>JAVGWX010000017.1:45313171-45707338 GCA_036924085.1 Ariolimax columbianus
TAGAGCTTGTCTAGTGTTGGCACTGGTGAGGGCCACATCTGCTTTCTCTGATCCTCGCAGTTTTGCAGCAAATGTTCAGCGGTCATTTTCCCTGTACCACACGAGCATTCGTCAGTGCCACCTATCTTCAGTTTATTGAATAGGTGGTACCTCAGTTTGTTGTGCCCTGTGCGTAGTCTGAAGACCACGACCTGCTCTCTTCTGTTCTTCTGGTAATAGGCATCATTTTTTGTGTAGCCAGCATGTTCTGTTTCCCATTTGGCCATGTATCTGGCCCTAATAAACCTTTTGGACTCTTCGTAGGTCACACTAGAATCTGGTTGTGGTAGTCTTGCACCTTCTTTTGCCAGAGGGTGACCCAAAGTCTGCTGAGATGACGACATAAGACATTCTATAATAGACTGGGATTAACTGAAACTAGACCAATAGGAAGACTGGATAGAATGGGTCTGGCACTCTTTCGGGGAAACCTCCACATCCCAAGGTAGAAGAGGAGCTTCTTCATACGCTGTCAAACGTCAACCTGTATTTTTTTGAAAAAAGCAGCGGTCATCCTGAGGCTGTCGACACTGCCATAGAGCTTGTCTAGTGTTGGCACTGGTGATGGCCACATCTGCTTTCTCTGATCCTCATATGTCGGGCAGTTTTGCAGCAAATGTTCAGCGGTCATTTTCCCTGTACCACAGGTGCATTCGTCGGTGCCACCTATCTTCAATTTATTGAATAGGTGGTACCTCAGTCTATTGTGGCCTGTGCAAAGTCTGAAGACCACAACCTACTCTCTTCTGTTCAACTGGTAATAGGCATCGTTTTTTGTGTAGCCAGTATGTTCTGTTTCCCATTTGATAATGTATCTAGCTCTAATAAGCCTTTTTGACTCTTCGTATGTCACACTAGAATCTGGTTGTGGTAGTCTTGCACCTTCTTTTGCCAGTCTGTCTGCCTCTTCGTTGCCTTGGATGTTACAGTGGGATGGAACCCACTGTACCACTACTCTTTTTGGTGCGGACTGCTGGCATAGTTGACAGAGTACTGCTCTAAAATCATTAAGTTCAGTATTTTTCTGGCTTTTTAGTGCTGTGACTACGGCCAGGGCATCTGTAAGCAGGACTATATGGCTTTCATTCCTTTTACCTGTCACCATTTCTTCTACTGCCGCCCTCAGTGCCTCTGCCTTTGCACTGAAATTGCTTGTGTATTTTCCAGTTGCCACTGACAGTGTTATTTTTCTACCATTTGGTAGGCTCAAGAATGCCCCTCCATTTTGTGTTGTGTTTGTTACAGAACCGTCGGTGTATGCATGGGTCCAGTCCATGCTTGGGTAGTTTTTCGTTATGTACCTCACGGTTGTATCTCTTCTTTCTTTTTCAGTCTGGCTGTTTTTGTTTCCAATACCTAGTATATTTTCTACCACCTCTCGAAATATATGCTGCCTCTAGGTAGGTTTTCGTACAGTAGGGATGGGCTTTGGTGTTGTTAGTGCTTTCATAGGATCTTCGTTCATCTTTGCTTTGGCTATTTCTGCAAAGTTTCTCCGCTTTAGTTTCCCATTTCCAAAATTGTTTAGTCTCTGATGCATTGGATGGTCAGTCAGTCTTCTGAGTTTCTCTGCTTGCTGCTGGGCTCTGCAGTCTCTTCTGTCGGTCATGGATTGCAGTTTTGTAATCTTTTCAAGTTCTACAATTGGCGTTGACTTCATGCCTCCTGTTATAACTCTCATGGCTTGGTTTTGAAGTTTGTTAATTTTATCGAAGTTCGCCTTTGCTGCTGTTGTCCATGCCGCAATGCCACACTCGAGAACTGGTCTCACTCTTCCAGTGTACAGTTTCTTTAGTATACTTTCGTCTGCTCCCCAGCTTGTGCCAGCAAGTTTCCTCATGATTGCCATTCTTTCTCTGGCTCTCATTCGGTTACTCTCGATCTGACTTTTCCATGTCATGCGTCGATCAAATGTGACTCCCAGGTAGTTTGGGTTGTCGTTAGGCCGCAGATATTTGCCGTTAAGACTTATTTTGGTATTTTGGGGTTTGTTTGAAAGTGAGAATATCGTACATGTTGTTTTTTCCTAATTTATTTTGACCAGCCATGAGTTCGCCAACTCCTCCAGCGATGTTAGGGCCTGCTGTATCCGATTACTTGCTATGGTGAGGTCCACATAGCCAGATAGTCTGCAAACATGGAGCTGTGGACTCTTCTTGGTATATTCTCTGTTATGTTATTTATAAACACCAGGAAGAGTGTGGGTGACAGTACTCCCCCTTGGGGTACTCCCTGCTCAAGTGTCACCTTTTTGCTCATCTGCCCTTGTACTTGAACTCTGGCCGTTCTGTTTTTGAAGTAGTGACTTATCCATTTGTACATTTTCCCACAGACTTCACTTCTTCGTAGCTTGACTTTAAGTCCCTCTTTCCAGACCTTGTCAAATGCCTTTTCTAGATCCACCCAAACCGCTACTGTGTGTTTTTGCTCCTGGTAAGCATACTCTATTTCCTGGGCTATGAGGGGGATCTGATCCTCAGTGGATCTGTGCTGCCTAAAGCCTGCTTGCTGTGGAATTAGTATGTGTTTTTCTTCCAGATGCCACATCAGTCTTATGTTTATCATACGTTCCATCAGTTTGCCTACACAGCTCAGTGGACTGATAGGTCTGTATCCATTTGGATCTGTTTTATCTTTTCCTTTCTTTGGTACTGGTACAAGTATTGCATCTTTCCATGCTTGAGGTACAATACCCCTTTTCCAGCTTTGGTTCAGGACTGATAGTAACTTCCTCTTTGCTGTTTGGCCCAGCCCCATCAGCATTTCATTTGTTACCCCATCTTTTCCGGGTGATTTCTTTTTCTTTAAAGTTCTCATGGCCTCTTCCATTTCATTCATTGTTAGTTTTGCCATCATATGCTCCTCTGGTGCCATATTGATGTTGTCGTGCCCCTTTTGTTCTTCCCTAATGTCTGTATGCCTATCTGTAGAGACATCAATGTGGTTTGCTCTGGCATAATGTTCAACAAAGGCGTTTGCTGCTTTTTTTCCAATGAGCATGTTGTCGCCCTGTTTGATGGTAATTTGTTTGTTTGATGGAGTTTCGTCATTCATGGCTCTGACTAACTTCCATAGTTTGTTCACATCTTTATCTAAATTGAGGCATTCTGTTGTGTTTTTCCAGCTTTCTCTTGTTATTTGTATTTCGCCGTGGTGGCTTTGAGGGCGATATTTGCCTCCATAGATTGTTCTCTCTCTGCCATGTTCCTAGCAAGAAGAGGAGCAACAAAGTAAGTTTTAAGATCCAAGTGTGGACCACCATAGCCCACATTTTCAGGAGGACAGAATAGATCCACTGCACCCTTCTAAGGTGGGTTGTACATAGGACTGGCAACTTTAGAAGCTATCTATAAAAGATGTCCACAGGAGAGGAAGTAGGGAGGTGTGTAAAAAGTGGAGAATTGTGTACATCGAAGTGAGAAAGGGGGGTATTTCAGTTTAAAATGGATGCTCAATTTCACACATCACAATGGCAACTCTCACTCTCATACAAATCTGTTCTGTTCTTAAGAATTGACTTGCTGCACTTTGGGCATACACATAGGCACTCAGTCTCTCTTAGCAAATGGCCAATGGTGTAGAAACTGATGGTTTCTTCAGCTCATCGGTTGTACGCACTTTTGCTCCATCCTCTCTTACTCCTCAGTCTGCTCAAACCGTGTGCGATATCAAATAACTGCAGCATCTGAATTGTTAATTCATCAATTTCCCTGTCATTGGGAAGGAAGACTAACGTCTGGTCAGGCAAAACATACTGGACAAGACCCTCACTGTGGCCTCTTCGTAGCTATTTTCATGACAGCCTGGCTAACAAGGTGAGGGATCCACGTGATTTCCATAGTAGTGAGCGACACACAGATAAAGCTAAGCATAGCATAACCGCCTGTAGGACCCCAGTCCACCTTCATCAGCACGCTTCGAATGTGAGGAAAGCTACGACAACCCACCACTTAACGTCCTTTTTAGGGCACACAAAAGAGTAATCTTACTCATTGTGGTCATTCAACAGCAACCTCTGTCATCATCTAACAGGTGGTCATTGATAGACTTCAAAATGTTACTCCTATTCTATATCTAATGTGCCCATAATTGGGGCCAGGATGTCAGCTCTTTCATTACTCTCAGCCCCAGAATGACAACTCTGTCAAGATTAACAAACCTCTTATCTTACCGTACAGCAATCAAAATATACTTTCTTTGGAATCTGTTTTATTTATCAGATCTATCAATCTTTCTAGACTCAGAATCTTCAATACAGCGAGAATGTTCAGTAACCTGTGTTGCACATAGTAGGGGGGGGGGGGGGGGGGGGGGGAGGGGGGCGGCCGAACAATTATCAACTTCAAAGAAACATTACACATCAAATGAATCAAATGGTCTTGCAAATATGATCCTGCACAGAAAGGTGCAAGGCAGACGATGAAGAGGCCGTTCCAAAGAGAGGTGGGAGGACAAAAAAAAATAATGGACCAATCTTTGACCAGAAGGCACAAGGAGCGGCCGCTGGCAGAGAGGGATGGCGTGGAGTTATGAGGATGTCTTCATGTGTGCCCCAATGGCCTCACTAGTTACAGGATGACCTGACTGACACACCAAGGCAAGGAAGTGATAGTCAAACTATATTAATCATTGGTGAGACCTAAATTGGAGAACTGTATTCAGGTGTGGAGTCCTTATCATAGAGTGGATATAGACATGATAGAAAGGATACAAAGAAGAGCTACAAAAATTATTGTGGGATTCCAGAATTATAGTTATGACGAGAGACTTAGAAAAACCGGTCTGCATTGTCTAGAACAAAAAAGAATTTGAGGTGACAATAAAGGCTTATAAATTAATAAATGGGAAGGATAAATTAGAATATACCAAGTTTTTCAAAGTTCAACCGACTGCAAGAATTAGAGGGCATAGCTTTAAATTATTTAAAGGCAGGTCCAGATTAGATATTAGGAAATATTTTTTCAGACAGAGAGTGGAGTATGCTTGGAAGGCATTGCCACAGGATGGGCTGGAGAATAGATACATTCAAGAATAGATTGGATGATCACAGTCATTTTTAACATTGGTGGGGTGGAATAAACTGGTTTTATACAGACTCCGTAGAGCCTTCTAAACCAATATAATGAAGTTAAGTTAAGATTACCAACCTTCGTTTTGCAGATGACATCGACGGGTTCATAGGCATAAAGGTGGAACTCCGGGAATGGGTCAGAAGACTCGATGAAACAGCTCTTGACTGTGGTATGGAGATTACGCTGGAAAGACAAAATTAATGACAAACAACATCGAGGGCTTGAAAAATGAGAAAAAAAACTAATGGCCAAGAACTTGAAGTGGTCAACCGTTTTAAATATCTGGGTTCGATTTTCAGTAATGAGGGATCAAAATGTGAGGTGTTGGCCAGAATAGCACAGACAAAAGCAGCGCTTGCATGACATAACTAAATCTGGTAAGACAATTGGTTAGCTATATACATGAAGATCAGATTAATGCGTACATTGGTTCTATCAATATTCTTCTATGATTATTAGACATGGACAATTACAGCTGACCTGCAGCTGCGAATACAGACCTTGGAGATGAGATGTTTCTGAAGACTTCTAAACATCACATGCAAAGACATTAACAAATGAAGAAATATGAGAAAGAATTTTGAAGACCTCTTGACAACGGTCAAAAGACGGAAACTCACCTGGTCGGCCACATTTCGAGATCAAATGGTCTTGCGAATATGATTTCTGCAGGGCAAAGTGCAAGGTGAACGATGGAGAGGTTATCCCAAAAAGAGGTGGGAGGACAACATAAAAGAATGGACCAATCTTTGACCAGAGGAGGCACGGGCAGTGGTCAGTGACAGAGAAGGGAGTTGTGGGGGTGACTTCATGTGCGCCCCAACGACCTCACCGATTACGAGATGACACACTTTAAATTCCATGGTCATTCCAGTACTGATTTATGAATGCAATATGTGGAACTTGGACAAAACAGATGCTGAGAAGCTCAGAGTCACTCAGAGAGCAATGGAACGGCACATACTAAAATGTCGATACGGCATAATATCCAAAATGAATAAATTCAACATCAAACTTTGTTTCGAGATGTTGCAGAAGCAGCGATATCACACAAACATCGCTGGGCTGGACGTGTGGTACGCATTTCTTACGACAGATGTATACGTAAAATGTTTTGGTTGTCATATGTCTGTGCATGTCCACGTGGTCGTCCACCTATTTGATGGCGAGATGGACTTACCAAATACCTAGGCCCGCATTGGTACAGCATTGCAAAAGATTGAAACGCAAAAAGAATATTGTTGGCTTCCTCACATACATCTGCAGGACTGATGACAAGGATAATGTCACAAATGTGATAATGTGTGTACAATTATTTATTTGAGCATATATTTCTGGTACATAATTAATGGACTGCAGAATTATTATATGTGCACTGAAGTGCAAAACAAGTTGGATCGCCTATGTCCCTATCAGAAGAGAGAGGACGAAGGTCATGAATTTCACCAGCAAACCTGCTATTATCCAGTTGCATGGAGACGTATTACAAACAGTTGACAGTTTCACCTAACTAGGAAGCAAAATGACTCAAGATTGAGATACATCTAAGGAAATTTTCATTCGAATTGCTCTAGCCGCAGGTGCCTTTATCCCACTAACAAACATCTGGAAATCAAAATTATTGAGCGCACACACCAAGCTCAGATTGCTCAACATCAACGTATTACCAATGATCTCCTATGAATGTGAATGTTGGAAAATAACAATGGCGGAAAAGAGGTTAAATGCATTTAAGAATAAGTGTCTTAGAAAGCTGTTGAACATTGACTGGGAGCAATTCATAACCAACAAAACAATTTGAGAAGTCACCAATCAACAATATGTTGCATCACTCATCAGGAAAAAGCGGTGGTCATACATCGGACATGTTCATATAATGGACATTAACAGACTCCCTCTGCAAGCATGTATGTGGCCACCATCTGGCAGCAGGAAAAGAGGAAGACTGAAAAGAGACTCTCCACAGAAAAGTCATCAGAGAGGGTTCTACAATAGGTTTGAGCAACATTCGTGAACTGAAAAGCGTGGCGTCACACAGATCAAATTGGAGATAACTGGTTTTTGCACTATGTGCCGTATATGGCACTTAAAGAACATTGATTGATTGATTGGCTGATGATCTGGGGTAGTTGTCTCGCCGCAGCGACTCAATTTCAACCAGTGTTCGTAAAGCGATCTCAGTCCCGCCAGGCGGAGCGATAGCGCGGGCTTGCGGAAAACGCTCGCCTGCCTTTCCCCGTAGAGCGAATTGGGTGCGGTTTGTTGTAGCGGCTCCTCCACCGAGGTGCGCTCGTCTGGTCCGTATCAGGAAACGTGGTCCGTCCGTGGTGATTTATCTAAGGCTTATAGCAGAGCTCGACAGTACGTCTCGCTGGTGGTCCGACTCTCGCAAAGAGCTTGTGACCGGCAAATGGAAAGCAGGAATCGTTGCCTCGAGGCCCTGCGTTCTCCTACGGAGAAGGGCAGGCCAAATTGTCTCTAGTCCCAGTGAAATTCATCGCCGAGGTCGTTGGGATCCGTTCTGCACAGAGCGCTGCCATGCCTCCTCGAGCGAGCCCGGTCGGTCGGTCGTCTGGTGCGTGTGGGAGGCCCCTGTCAGGCGGTCCTAGGTCGACGGAGTGAGGGACGGGTGGAACAACCGTCCGTCCGTCCCGTCAGTCGGTCCCTGCGGCCGTCCCAGTGAGGCTTTTTACACACCCTTCCTCCGCCGACCGGTGTGGGCTGTACGTACGTCTCCGGCAGATATCTGGTTGATCCTGCCAGTAGTCATATGCTTGTCTCAAAGATTAAGCCATGCATGTCTAAGTTCACACTGTCTCACGGTGAAACCGCGAATGGCTCATTAAATCAGTCGAGGTTCCTTAGATGACACGATCCTACTTGGATAACTATGGCAATTCTAGAGCAAATACATGCTTATCAAGCTCCGACCCTCGCGGAAAGAGCGCTTTTATTAGTTAAAAACCAATCGTCGTTTCCCCTCACGACGTAACGGCGTCCCCACTGGTGACTCTGGATAACTTTGTGCTGATCGCATGGCCTCATGTGCCGACGACGCATCTTTCAAATGTCTGCCCTATCAAATGTCGATGGTACGTGACATGCCTACCATGTTTGTAACGGGTAACGGGGAATCAGGGTTCGATTCCGGAGAGGGAGCATGAGAAACGGCTACCACATCCAAGGAAGGCAGCAGGCGCGCAACTTACCCACTCCCGGCACGGGGAGGTAGTGACGAAAAATAACAATACGGGACTCTTTCGAGGCCCCGTAATTGGAATGAGTACACTTTAAACCCTTTAACGAGGATCTATTGGAGGGCAAGTCTGGTGCCAGCAGCCGCGGTAATTCCAGCTCTAATAGCGTATATTAAAGTTGTTGCAGTTAAAAAACTCGTAGTTGGATCTCAGGCGCAGGCGGGCGGTCCGGCTCGCGCCGGTTCACTGCTCGTTGTCTCCTGCTCTACCGTCTGCCGGCTCTCTCCCACGGGTGCTCTTCGCTGAGCGTCCTGGGTGGCCGGCGCGTTTACTTTGAAAAAATTAGAGTGTTCAAAGCAGGCCTCGGCTGCCTGAATAATGGTGCATGGAATAATGGAATAGGACCTCGGTTCTATTTTGTTGGTTATCGGAACTGGAGGTAATGATTAACAGGGACAAACGGGGGCATTCGTATTGCGGCGTTAGAGGTGAAATTCTTGGATCGCCGCAAGACGAGCTACTGCGAAAGCATTTGTCAAGAATGTTTTCATTAATCAAGAACGAAAGTCAGAGGCGCGAAGACGATCAGATACCGTCGTAGTTCTGACCATAAACGATGCCGACTAGCGATCCGCAGGAGTTGCTTTGATGACTCTGCGGGCAGCTTCCGGGAAACCAAAGTGTTTGGGTTCCGGGGGAAGTATGGTTGCAAAGCTTAAACTTAAAGGAATTGAAGGAAGGGCACCACCAGGAGTGGAGCCTGCGGCTTAATTTGACTCAACACGGCCAACACTGAAATGACTGACATGCCGAGACCACTTTCCTGGGGTCTAATATGGAACTGGTGCTGGATTTAGACCCTCAGAAATCTGGGGTTATGCCCCCTGTGGCTCGGTTGGTCTGCATCCAGTGTTTGATAAAGGAATTGACAGAGGAGCACTATCAGGAGTGGAGCCTGAGGCTTAAATTTACTAAACACGCCAATAATGTAGAATGACTGTCAAAAGAGAGCACCTTCGATGGGTCTAATAGTGAACTTGTGCTGGTATTAGACCCACGGAAGACAGGTCAGTCTCCAAACCCCCAAATGAAAGAGCGCCTGCTACGGTAATCTAGTCTTCACCCTGCAGAAATCGCAGGCTCAAGCAACTTGGCCATTGACAAACTAAAAGCCCTCTATTGATACGGTCTGGCAAATATTGAACGGGTGCTGGAAATAGACCCTCTGAAGACAGGTCAGTTTTACCCTACTAATGACAGGGCTTTGCTACGGTAATCCTGCTAAGCCCGAGAGGAGCCGCAGACACTTGGTTCACGTACTAGGCGGATAAGCCAACGGTGCAAGGTGAGGTATTACGGCCGAACGCCTCTAAGCCAAAAATCCCGCCCAAAAGCAGCCCAGCACGAATGCAAAGGGAGGCTTCGATATGGTGGGGACCTGGGGGCCACGCTCCAGCCAAGCCGCAGAATGAGGTCTCTGCCGTCCGCTGATAAAAGCGGGCGGGAAGCTGCTCGATATTCACCCCATACGGAGATGAGGAATGAAATCATTTGTAGAAGACTTAGTTCTCGGTCGGATGCCCTAAGCAGTAGATCAGCTACCTCACTGCGAACTGCTGAGACTCAACCCTTGACCATGAGATATGTCCGCTCCCTAGGCGGACAACATCTCCGTGCAAGACTAGGCTTGTCACCTGGTCAAATGCACTATTTCGAGAGGAATCACAGGTCGCTGACATTTGGTCCACGTGCTTGGCTGATAAGCTACCATCTGAGGGATTACGGCCGAACGCCTCTTAGCCAGAATCCCGCCCAAAATCTCAGCGCCGCTGAGATGGGAGGCTACGACATGGCTGGGGCTTGTGTCCCGGCCCGATCGAGCCGCAGGAATGCACCTGGTAAAATGCACTCCTTCCTTGCTCTTTGCATCTGTCTGCTATCAGTCATTCCAATGGACGCAGAAGAGATGCAGTCCAGCGGACATTGCACCTCCTGTCCTATGGTGACAAACTCCCGGGTGGCAGGGAATGCTAGGCGTACCATCACTGCAGACGAGCCGAGAAAATAAAGCGAGCAAAAAGATACCTCACTCATATGCATATGCTACGTTTCTGGCAGGACGTGATGATCCTGGCAAAAAGTCACACTGGACTGCCTCTCTTCCGGGATAGTACAAACTAGTACATAGTCCATCATATCATTACCAAACGCTATAGACATGAGTAGGGAAGACTCGATAGTCCTGCAAGACAACTTCCCAAGAGAGACAACTCTGACCAAAAACAACTGCTGCCTTGCAGTTAGGCTGGGGACAGCCAAAGGCTAAGGAGGGCAACCCTACAGAAACGCCTGTTGAAATCGGATGCACTGAGCCACTGGCTAACAAATTAAATCAGTGCAACGTAAATATCGCTGTAAACAGCGTACGATGAAGAAGAAGAAGAAGAAGAAGATTGGCTGATGCACTAGCGAGCAGCATAGATATATCTTGAAGTTTCAGAATAATAAAATATTTTTGCATCGTCACCAGAATTCTTGCCTAAACAACGCAGAGGTCCTATTCTGGTTGTGGTAACCCTATGTGGAGCACTTGGTGCAGTCCTAGCTAGCGGGTTTGCTTGGCTCATCCTTCCTAGGTGGGGTTGGCGCTGGTTTGTTGGCGCTTGTGCTAGCCCTGCCTTTCTGTTGCTCTGTTACCAGCCTTTTGTATTTTTTGAGTCGCCCAGATTTTTATTTGCAAGTGGAAGAAAGCCAGAAGCAGTGATCATTATGAAAAAGATGGCCAGTGTTAATAAATGTGAGCTGCCAGATCTTGGTAAGTTTTTGCTTTATTTTAATATGTTTTGGATTTCCTCTCTATTTCTTAGCTGCTCCTCTTCTAGTCCTGGGGGTGTATAGATACTTTGTTTTTGTATGTACAATAACAGGTGATTGGCCTGTTGTATCTTTGCATGATGGAGGAACTGTCTCCTTTTTGGCCTTTATGCAGCTCAACTTCTTGTTCTAAATTCCTTCTGGTCAGTGACTGATTAAGAAATCAATGACTACTAGCCTATTGAGCTCGCTGGGGTTGAGAGATAAGTCACTCGCCTCTCAAAGCAATGAACAGAAACTGTGGATGATTGCGTCCTGCAGGTTTCTAGCTGGTCTCAAGGGAAGTGGGACCAGAGTGTGTGCATCCTGAGTTACCTCCAGTTGTCTTGACTTCTGTCTTGCCACTGGTCCATGGTAGCTTGGAACCAGAGAGTGAGATTGATGACCAGCACAGTTTCTTCCTCGCTATAATCCAAATACAGCGCAAGACAAAACTGTCTCATGATGTTGCTATCACCGCTTGTGATGGGCGTTTCTTTGTTTGTTTTCTTTGTTTTTTTTGCATTCACCTTATTTCTCTATTCCCCAAGGCGGTGTGCATTGCACTGTGGTTTTTATTTTGTGCCTGTCGGCCCAGTGCATCCGACTTCAGCATGCATTTTATATAAGCGTCTGCTTCCTCCTGCATTTTCTAAGGGTTTGCTTCTCTAGGGTAACGGCCGGTGCTGTGATGGGGATAGAACCCAGCACCTTCGGTTGTGAGCTGTGTCACTTAACCACTAGCCCACGCTGTCCCCAGTGATGGGCAATTAACTTTATTGGCGTCCTTAAGGACAGTAACAAACTTCTTCCACTTCACCCAGTCTGTAGCTAACTCTCATATTCATGATTTTTAGGTCAGCATTTCTTTCGCCTTCCTTCCGGGGTCCATACCTATGAAGTTCTGGTAAACGTGTCTGGTTCCTTTCTTATGACATGACCTATCCAATTCTAGCGTCTACCGAATATGATGGTGTTCTTATCTTCTCGATTGCTCTGGGTAAGCAGCTCTTGGTTAGTGATGGCATTTGGCCAGAAGATTAAATTAAACTTTCTTAGAGAGGTTGAATGAAAATGCAGGTCGATTTCATTACCTTTATAATTTCTGCCGGACTGAGACCAACACTCTTGTGCAATGCTTAAGTGGGCACTCAGTTCTATGCAGTGTCAAAGTGGGCACTCTCAGGGCAGTGCTGAGTAGACATGCCCTGCACACACTCTCAAGCTTTGCATACTCTCAAACCTCACACACACTCTCAAGTCTCGCACACACTCTCAAGCCTCGCTCTCACACTCACGCCTCGCACACACTCTCAAGTCTCGCACACACTCTCAAGTCTCGCACACACTCTCAAGCCTCGCTCTCACACTCACGCCTCGCACACACTCTCAAGTCTCGCACACACTCTCAAGTCTCACACACACTCTCAAGTCTCGCACACACTCTCAAGTCTCGCACACACTCTCCAGTCTTGCACACACTCTCAAGCCCCGCACACACTCTCAAGCCCCGCACACACTCTCAAACCTCACACACACTCTCAAGTCTCGCACACACTCTCCAGTCTTGCACACACTCTCAAGCCTCTCACACTCTCAAGCCTCGCACACACTCTCAAGCCTCGCTCTCACACTCACGCCTCGCACACACTCTCAAGTCTCGCACACACTCTCAAGTCTCGCACACACTCTCAAACCTCGCTCTCACACTCACGCCTCGCACACACTCTCAAGTCTCGCACACACTCTCAAGTCTCGCACACACTCTCAAGTCTTGCACACACTCTCAAGTCTCGAACACACTCTCCAGTCTTGCACACACTCTCAAGCCCCGCACACACTCTCAAGCCCCGCACACACTCTCAAACCTCACACACACTCTGAAGTCCCGCACAAACTCCCATGCCTCGCACACACTCTCAAGTTTCGCACACACTCTCAAGCCCTGCACACACTCTCAATCCTCACACACACTCTCAAGCCCCGCACACACTCTCAAGCATCGCACACTCTCAAGCCCCGCACACACTCTCAAGCCCCGCACACACTCTCAAGCCACACACACACTCTCAAGTCCCGCACACACTCTCAAGCCGCGCACACACTCTCAAGTCCCGCACACACTCTGAAGTCCCGCACAAACTCCCATGCCTCGCACACACTCTCAAGCCTCGCACACACTCTCAAGTCCTGCACACACTCTCAAGCCACACACACACTCTCAAGTCCCGCACACACTCTCAAGTCCCGCACAAACTCCCATGCCCCGCACACACTCTCAAGCCTCGCACACACTCTCAAGCCTCGCACACACTCTCAAGCCTCGCACACACTCTCAAGTCCTGCACACACTCTCAAGCCACACACACACTCTCAAGCCACACACACACTCTCAAGCCCCGCACACACTCTCAAGCCACACACACACTCTCAAGCCACGCACACACTCTCAAGCCTCACACACACTCTCAAGCCTCACACACACTCTCAAGCCTCACACACACTCTCAAGCCTCACACACACTCTCAAGCCTCGCACACACTCCCATGCCCCGCACAAACTCCCATGCCCCGCACACACTCCCATGCCCCGCACACACTCTCAAGCCTCACACACACTCTCAAGCCTCACACACACTCTCAAGTCCTGCACACACTCTCAAGCCTCGCACACACTCCCATGCCCCGCACAAACTCCCATGCCCCGCACACACTCCCATGCCCCGCACACACTCCCATGCCCCGCACACACTCCCATGCCCCGCACACACTCCCATGCCCCGCACACACTCCCATGCCCCGCACACACACTGTCAATGTGATGCACTCCACACGATTTTCAAGATGAGAGTTCCAGATCTTTGGGACCCTAAAACTAGAATATTCCGGGCAAGTGAAGCACTGAAACGGGGAGAACAACCAAGGCCACACCACAAAGACTCCAGTCCTTCGTTAACAGATGTCTAACAACCAAGGCCACACCATAAATACTCCAGTCCTTCGTTAACACATGCCTAACAACCAAGACCATACCACAGACTCAGTCCTTTGTTAACAGATGCCTAACAACCAAGGCTATACCACAAAGACTCCAGTCCTTCGTTAACAGATGCCCACAAAGGATAATGCGCATAAAGTGGCAGGACGTGGTGAGGAATGAAGACCTATGGAAAAGAAGCTATCAACATTCACTGGAACAACAAAGTAAATGAAGAAAATGGGGCTGGATAAGACATAAGTTTTGGAAGACACGATCCAACATAGCCAGGCATGCTCTTCCATGGAATTCTCAAGAGAAGAGAAAGAAAGGTAGACCCAAAAATGCACAGATAAGGAACTAAGAATACATGATTACACCTGGAGAGCGGCAGAAAAAGCAGCCCAGGACCTTGCATGTTGGCAGGATGTTGTCAGTGGCTTATGCACCAAGAGGAGTGACGGGCTTCAATTGATTGAATTGAAGTTCTAGATCCATAAACTTCAAACCACCTGCTACACGGGGACGGCGTGGTCTAGAGGTTAAGTGGCACGGATCACAATCTGAAGGTGCTGGGTTCGATCCCCATCACAGCACCGGTCGTTACCCGGGGAAACAAATCCTTAGAAAATGCAGGAGGAAGCAGACCCTTACATAAAATGCATGCTGAAGTCGGATGCACTGGGCTGACAGGTGCAAAATAAAGACTGCAGTGCAACGCACACCGCATTGGAGGATTAGAGAAATAAGGCAAACGCGCATCAACAAAAAAAAACCCAAAAAACCACCTGCTACCACCTTGCAGGTCTGTTAACAGTCAAATGTTATACAAAGTCAACCCACGCACATCTTAATGCTACAAGCTAGTCAGAGTAATAACAGTAATGTTTTCTATTTCAGATAACATCCTATGCCCAACATCAAATCACCCAAGAGGACAGCTGACACATCTGTTCTCCAAGAAGTTTCTATCTAACACTCTGTCATTCTCAGCGATATGGTTCCTCCAAGCTACAGGATTCTGGGGTGTCACAGTCTACCTTCCTGAGTACATGGACAGACTGGGAGCCGACCCATATTTCAATATGTTCTCCGTATTCATCGGGGAAATACCTGGCTTGATATTAGCTATGATTCTTATAGAGCAGTACATGTTAGGTAGAATACGAACTCTGCGGTTTTTTTCAGCAATGACTGCTGCTTCTCTGTTTGTTTTCAGTTTTATACCAAAGCATGCATTTAAATCTGTTCTTATAATTTTATGCTATTTCAGCATGGTTCCTATATATTCCATATTAAATACTTTAACTCCAGAAATGTACCCCACTGAGATACGCAGTACAGCCATGGCCTGGGTGAACATATTAATAGAGGTGCCAGGGATAGTAACCCCCTTTATTGGTGCAACATTGTTGTCTAGTAATCTCCCATGGCTGTATCCAGTAGTGTGGGGGTGTGTCTTTGTCATTCAGTTTGTTATTACTTTTACTCTGAGAAAGGAAACGGCAGGGACAAAAATAGATCAACAGTGTGAAATTACAGAGTCGGGAGAGAGTCGGACAGAAACGTCAGTTGATGGATCAAATTATGGCTGATCTTTACTTATGTTTCACCTGAGTGTTACCATAGCCTGAGTTTTGAGCAAAGAATAGTAACATTGTATGCTGCCAGACATATCGTAAGAAATGGTTAAGGAGCGTTGAGTACGGGGCTGACCAGGCCTTTTCAGTCAGGCCAATTTTGGCAGATTTATGTCTTTTCGTACAGGCCAAAATGTAGGAATTCCGTGCATCAAAGTTTTATTCAAAATAAATTAAATTAAGATTGAATAAATTGACCCTGGCTAACATAGTCTGATCAGTATATTTCACCTAAGTTCCCCTCCTGAGTCCTATAATCCTCCTGCCAAACCCCAGCAATGGAAATAAAAGTTGTAAATTATCAGTTTTTAAAATAAAATATAGAGCACAACATTAGAAAGTAACTTAACAACATAACCATATTTCCAGTGGAACCCACAAAGCACATGGCACAGAGCAGTAGAAGAAGAAAACAGAACACATAGAGCTTTATGAGCAGATCTCAAGGAACGGGCCAAACAAAATGATTATAGGAGAGTGGCTGATCTTCCTGTGGAATCTGAAGGGGAAAAGTGGGTCTGTACACAGTATTGAGCTGTGTAAGAACTAAACAAGAAAATCTATACTTGGAATCATTGTATTCAAACAGGCAAGTTATGCCTGCTGCCAGATAGTTAAAGCTATCCATAGTATATTCTATTTTTGTGATTTTACTTTTTGAGGTTTACAAGGCCTGGAGTGAGGTAGAAGTTTCATAACCTTTATCTTTCTACAAGGGAAGGAAGACTAAACTAACGTCTGGTCAGACAAAACATATTGGACAAGACCCTGACCTTGACTACCTCGTTAGTCCCTCTTGGAAATAGACTGTTTTCATGGCAGAGATGGTGAGTGATTGACATGATCCCCATAGTAGTGAGCAACAAGCAGAAGAAGCCAAGCATAGCACAGCCGCATGGAGGACCCAGGTCAACCTTCATCAGCACGCTCCGTATGTGAGAAAAGCTATGACAACCCGCCACTTAACGTCCTTTTTATGGTGCATAAAAGAGTAATCCTACTCATTGTGGGCATTCAACAACAACAAAAATCTTTCTACTTGGATAACTGTTTTTGATTTTTAACTGCCAAGGGTTCTATTATATGCACAATGTGGACAAAGGGACTTTCACGTTTTTCGTCCTATATAACTAAATGGTGAAAACCAAATGGTGTGAAACGCACAAAAAATGCACAACAAATTGTTACAACTGAAAACGGATGTCAAAGAGAATGGAAAACTGCACAACAATTTGTTACAACTGAAAACAGATGTCAAAGAGAATGGAGAACTGTACAACAATTTGTTACAATTGAAAGGAGATGTCAAAGAGAATGGAAAACTATATAACAATTTGTTACAATTGAAAGAAGATGTCAGAAGAGACTGCAGAGCCCAGCAGCAAGCAGAGAAACTCAGAAGACTGACAGACCAGCCAATGCATCAGAGACTAAATAATTTTGGAAATGGGAAACTAAAGTGGAGAAACTTTGCAGAAATAGCCAAAGCAAAGATGAGCGAAGACCCTATGAACGCATTAACAACACCAAAGCCCATCCCTACTGTACGCAAACCTACCTGGAGGCAGCATATATTTCCAGAGGTGGTAGAAAATATACCAGGTATTGGAAACAAGAACAGCCAGACTGAAAAAGAAAGAAGAGACATAACCCTGAGGTACATAACGAAAAACTACCCAAGCATGGACTGGATCCATGCATACACCGACGGTTCTGTAACAAACACAACACAGAACGGAGGGGCAGGGGTATTCCTGAGCCTACCAAATGGTAGAAAAATAACACTGTCAGTGGCAACTGGAAAATACTCAAGCAATTTCAGAGCGGAGGCAGAGGCACTGAGGGCTGCAGTAGAAGAAATGGTGACAGGTAAAAGAAATGAAAGCCATATAGTCCTGCTTACAGATGCCCTGGCCGTAGTCACAGCACTAAAAAGCCAGAAAAATACTGAACAATGATTTAAGAGCAGTACTCTGTCAACTATGCCAGCAGTCCGC
Source organism: Ariolimax columbianus (assembly GCA_036924085.1). Lineage (NCBI taxonomy): Eukaryota > Metazoa > Mollusca > Gastropoda > Stylommatophora > Arionidae > Ariolimax > Ariolimax columbianus. The sequence goes on from JAVGWX010000017.1 coordinate 45,330,946, forward strand.
ACCAAAAAGAGTAGTGGTACAGTGGGTTCCATCCCACTGTAACATCCAAGGCAACGAGGAGGCAGACAGACTGGCAAAAGAAGGTGCAAGACTACCACAACCAGATCCTAGTGTGACATACGAAGAGTCAAAAAGGCTTATTAGAGCTAGATACATGACCAAATGGGAAACAGAACATACTGGCTACACAAAAATTGATGCCTATTACCAGTTGAACAGAAGAGAGCAGGTCGTGGTCTTCAGACTTCGCACAGGCCACAATAGACTGAGGTACCACCTATTCAATAAATTGAAGATAGGTGGCAGTGACGAATGCACGTGCGGTACCGGGAAAATGACCACTGAACATTTGCTGCAAAACTGGCCGACATACGAGGATCAGAGAAAGCAGATGTGGCCATCACCAGTGGCAACACTAGACAAGCTCTATGGCAGTGTCGACAGCCTCAGGATGACCGCTGCTTTTTTCGAAAAAATACAGATTGACGTCTGACAGCGTATGAAGAAGAAGAAGAAGAAAGAAGATGTCAAAGAGAAAGGAAAACTGCACAACAATTTGTTACAACTGAAAGGAGATGTCAAAGATAATGGAAAACTGTACCTCAAAATATAATACATTTATTTTAAAGTGTTAACATATCTCACTAGTTGTTATTTTTATATTTCTTTATTTATGCATTATATTTACATTCTGGTGGGGCTAATTTGTTGTGATGTCACCTGTTGTAAAAGAAATTTTGATTCTATTATATTTAAGTAATATCACTGCTATGTTATATATTTAGGTAATATCACTGTTATGTTACATTTAAGTAATATCACTTATATTATATTTAGGCAAGAACATTGCTATATTATATTTAGGTAATATCATTGTTATAATTTGGTAATATCATTGTTATATTATAATTAGGTAATATTATTGACTTAGTATAATGAAATTGTTGATTATATTATTTTTAAGTAATATCATTGTCTTAGCGGAATGAAAATGTTGATTATATTATATTTAGGTATGGTAATATCATTGTTGTATTATGTTTAGGTACAGTAATATCATTGTTGTATTAGGTTTAGGTACAGTAATATCATTGTTGTATTATGTTTAGGTACAGTAATATCATTGTTGTATTATGTTTAGGTAATATCATTGTTGTATTATGTTTAGGTACGGTAATATCATTGTTGTATTATGTTTAGATAATATCATTGTTATATGTTATTTAGGTATGGTAATATCATTGTTGTATTATGTTTAGGTACAGTAATATCATTGTTATATTACATTTAGGTACAGCAATATCATTGTTATATTATATTTAGGTACAGTAATATCATTGTTATATTACATTTAGGTACAGTAATATCATTGTTATATTATATTTAGGTACGGTAATAACATTGTTATATTATATTTAGGTAATATTATTATCTTAGTGTCAGGGCATTGGAAGATAATCATTATCTTTCCTTTTTTGTTCCAATTGGAGTATAAGACCACTTCTGTAGTTGACCTTTTGTCATGCGCTATAGCAGTGGTGATATCTGTCGCACTTTGCTTTACATGATCAGGTTACAAGCCAAATACACAACCCTCTTCAGCTGCATCTTAATGTTTGCATTGCATGGGACAGCTTGTAATTACTTTTGCACTCGCAAAATACACACCAACTCCGCCATAGACATCATGGTTAGGTTCCTGAAAACCATGACTTTAAGTGAAACCGAAATGACCACAGACACAATTATATAAATAATATCATTTATCAGATGAAATTAGAATAGGTTTCTAAATTACTGTTTGAAGAGAATCAAAGCCAGTCACAGAGCAATAACAAACAATTGCAATGTCTAATCTGGTAATTTATAAGGCATAATTTGGTCTCGGACAGCCCTTGAGCCATTAATTTGGTCTCTTAAATGATTAAACTTCGAGAGAGGCAGAAAAGGCATCCCAATGACCGTGTATGCTGGTGGGATGTTGTCAATGGACCATGCACTGAAAGGAGTGATGGACTTTGATTGATTGATAGCCCTTCAGCCATTAATCTGGCCTAATACACTACTTGAGCCGTTAATTTGGCTTCATACATCCCTTGAGCCATTAATTTGGCTTCATACATCCCTTGAGCCATTAATTTGGCTTCATACATCCCTTGAGCCATTAATTTGGCTTCATACATCCCTTGAGCCATTATTTTGGCTTCATACATCTCTTCAGCCATTAATTTGGCTTCATACATCGCTTTATCCATTAATTTGGCCTAATACACTACTTGAGCCGTTAATTTGGCCTCATACACTCCTTGAGCCATTAATTTGACCTCATACAGTCATCAGGATGGATCGAGACCCCTAGTTTATTTGAAATGTTTTAGGTGAAGTGATGTCAATCATGATTACTGTCAATCAAAGACAAAAAAATGTCAATTTGTTTCATTTATTGGGACTCTTTCACATAACATATACAAGGCTGTTGGCCACTTTGTTTCATTTATTGGGGACCCACTCACATAACCTATGCGAGGCTGTTGGCCAATATTGTACAAGGAGCAGTATTTTTCTTGGATTATTGGTTGATAACTGACAAACTAATTGATGATCAACACACCTTATTACATCTTTTAAGGCAGCAACAAACTCCCTCCACTTTCCTCGGCCTGCAGCCACTATATGTGCAGTGCCTGAGGTCTGGCTCATGATTTTTATTTCAGTACTAATAGTACTTCGTAAGGTTGTATTAAGTTAATATCTCTTTTGCATTCCTTCTTCGACTCATATCACAACAGTTTTGCAGATCCAGTTGTATTTCTGATGGTGTGCAGATCTTTCTGGCTGCTATAGGTAACCAGCTCCTGGTTGTGGACATCACTAAAATGTAAAGGAATGTAGTTGACAGTCCTGCAGTCTAAAAATTATACGTTTTATTGCTTCAACATTTTATTCATTAAAAACAAAAGACATATACGAGAGGGCTTCAAATGAAAACTTTAAAAGTGGGATAGAAATGAGAAAACCCATGCCTTTGCATTGTAACTTTTTTTATATGGTTGCTAAGGATGTCAAGAATGTCCTGCACGTGCAGACTAACAACATGATGTCATAATTGCAGTAAAAAATGGCCACCCCACTATTGACATGCACTAATGAGAAGCAGCGTACTGTTATCCTTTTTTTTTTTAGCAGCGAAGAGATGAGACCTAAAGAAATTTATCCGAAAATGAAAGTACAGTGCGGTGATGCATTCCTTTCATTCACAGTCATGGGGATGGCGTGGGCTAGTAGTTAAGTGACATGGCTAACAATCCGAAGGTTCTGGGTTCGTTACCCATCCCAGCAATGGTCGTTACCTCATGGAAGCAAATCCTGAGAAAATGCAGGAGGAAACAGACCCTTGCATAAAATGCACGCCAAAGTCGGATGCACTGGGCCGACAAACGCAAAAATTAAAGCAAAGTGCAGTGCTCACCGCACCAAAAAAATATGTTCACAATCTGGTAAATATTGTCTGGATTGTCTGTCAATATTGTTTGGATTGTCGGTCAATCTTGTCTGAATTGTCAGTCAATCTTGTCTGGATTGTCGGTTGGGCCGACAGGTGAAAAATTTAAAAAACGTACAACGCACACCACTGTAAGAAATAGAGAAATAAGGTAAACAAAAAATTACAGTCGACCTGTAATTTTCTTTTGCGGGGTGGTTGATGGCTGCAATCAACTCTGGGGTCACCACTCGATGTGCCTGACCCGTTTGTGAACAGTCTGTCACAAAACTGAGGCAGATTTCGAACTTCCTACTCCACTCACACACTTGTTGGATATCTTCCCCTGTGGATTCCATGTCAGGTCCTGTCTGGTTATGTTTTATGACACTTTCCATAGCATGGACCCTATCCAAGCCCATTTCCTACATTTGATCTGTTCACTCATAAGTGTTGCGCAATCGTTTCTCTAATTGTGATCCAGTCTTCCTTGGTGGGGTGCAACAAGGGAATGTCAACGAGTACATCTGTCTTAGGTACCTCCTCAATATTTAGAATAACCTGAAACCTAAATTGACAAGATGTCGCCACGTGGATTGGGCAGCCTTCTCGTCCATTAACACGGTATTGGACGGTTGCCAAGACCAGAACCTACAAGCCTCTCTCTTCAGTTCTATGATGTGCTACAGTGCCGAGACATGGACACTAACAAAATCACTGGAGGAAAAATTGAGACTGACCCACGCCTCTCTTGAGAGACACTTGGTTGGAATCACTCTCCGGAACCAAGATATGCAAAATCTCCATAATTATGACATAAAACGATTGTCCTAGGTGAAGGATGCGGTAATCCATGCAGACAAGGCAAAACAAAGATGGGCAAGTCACATGTTGCGACGAAACGATGATCGATGGAGCACTGCAACAGCAATTTGGTACCCCAGAGGTGAAAAGAAACAGCGGGGAAGACCTCCAATGCGTTGGTCAGCCTCCCTTGCTGCACACAACATCCAAGATGCCTCTGAAGGATAGCTAACCACACACTGGACTTCCATAGCCCAAGATAAGGTTCGCTAGAGACGAAGTTAGGACCCGTAGCTACGCTGTGGAATGGGTCAAGATGATGAAGATCTGTTGCTCCACTGGTTATTATTGGCTCCTTTCCCACAGGTCTTCATTCCTCACCATGTATTGCCAGCTTATACACGTTATCCTCCTCAAACATTTATTGACGAACAACTGGAGTATTCTTTGTATTACCTTTGTTGTTCTCCAAGAGTCTGCTCGACATTGTAATTTAAAAAATATTGGGATCATGAGCTGCAGCGATCAGTGACTCATAGCTGACTGCTAGCGTCAGGGCATGCGAACCAGAGCTGCCAAGACCCTTCTATATCTCCATGCGGTGATCCTGGATAACAGGCTGCAATAGAGCAGACTGGCTAAGTAGGATCGAAGACGGTAGGCAGCCAGGGACTCAAAAATGCCTGCTGAAGTTGGATGTGTCGGACCAAAAGGTGCAAATATCGCAGTCAAGCTGTAAACCACGACGCAACGCATTCCATTCTCCGGACTACATCTTGCTACTTGCGAAGTCCTTTTCAGGGCTTGGTAGCAGGAGATTGAGAACAAACGAAGAAGAAACTATCTTAATTTGGTATGTCTTTATTTCCCAGGATTTCCATATATTATTCAGTAACAGAAATGCTCTCCTTGCCTTTCCAATTCTAGCCCATACGTCTGCCTCTATCTCCCTGAAGTATCAGTGGTGCTGCCCAAATATGTGAAGGTGTCCATCTCTTCTAGTGACTCGCCTCTAAGCATAACTTGTTCTGGGTTTATTCACATTAATAGTTAGTGCCAGTTTGGCTGAATGCTCCCTCACCTTATTTAGTCTTTCTGGCTATTGTTATGTGACAGCAGTACACAGGGAACTTAGTGGTCAAGAGGTAAGGTGTACGCCTCAGGTGACGGTTCGAATCACGGTGGAGAACGGGATTTCTTTTATATTGATCTTCTGATAAAAATTCCTCTGATCTCTAGGTAGTGAGATCAGGCTCCCGTGTTCAATGTCGAGCATGTTAAAAATTCCTTGGCAGTTGGAAATCGAAAAGAGTAGGCTTAGCGGCCGCTTCCTGGACAAAATTCAAGTTAAAAAAAATCTAGCCAAGTTATTTGTACCTTTCTTCAGGTGGTTTGTTAAGAGCAGCTATGGATGACACCTAACTCGCTGCGGGTCTACTTAGCTCTAATTTTTGAGTCGATTAAACCACCCTCCAAGAAACTGGTTGTATACAGACTCTGTAGAGTCGTCTAAACCAATATAAAAACGTTAAGTTAAGCAGTTAGTCGAGTCCTCTGTGACCACAATGAGTACTGTATACCGGTCTTATTCCCTGATGTTGACATCTTCATAATCAAGTCTATCACCACCAAGAAATGCAGAAGACGGATGTGTCGGACCAAAAGGTGCAAATATTGCAGTCAAACTAAACTAGCGACACAACGCATTCCGTTCTCCGAACTACATCCTGCTACTTGCAAAGCCTTGTTCAGGACTTGGTAGTGGGAGATTGAGAACGAATGCAGAAGAAGAAGACCAACAAGAACAAGAGTGGGGACAATAGACATCCCTGCCTTACTCATGTTTGTACTTCAAAACTGTCTGTCAGTACTCCTTCAGGTACTTTTTAACACTGTGTTTTCATACATATTCTGTACACGTCATATTAATCTCTGGTTTCCTGTAGTGACTCAGAAGTAGCCATAAAATGATTTGATTTATACTGTCAAACTAAAATGCTTTGATTTATACTGTCAAACTAAAATGCTTTGATTTATACTGTCAAACGCCTTCCTAGTCTATTTAATTTGTGTATATAGATAAAGGTAAAGGTCAGTCCCATGGCAGCATATTTGCCGTCGGGGATGAAGATAACTAAGTCGCAGCCTATGTGAGGATGGGTGGCCGGTTCCCTTCCTTACTGTTTGTACCTTCCCAAACTCATCGATCAGGTACTCGTTTTACAGCTGTGTTGACTGGAGAAGTGGTCGTACAAGAAACGAATTACGCCCTGATTTTTTCTGTCCGTCCATGATTTCGAATCCTGGCACACTGTAGCCCCGGTCTTAACAAGCCAGCTGACTGTCATCCAGGCTACACACTCCACATAATTCCACTCAATCATTTGTTCCTTTACGTCCCGCAAGGTGACCATATGATCTCTGATGAAGAATCCCACTTGTTCTTCTTTGAGCTTCTTTCTACTTCCTTTTTTAGTCTGTTTAATATTGTCCTAGTTGCTATTTATACTAGTACATTATGTTCCTACATGTCTTTGCAAACAATCTCATTTACTTGTTTTTAATATATCATGATTAATATAGAACATATCAAATGGAATCTCTCGTATAAATTGTTTTACATTTAGTTGTTCCTTTTTTAACCTCAAAGTTTTCTGACAGCTTTCAGAAACATAATTTCTTCAATTAATTACATAATTTACAACTATTCTATTCACTTTTGTTGGCTCCGAAGTGAGTACACATTAAGCTGCAGTTTTTCTTAACCCTTTACAGTCCAAATTGTCCATTAAAGTTCAATTTAACTGAAGTCACAAGTCGCATATCAATCATTTCTTGTTATTTAGCTGTATCTTGAAATTTAGAAATCATAATTTTAGTTTTAATTACTTTTTTGTTGTCAACACAAAAAATTACTGTTCTTGTCTTCGACATTAAGACTAACAACTTGTAAATTAGGTTAACAACTATTAAATTAGGTTAACAACTTGTAAATTAGGTTGGACTGTAAATGGCTAATTGTGGACAGATTTTTATGAATCATGTCATTTTTAAGATAATTTAACTGAACTTCTTTATACTGGTTTAGAAGACTCTGCAGAGTCTATATACAATCAGTTTCTTTTATTTCACTTGATTTAAAAATAACTATGTGCATGAAATTTATTTTTGAATGCATTAATTGATGCTGTCTCCACTATTTCCTGTTGCTAGCAAAGAGTGGAGGAGCATCCCCACAAACAGACCTGAGTATCACATATAATGAGGCCAACCATAATTAAAGCCAACTTCAGGGTAAAAGAAGACAGCTACTTTAACTTAACTAGAGAAGAGCAAATCATCATCTTCAGACTGAGAACTGGGCATAACAGACTCAAGAGTCATCTTTACAACAAAATGAGGATTGGGACAGATGACAGGTGGAGATCATATAAATACCGTGGAACACATCCTGCAAAGCTGCATGCTCACGTAGGAAAAGAGAGAACAATACTGGCCTCATGAGACAGATATGAGACAAAAGCTGTATGGAGATGAAACAGCTTTACAAACAACAGTGTCCTTTGTAAAAGAAACCAGAACCTTGTTCTGAGGATGAACGAAGAAGAATTTCCTGTTGTAATCTATTCCAAGCATTCACAACTCCCTGACTAAAAAAAACATTTCCTAGAGTGTAATCTGAACTTTTCTTGAATTAATTTGTAGCTGTACCCTGTTGTTCTTGTAGGCGGTTTAAAGAAAGCAGAACAATACCTGATGTGAGGATGAAATTAGAATTTGATTGCAGTAGTAAAAGAAGGCTCTCCACAAGAAACAAAAACTACAAACTACATCAATAATGAGCTTCGGAAAAGAAATTACACTACACACTCACTACACATTCCTGATTCATTGCATTGTAGGCTCTGAAACACGGACTCAGATGTAGTTGTGGATCAAGATGCTGAGCAGTGCATGAGCTGCAGCAGTCAGTGACCCCTAGTTGACTGTTAACGTCAGGGCCATCGAACCAGAGCTGCCAAGACCCTTCTACACCTCCACGTTGTGATCCTGGATAATCTTGTAGCATGTCCTTTGTAGAACATCGCTCCCATCACAGTCTGTCTGAAAGAAACTCGTTCCCTTGCCAAAACTCCAGCCTCTGCCACAGTCATACTCGAGAATTCCCGGATATCTTGGTGCCATCGTCTTCTTGGTCTACCCCTTCCTTTTTTGCCTGGCACCATACCTTCCATCACCATTCTCTCGAGACCGTTGTGTCTCTTGATGTGACCAAAGTATTTGCATTTTCTGGTCATAATGGAATTGATAAACCAGTTCTCCTCTATGCTCAACTCTTGCTGAATGTCTACAGCAGACTTTCTAAGGAGAAGGGATGGAAGAGGGAAGGCTAACCTGGTACTCAAAAATGCTTGCTGAAGTTGGATATGTTGTACTGATAGGTGCAAATGTCACAGTCAAGCTGTAAACAACGACACACCGCATTCCATTCTCCGGACAACATCCTGTCACACGCAAAGTCCTTGTCAAGGCTAGGTAGCGGGAGATTGAGAACGAACAAAGAAGATGTAGTTGTACAATAATTTTAATGATTTACATGTCATAATGTATGCACAGCTAGAAGATATTTCTTTTCGTCAGAGATGGACACTTCTAGATTGTTGAGATAAACTAAATTGCATGTTTTATTTATTATACAGTTATTATCCAGAGCTTGAAGAATTGTTGTTGGTTTTCTTTAAATAATGAATTTACTTTTTTAATTGAATATATTTTTGTTGATAATATGATGATATACATAGATGTTTTTTGTTGACTTTCTTGACCTTGATAGATCCTTTCTTGGTGAACGATGAGTCAATGACCATCAATCACACTTATTATTGTTCTTCTCCGTTCATCTTATATTTCTTTCAGTGCAAGGCCAGAACTCAATTTTAGCGAAAATGCTACAGCTCAAAATAACGTGGAAAGCAAAATGAAAAATGCACATATACTAAAAGATAATTGTCTAGTAAACAATATCTCAAATATTTTGACCACATAAAATGACAAAGTGGACAAGAGAAAATTATACTGGAGGGTAAGGTGCCTGGAAAATGGGGCAGAGGTAGACTGAGGAGAAGATGGACACAAGACAGCACAGAGACGGGAGTTCTGGCCAGAGATAGAGAGTCTTACAGATCGGCTGTTGCGAGAGCGACGTTCTGCAAAGAACATGCTGATGATGATGCTCATCCTTAAAAGGGCATTGTGTCAAAGTTTACAGCGAGGCTGTGATATCTGCGACTTTTGGCCTGTTACATGTGGTTTGAGACCAGGTTTGCCTTCCCTCTTCAATCCTTACTCTCTTAGCCAGGCTCCATGGGTGCAGCCTGTTTCCAGGGCCGCCACTTGAAGGCAGAATATGGTCTTGGTCAGCTATGGTTCGCTAACACAAGCAGCCATTTACTAGTCACTGCAGGGGCTTGTGTGAATCTGTCCTACTTACACTACGGTATGGGAGGATAGCAAGCTATGATCCATGGCAATAAAGGAGCTGCCATTCAGATTTGACAAGAGCATACAGCCATGATTTGTTTATTGTTAAACTATCACACGATGATACTAATCATAAATTATCTGTTATTCCAGGGGTCCAACAGTGCATTTAGTTGACCCTAACCAGCTTTTAGAAAATCTGAAGCTGGCTGTAACATGAGTGGATAGTGGACACAGAGGCCTCAAACCTCCAGGATCTGGTGTGGATCTACTGTCTGTGTCACGCTGGGGTTTGTGGGAATAAAAAGAGCTGATATCCTGGCCTTGAAGGCACCCACAGTGGGGACATTGAAAATGGATAGCAGTGGCAGTTGAGTTTTGGCAGTCGATGAATCAGTAATACAAAGATTTTGAAATCATACAGGGTCCAGCGGAGAGGGGGCTTTAGAGAACGGAACTGGAGCTATAGGAAACATCAGTATTCACACTCTTTGTCATTTACTGAGACGTAATGAGCACCTATGGGTTTGTCCAGAGTACAGTGACGCCAATTCTTAACAAACTAGAACATAATATAGAGAATACTGAATCCATTTGTTTGCAGTGCAATTTCAGTAGCAGTGGCTTTTACATGTTGAGTTTGCCAGCCCCATTGACAACCTTTTCAGAAGGAATCAGTGGCCCTATTTTGCTTAGCCCAGGCATTGATGGGCGATAGCCTCACAAGTGTTGAGCACAGGAAGAAAACAATTGTCGGCGACAATGAGAAATAAGACGGTACGGCATGCAATTGAGGTCACAGGAGCCAAATGCAATTTGCAAAGTCCAAATGCGCTTTCTCAGCATATACCAGTCTTGTAGGATATGTTCGACTGTCTGTGGTGCTCGTCCACATGGACGATAGAGCCAATATGTAAGTGGCTATTCAATCAGTTATATCCTGTTCTCGTGTGGAACAGGATCATCAGCTCCGCTCAATCAAGACCGTGATAGTTGTCTCTTGTTTGGTTGGCTTTCCTTACAGCTTGGATATGAGTTTTTTTATTGTGTTGCTTTCTCTGTGTTAACCTGTCCAATGTCCTGGTATGCTGCAGTGTGATAGTTTCCAATGTATAGTTTTCCTTCTCTTGGCTTTTAGTTCACCTAAGGCAAGCTCTGGCAGTTTATCAGTATCGAGGGCTTGCAGAACATTGCATCTGTAAGTAATACAGCCTGCTAGTGTTGGCTTGTTGTGTTGCTTATTATTGCTGCAGCAATGCAGAGGAGATGGTGGCAAGGAGGGATGACTGAGAGTACAGGAGCAAGGAGGGATGACTAGGAGGACAGGAACAAGGAGGGATGACAGAGGACAGGAGCAAGGAGGGATGACAAGAGCAAGGAGGGATGACTGAGAGGACAGGAGCAAGGAGGGATGACAGAGGACAGGAGCAAGGAGGGATGACTGAGAGTACAGGAGCAAGGAGGGATGACTGAGAGTACAGGAGCAAGGAGGGATGACAGAGAGTACAGGAGCAAGGAGGGATGACTAGGAGGACAGGAGGGATGACTGAGAGTACAGGAGCAAGGAGGGATGACAGAGGACAGGAGCAAGGAGGGATGACTGAGAGTACAGGAGCAAGGAGGGATGACTGAGAGTACAGGAGCAAGGAGGGATGACAGAGAGTACATGAGCAAGGAGGGATGACTAGGAGGACAGGAGCAAGGATGGATGACTAGGAGGACAGGAGCAAGGAGGGATGACTAGGAGGACAGGAGCAAGGAGAGATGACTAGGAGGACAGGAGCAAGGAGGGAGGACAGGAGCAAGGAGGGATGACTAGGAGGACAGGAGCAAAGAAGGAGGACAGGAGCAAGGAGGGATGACTAGGAGGACAGGAGCAAGGAGGGAGAACAGGAGCAAAGAGGGATGACTAGGAGGACAGGAGCAAGGAGAGATGACTAGGAGCAAGGAGGGATGACTAGGAGGACAGGAGGGAGGACAGGAGCAAGGAGGGATGACTAGGAGGACAGGAGCAAGGAGGGAGGACAGGAGCAAAGAGGGATGACTAGGAGGACAGGAGCAAGGAGGGAGGACAGGAGCAAGGAGGGATGACTAGGAGGACTGACTAGGAGGACAGGAGCAAGGAGGGAGGACAGGAGCAAGGAGGGATGACTAGGAGGATAGGAACAAGGAGGGATGACTAGGAGGACAGGAGCAAGGAGGGAGGACAGGAGCAAGGAGAGATGACTAGGAGGACAGGAGCAAGGAGGGAGGACAGGAGCAAGGAGAGATGACTAGGAGGACAGGAGCAAGGAGGGAGGACAGGAGCAAGGAGGGATGAATAGGAGGACAGGAGCAAGGAGGGATGACAGGAGCAAGGAGGGATGAATAGGAGGATGGGGCAAGGAGGGATGACTAGGAGCAAGGAGGGAGGACAGGAGCAAGGAGGGATGACAGAGGACAGGAGCAAGGAGGGATGACTAGGAGGACAGGAGCAAGGAGGAATGACTAGGAGGACCGGAGCAAGGAGGGATGACTAGGAGGACATGAGCAAGGAGGGAGGACAGGAGCAAGGAGGGATGACAGAGGACAGGAGCAAGGAGGGATGACAGAGGACAGGAGCAAGGAGGGATGACTAGGAGGACAGGAGCAAGGAGGAATGACTAGGAGGACAGGAGCAAGGAGGGATGACTAGGAGGACAGGAGCAAGGAGGGATGACTGAGAGTACAGGAGCAAGGAGGGATGACTAGGAGGATAGGAGCAAGGAGAGATGACTAGGAGGAAAGGAGCAAGGAGGGAGGACAGGAGCAAGGAGGGATGACTGAGAGTACAGGAGCAAGGAGGGATGACTAGGAGGACAGGAGCAAGGAGGGATGACTAGGAGGACAGGAGCAAGGAGGAATGACAGGAGCAAGGAGGGATGACAGGAGCAAGGAGGGATGAATAGGAGGACGAAGCAAGGAGGGATGACTAGGAGCAAAGAGGGATGACAGGAGCAAGGAGGGATGACTGAGAGGACAGAAACAAGGAGGGATGACAGAGGACAGGAGCAAGGAGGGATGACTGAGAGGACAGAAACAAGGAGGGATAACAGGTCAGGAGCAAGGAGGGATGACAAAGGACAGGAGCAAAGAGGGATGACAGAGGACAGGAGCAAAGAAGGATGACAGAGGACAGGAGATGTGATCAAGGAAGGATAAATAATAGGACAGGAGCAAGGAGGGATCACAGAGGACAGGAGCAAGGAGGGATGACTGAGTGGACAGGAGCAAGGAGGGATGACTAGGAGGACGGGGAAAGGAGGGATGACAGAGGACAGGAGTAAGGACGAATGACAGAGGACAGGAGCAAGGAGGGATGACTAGGAGGAAAGGAGTAAAGAGTGAGGACAGTAGCACGGAGGGATGACTAGGAGGACAGGGTAAGGAGGGATGACTGATAGGACATGAGCAAGGAGGGAGGACAGGATCAAGAAGGGATGACAGAGGACAGGAGCATAGACGGATGACAGAGGACAGGAGCAAGGATGGATGACAGGAGCAAGAAGGGATGACTAGGAGGACAGGAGCAAGGAGGGATGACTGAGAGTACAGGAGCAAGGAAGGATGACTAGGAGGACAAAAGCAAGGAGGGATGACTAGGAGGACACGAGCAAGGAGGGATGACTGAGAGTACAGGAGCAAGGACGGATGACAGGAGCAAGGAGGGATGACTGAGAGTACAGGAGCAAGGAGGGATGACTGAGAGTACAGGAGCAAGGAGGGATGACTGAGAGTACAGGAGCAAGGAGGGAGGACAGAGGACAGGAGCAAGGAGGGATGACTGAGAGTACAGGAGCAAGGAGGGATGACTAGGAGGACAGGAACAAGGAGGGATGACAGAGGACAGGAGCAAGGAGGGATGACAGAGACAGGAGCAAGGAGGGATGACTGAGAGTACAGGAGCACGGAGGGATGACTAGGACAGGAACAAGGAGGGATGACAGAGGACAGGAGCAAGGAGGGATGACAGAGGACATGAGCAAGGAGGGATGACAGGAGCAAGGAGGGATGACTAGGAGGATAGGAGCAAGGAGAGATGACTAGGAGCAAGGAGGGAGGACAGGAGCAAAGAGGGATGACAGAGGACAGGAGCAAGGAGGAATGACTTGGAGGACAGGAGCAAGGAGGGATGACTAGGAGGACAGGAACAAGGAGGGATGACTAGGAGGACAGGAGCAAGGAGGGATGAATAGGAGCAAGGAGGGATGACAGGAGCAAGGAGGGATGAATAGGAGGACTGGGCAAGGAGGGATGACTAGGAGGACAGGAGAAAAGAGGGATGACAGAGGACAGGAGCAAAGAGGGATGACTGAGAGGACAGAAACAAGGAGGGATGACAGAGGACAGGAGCTAGGAGGGATGACAGGAGCAAGGAGGGATGACTGAGAGGACAGAAACAAGGAGGGATAACAGGAGGACAGGAGCAAGAAGGGATCACAGAGGACAGGAGCAAGGAGGGATGACAGGAGCAAGGAGGGATGAATAGGAGGACAGGAGCAAGGAGGGATGACAGAGGACAGGAGTAAGGACGAATGACAGAGGACAGGAGCAATGAGGGATGACTGAGTGGACAGGAGCAAGGAAGGATGACTAGGAGGACGGGAAAAAGAGGGAGGACAGGAGTAAGGACGAATGACAGAGGACAGGAGCAAGGAGGGATGACTAGGAGGAAGGGAGAAAGGAGGGATGACAGAGGACAGGAGTAAGGACGAATGACAGAGGACAGGAGCAAGGAAGGATGACTAGGAGGAAAGGAGTAAGGAGTGAGGACAGTAGCACTGAGGGATGACTAGGAGGACAGGGTAAGGAGGGATGACTGATAGGACATGAGCAAGGAGGGAGGACAGGATCAAGGAGGGATGACAGAGGACAGGAGCATAGAAGGATGACAGAGGACAGGAGCAGGAGGTAAGACATAGGACAGGAGGAAGGAGGGATGACAGAGGACAGGAGCAAGGAGGGATGACTAGGAGTACAGGAGCATGGAGGGAGGACAGGAGCAAGGAGGGATGACAGAGGACAGGAGCAAGGAGGGAGGACAGGATCAAGGAGGGAGGACAGGAGCAAGGAGGGATGACTAGGACGACAGGAGCAAGGAGGGATGACTAGGAGGACAGGAGCAAGGAGGGATGACTAGGAGGACAGGAGCAAGGAGGGATGACTATGAGGATAGAAGCAAGGAGGGATGACTAGGAGGACAGGAGCAAGGAGGGATGACTAGGAGGACAGCAGCAAGGAGGGAGGACAGGAGCAAGGAGGGATGACAGGAGCAAGGAGAGATGACTGAGAGGACAGGAGCAAGGAGGGATGACTGAGAGTACAGGAGCAAGGAGGGATGACTGAGAGTACAGGAGCAAGGAGGGATGACAGAGAGCACAGGAGCAAGGAGGGATGACTAGGAGGACAGGAGCAAGGAGGGATGACTAGGAGGACAGGAGCAAGGAGGGATGACTGAGAGTACAGGAGCAAGGAGGGAGGACAGGAGCAAGGAGGGATAACTGAGAGTACAGGAGCAAGGAGGGATGACTGAGAGTACAGGAGCAAGGAGTGATGACAGAGAGTACATGAGCAAGGAGGGATAACTAGGAGGACAGGAGCAAGGAGGGATGACTAGGAGGACAGGAGCAAGGAGAGATGACTAGGAGGACAGGAGCTAGGAGCAAGGAGGGAGGACAGGAACAAGGAGGGATGACTAGGAGGACAGGAGCAAGGAGGGAGGACAGGAGCAAGGAGGGATGACTAGGAGGACAGGAACAAGGAGGGATGACTAGGAGGACAGGAGCAAGGAGGGATGACTAGGAGGACAGGAACAAGGAGGGAGGACAGGAGCAAGGAGAGATGACTAGGAGGACAGGAGCAAGGAGGGAGGACAGGAGCAAGGAGGGATGACTAGGAGGACAGGAGCAAGGAGGGATGACTAGGAGGACAGGAGCAAGAAGGGAGGACAGGAGCAAGGAGGGATGACTAGGAGCAAGGAGGGAGGACAGGAGCAAGGAGGGATGACAAGGAGGGAGGACAGGAGCAAGGATGGATGACTAGGAGGACAGGAGCAAGGAGGGAGGACAGGAGCAAGGAGGAATGACTAGGAGGACAGGAGCAAGGAGGGAGGACAGGAGCAAGGAGGGATGACTAGGAGGATAGGAACAAGGAGGGATGACTAGGAGGACAGGAGCAAGGAGGGAGGACAGGAGCAAGGAGAGATGACTAGGAGGACAGGAGCAAGGAGGGAGGACAGGAGCAAGGAGGGAGGACAGGAGCAAGGAGGGAGGACAGGAGCAAGGAGGGATGACTAGGAGGATAGGAAAAAGGAGGGATGACTAGGAGGACAGGAGCAAGGAGGGAGGACAGGAGCAAGGAGAGATGACTAGGAGGATAGGAGCAAGGAGGGATGACTAGGAGGACAGGAGCAAAGAGGGAGGACAGGAGCAAGGAGAGATGACTAGGAGGACAGGAGCAAGGAGGGAGGACAGGAGCAAGGAGGGATGACTAGGAGGATAGGAACAAGGAGGGATGACTAGGAGGACAGGAGCAAGGAGGGAGGATAGGAGCAAGGAGAGATGACTAGGAGGACAAGAGCAAGGAGGGAGGACAGGAGCAAGGAGGGATGACAGGAGCAAGGAGGGATGAATAGGAGGATGGGGCAAGGAGGGATGACTAGGAGGACAGGAGCAAGGAGGGAGGACAGGAGCAAGGAGGGATGACAGAGGACAGGAGCAAGGAGGGATGACTAGGAGGACGGGAAAAAGAGGGATGACAGAGGACAGGAGTAAGGACGAATGACAGAGGACAGGAGCAAGGAGGGATGACTAGGAGGAAGGGAGAAAGGAGGGATGACAGAGGACAGGAGTAAGGACGAATCACAGAGGACAGGAGCAAGGAAGAATGACTAGGAGGAAAGGAGTGAGGACAGTAGCACTGAGGGATGACTAGGAGGACAGGGTAAGGAGGGATGACTGATAGGACATGAGCAAGGAGGGAGGACAGGATCAAGGAGGGATGACAGAGGACAGGAGCATAGAGGGATGACAGAGGACAGGAGCAGGAGGTAAGACATAGGACAGGAGGAAGGAGGGATGACAGAGGACAGGAGCAAGGAGGGATGACTAGGAGTACAGGAGCATGGAGGGAGGACAGGAGCAAGGAGGGATGACAGAGGACAGCAGCAAGGAGGGAGGACAGGAGCAAGTAGGGATGACTAGGAGGACAGGAGCAAGGAGGGATGATTAGGAGGACAGGAGCAAGGAGGGATGACTATGAGGATAGAAGCAAGGAGGGATGACTAGGAGGACAGGAGCAAGGAGGGATGACTAGGAGGACAGGAGCAAGGAGGGATGACAGAGGACAGGAGCAAGGAGGGATGACAGGAGCAAGGAGGGATGACTGAGAGGACAGGAGCAAGGAGGGATGACTGAGAGTACAGGAGCAAGGAGGGATGACAGAGAGTACAGGAGCAAGGAGGGATGACTAGGAGGACAGGAGCAAGGAGGGATGACTGAGAGTACAGGAGCAAGGAGGGATGACAGAGGACAGGAGCAAGGAGGGATAACTGAGAGTACAGGAGCAAGGAGGGATGACTGAGAGTACAGGAGCAAGGAGGGATGACAGAGAGTACATGAGCAAGGAGGGATGACTAGGAGGACAGGAGCAAGGATGGATGACTAGGAGGACAGGAGCAAGGAGGGATGACTAGGAGGACAGGAGCAAGGAGAGATGACTAGGAGGACAGGAGCAAGGAGGGAGGACAGGAGCAAGGAGGGATACTAGGAGGACAGGAGCAAGGAGGGAGGACAGGAGCAAGGAGGGATGACTAGGAGGACAGGAACAAGGAGGGAGGACAGGAGCAAGGAGGGATGACTAGGAGGACAGGAACAAGGAGGGATGACTAGGAGGACAGGAGCAAGGAGGGAGGACAGGAGCAAAGAGGGATGACTAGGAGGACAGGAACAAGGAGGGATGACTAGGAGGACAGGAGCAAGGAGAGATGACTAGGAGGACAGGAGCAAGGAGGGAGGACAGGAGCAAGGAGGGATGACTAGGAGGACAGGAACAAGGAGGGAGGACAGGAGCAAGGAATGATGACTAGGAGGACAGGAGCAAGGAGGGAGGACAGGAGCAAGGAGGAATGACTAGGAGGACAGGAGCAAGGAGAGAGGACAGGAGCAAGGAGGGATGACTAGGAGGATAGGAACAAGGAGGGATGGCTAGGAGGACAGGAGCAAGGAGGGAGGACAGGAGCAAGGAGAGATGACTAGGAGGACAGGAGCAAGGAGGGAGGACAGGAGCAAGGAGGGATGACTAAGAGGACAGGAGCAAGGAGAGATGACTAGGAGGACAGGAGCAAGGAGGGAGGACAGGAGCAAGGAGATATGACTAGGAGGATAGGAACAAGGAGGGATGACTAGGAGGACAGGAGCAAGGAGGGAGGACAGGAGCAAGGAGAGATGACTAGGAGGATAGGAGCAAGGAGGGATGACTAGGAGGACAGGAGCAAAGAGGGAGGACAGGAGCAAGGAGAGATGACTAGGAGGACAGGAGCAAGGAGGGAGGACAGGAGCAAGAAGGGATGACAAGGAGGATAGGAACAAGGAAGGATGACTAGGAGGACAGGAGCAAGGAGGGGGGACAGGAGCAAGGAGAGATGACTAGGAGGACAGGCGCAAGGAGGGAGGACAGAAGCAAGGAGGGATGACAGGAGCAAGGAGGGATGACAGGAGCAAGGAGGGATGAATAGGAGGATGGGGCAAGGAGGGATGACTAGGAGGACAGGAGCAAGGAGGGAGGACAGGAGCAAGGAGGTGTGACAGAGGACAGGAGCAAGGAGGGATGACTAGGAGGACAGGAGCAAGGAGAAATGACTAGGAGGACCGGAGCAAGGAGGGATGACTAGGAGGACAGGAGCAAGGAGGGATGACTAGGAGGACAGGAGCAAAGAGGGAGGACAGGAGCAAGGAGGGATGACAGAGGACAGGAGCAAGGAGGGAGGACAGGAGCAAAGAGGGATGACAGGAGCAAGGAGGGATGACAGAGGACAGGAGCAAGGAGGGATGACTAGGAGGACAGGAGCAAGGAGGGAGGACAGGAGCAAGGAGGGATGACAGAGGACAGGAGCAAGGAGGGATGACTAGGAGGACGGGAAAAAGAGGGATGACAGAGGACAGGAGTAAGGACGAATGACAGAGGACAGGAGCAAGGAGGGATGACTAGGAGGAAGGGAGAAAGGAGGGATGACAGAGGACAGGAGTAAGGACGAATCACAGAGGACAGGAGCAAGGAAGAATGACTAGGAGGAAAGGAGTGAGGACAGTAGCACTGAGGGATGACTAGGAGGACAGGGTAAGGAGGGATGACTGATAGGACATGAGCAAGGAGGGAGGACAGGAGCAAGGAGGGATGACTAGGAGGATAGGAACAAGGAGGGATGACTAGGAGGACAGGAGCAAGGAGGGAGGACAGGAGCAAGGAGAGATGACTAGGAGGATAGGAGCAAGGAGGGATGACTAGGAGGACAGGAGCAAAGAGGGAGGACAGGAGCAAGGAGAGATGACTAAGAGGACAGGAGCAAGGAGGGAGGACAGGAGCAAGGAGGGATGACTAGGAGGATAGGAACAAGGAGGGATGACTAGGAGGACAGGAGCAAGGAGGGAGGACAGGAGCAAGGAGAGATGACTAGGAGGACAAGAGCAAGGAGGGAGGACAGGAGCAAGGAGGGATGACAGGAGCAAGGAGGGATGAATAGGAGGATGGGGCAAGGAGGGATGACTAGGAGGACAGGAGCAAGGAGGGAGGACAGGAGCAAGGAGGGATGACAGAGGACAGGAGCAAGGAGGGATGACTAGGAGGACGGGAAAAAGAGGGATGACAGAGGACAGGAGTAAGGACGAATGACAGAGGACAGGAGCAAGGAGGGATGACTAGGAGGAAGGGAGAAAGGAGGGATGACAGAGGACAGGAGTAAGGACGAATCACAGAGGACAGGAGCAAGGAAGAATGACTAGGAGGAAAGGAGTGAGGACAGTAGCACTGAGGGATGACTAGGAGGACAGGGTAAGGAGGGATGACTGATAGGACATGAGCAAGGAGGGAGGACAGGATCAAGGAGGGATGACAGAGGACAGGAGCATAGAGGGATGACAGAGGACAGGAGCAGGAGGTAAGACATAGGACAGGAGGAAGGAGGGATGACAGAGGACAGCAGCAAGGAGGGAGGACAGGAGCAAGGAGGGATGACTAGGAGGACAGGAGCAAGGAGGGATGATTAGGAGGACAGGAGCAAGGAGGGATGACTATGAGGATAGAAGCAAGGAGGGATGACTAGGAGGACAGGAGCAAGGAGGGATGACTAGGAGGACAGGAGCAAGGAGGGATGACAGAGGACAGGAGCAAGGAGGGATGACAGGAGCAAGGAGGGATGACTGAGAGGACAGGAGCAAGGAGGGATGACTGAGAGTACAGGAGCAAGGAGGGATGACAGAGAGTACAGGAGCAAGGAGGGATGACTAGGAGGACAGGAGCAAGGAGGGATGACTGAGAGTACAGGAGCAAGGAGGGATGACAGAGGACAGGAGCAAGGAGGGATAACTGAGAGTACAGGAGCAAGGAGGGATGACTGAGAGTACAGGAGCAAGGAGGGATGACAGAGAGTACATGAGCAAGGAGGGATGACTAGGAGGACAGGAGCAAGGATGGATGACTAGGAGGACAGGAGCAAGGAGGGATGACTAGGAGGACAGGAGCAAGGAGAGATGACTAGGAGGACAGGAGCAAGGAGGGAGGACAGGAGCAAGGAGGGATACTAGGAGGACAGGAGCAAGGAGGGAGGACAGGAGCAAGGAGGGATGACTAGGAGGACAGGAACAAGGAGGGAGGACAGGAGCAAGGAGGGAGGACAGGAGCAAGGAGGGATGACTAGGAGGACAGGAACAAGGAGGGATGACTAGGAGGACAGGAGCAAGGAGGGATGACTAGGAGGACAGGAGCAAGGAGGGAGGACAGGAGCAAAGAGGGATGACTAGGAGGACAGGAACAAGGAGGGATGACTAGGAGGACAGGAGCAAGGAGAGATGACTAGGAGGACAGGAGCAAGGAGGGAGGACAGGAGCAAGGAGGGATGACTAGGAGGACAGGAGCAAGGAGGGATGACTAGGAAGACAGGAGCAAGGACAGGAGCAAGGAGGGATGACTAGGAGCAAGGAGGGAGGACAGGAGCAAGGAGGGATGACTAGGAGGACAGGAGCAAGGAGGGAGGACAGGAGCAAGGAATGATGACTAGGAGGACAGGAGCAAGGAGGGAGGACAGGAGCAAGGAGGAATGACTAGGAGGACAGGAGCAAGGAGAGAGGACAGGAGCAAGGAGGGATGACTAGGAGGATAGGAACAAGGAGGGATGGCTAGGAGGACAGGAGCAAGGAGGGAGGACAGGAGCAAGGAGAGATGACTAGGAGGACAGGAGCAAGGAGGGAGGACAGGAGCAAGGAGGGATGACTAAGAGGACAGGAGCAAGGAGAGATGACTAGGAGGACAGGAGCAAGGAGGGAGGACAGGAGCAAGGAGATATGACTAGGAGGATAGGAACAAGGAGGGATGACTAGGAGGACAGGAGCAAGGAGGGAGGACAGGAGCAAGGAGAGATGACTAGGAGGATAGGAGCAAGGAGGGATGACTAGGAGGACAGGAGCAAAGAGGGAGGACAGGAGCAAGGAGAGATGACTAGGAGGACAGGAGCAAGGAGGGAGGACAGGAGCAAGAAGGGATGACAAGGAGGATAGGAACAAGGAGGGATGACTAGGAGGACAGGAGCAAGGAGGGAGGACAGGAGCAAGGAGAGATGACTAGGAGGACAGGCGCAAGGAGGGAGGACAGAAGCAAGGAGGGATGACAGGAGCAAGGAGGGATGACAGGAGCAAGGAGGGATGAAT
The DNA here is from genome assembly GCA_036924085.1 of Ariolimax columbianus. Classification (NCBI taxonomy): domain Eukaryota; kingdom Metazoa; phylum Mollusca; class Gastropoda; order Stylommatophora; family Arionidae; genus Ariolimax; species Ariolimax columbianus. The sequence continues at coordinate 45,352,648 of JAVGWX010000017.1, forward strand.
AGGAGGATGGGGCAAGGAGGGATGACTAGGAGGACAGGAGCAAGGAGGGAGGACAGGAGCAAGGAGGTGTGACAGAGGACAGGAGCAAGGAGGGATGACTAGGAGGACAGGAGCAAGGAGAAATGACTAGGAGGACCGGAGCAAGGAGGGATGACTAGGAGGACAGGAGCAAGGAGGGATGACTAGGAGGACAGGAGCAAAGAGGGAGGACAGGAGCAAGGAGGGATGACAGAGGACAGGAGCAAGGAGGGAGGACAGGAGCAAAGAGGGATGACAGGAGCAAGGAGGGATGACAGAGGACAGGAGCAAGGAACAATGACTAGGAGGAAAGGAGTGAGGACAGTAGCACTGAGGGATGACTAGGAGGACAGGGTAAGGAGGGATGACTGATAGGACATGAGCAAGGAGGGAGGACAGGATCAAGGAGGGATGACAGAGGACAGGAGCATAGAGGGATGACAGAGGACAGGAGCAGGAGGTAAGACATAGGACAGGAGGAAGGAGGGATGACAGAGGACAGGAGCAAGGAGGGATGACTAGGAGTACAGGAGCATGGAGGGAGGACAGGAGCAAGGAGGGATGACAGAGGACAGCAGCAAGGAGGGAGGACAGGATCAAGGAGGGAGGACAGGAGCAAGGAGGGATGACTAGGACGACAGGAGCAAGGAGGGATGACTAGGAGGACAGGAGCAAGGAGGGATGACTAGGAGGACAGGAGCAAGGAGGGATGACTATGAGGATAGAAGCAAGGAGGGATGACTAGGAGGACAGGAGCAAGGAGGGATGACTAGGAGGACAGGAGCAAGGAGGGATGACAGAGGACAGGAGCAAGGAGGGATGACAGGAGCAAGGAGGGATGACTGAGAGGACAGGAGCAAGGAGGGATGACAGAGGACAGGAGCAAGGAGGGATGACTGAGAGTACAGGAGCAAGGAGGGATGACAGAGAGTACAGGAGCAAGGAGGGATGACTAGGAGGACAGGAGCAAGGAGGGATGACTGAGAGTACAGGAGCAATGAGGGATGACAGTGGACAGGAGCAAGGAGGGATAACTGAGAGTACAGGAGCAAGGAGGGATGACTGAGAGTACAGGAGCAAGGAGGGATGACAGAGAGTACATGAGCAAGGAGGGATGACTAGGAGGACAGGAGCAAGGAGGGATGACTAAGAGGACAGGAGCAAGGAGAGATGACTAGGAGGACAGGAGCAAGGAGGGAGGACAGGAGCAAGGAGGGATACTAGGAGGACAGGAGCAAGGAGGGAGGACAGGAGCAAGGAGGGATGACTAGGAGGACAGGAACAAGGAGGGAGGACAGGAGCAAGGAGGGAGGACAGGAGCAAGGAGGGATGACTAGGAGGACAGGAACAAGGAGGGATGACTAGGAGGACAGGAGCAAGGAGGGATGACTAGGAGGACAGGAACAAGGAGGGATGACTAGGAGGACAGGAGCAAGGAGAGATGACTAGGAGGACAGGAGCAAGGAGGGAGGACAGGAGCAAGGAGGGATGACTAGGAGGACAGGAGCAAGGAGGGATGACTAGGAGGACAGGAGCAAGAAGGGAGGACAGGAGCAAGGAGGGATGACTAGGAGCAAGGAGGGAGGACAGGAGCAAGGAGGGATGACAAGGAGGGAGGACAGGAGCAAGGAGGGATGACTAGGAGGACAGGAGCAAGGAGGGAGGACAGGAGCAAGGAGGAATGACTAGGAGGACAGGAGCAAGGAGGGAGGACAGGAGCAAGGAGGGATGACTAGGAGGATAGGAACAAGGAGGGATGACTAGGAGGACAGGAGCAAGGAGGGAGGACAGGAGCAAGGAGAGATGACTAGGAGGACAGGAGCAAGGAGGGAGGACAGGAGCAAGGAGGGAGGACAGGAGCAAGGAGGGATGACTAGGAGGATAGGAACAAGGAGGGATGACTAGGAGGACAGGAGCAAGGAGGGAGGACAGGAGCAAGGAGAGATGACTAGGAGGATAGGAGCAAGGAGGGATGACTAGGAGGACAGGAGCAAAGAGGGAGGACAGGAGCAAGGAGAGATGACTAAGAGGACAGGAGCAAGGAGGGAGGACAGGAGCAAGGAGGGATGACTAGGAGGATAGGAACAAGGAGGGATGACTAGGAGGACAGGAGCAAGGAGGGAGGACAGGAGCAAGGAGAGATGACTAGGAGGACAAGAGCAAGGAGGGAGGACAGGAGCAAGGAGGGATGACAGGAGCAAGGAGGGATGAATAGGAGGATGGGGCAAGGAGGGATGACTAGGAGGACAGGAGCAAGGAGGGAGGACAGGAGCAAGGAGGGATGACAGAGGACAGGAGCAAGGAGGGATGACAGGAGCAAGGAGGGATGACTGAGAGGACAGGAGCAAGGAAGGATGACAGAGGATAGGAGCAAGGAGGGATGACTGAGAGTACAGGAGCAAGGAGGGATGACAGAGAGTACAGGAGCAAGGAGGGATGACTAGGAGGACAGGAGCAAGGAGGGATGACTGAGAGTACAGGAGCAATGAGGGATGACAGTGGACAGGAGCAAGGAGGGATAACTGAGAGTACAGGAGCAAGGAGGGATGACTGAGAGTACAGGAGCAAGGAGGGATGACAGAGAGTACATGAGCAAGGAGGGATGACTAGGAGGACAGGAGCAAGGAGGGATGACTAGGAGGACAGGAGCAAGGAGAGATGACTAGGAGGACAGGAGCAAGGAGGGAGGACAGGAGCAAGGAGGGATACTAGGAGGACAGGAGCAAGGAGGGAGGACAGGAGCAAGGAGGGATGACTAGGAGGACAGGAACAAGGAGGGAGGACAGGAGCAAGGAGGGAGGACAGGAGCAAGGAGGGATGACTAGGAGGACAGGAACAAGGAGGGATGACTAGGAGGACAGGAGCAAGGAGGGATGACTAGGAGGACAGGAACAAGGAGGGATGACTAGGAGGACAGGAGCAAGGAGAGATGACTAGGAGGACAGGAGCAAGGAGGGAGGACAGGAGCAAGGAGGGATGACTAGGAGGACAGGAGCAAGGAGGGATGACTAGGAGGACAGGAGCAAGAAGGGAGGACAGGAGCAAGGAGGGATGACTAGGAGCAAGGAGGGAGGACAGGAGCAAGGAGGGATGACAAGGAGGGAGGACAGGAGCAAGGAGGGATGACTAGGAGCAAGGAGGGAGGACAGGAGCAAGGAGGAATGACTAGGAGGACAGGAGCAAGGAGGGAGGACAGGAGCAAGGAGGGATGACTAGGAGGATAGGAACAAGGAGGGATGACTAGGAGGACAGGAGCAAGGAGGGAGGACAGGAGCAAGGAGAGATGACTAGGAGGACAGGAGCAAGGAGGGAGGACAGGAGCAAGGAGGGATGACTAGGAGGATAGGAACAAGGAGGGATGACTAGGAGGACAGGAGCAAGGAGGGAGGACAGGAGCAAGGAGAGATGACTAGGAGGATAGGAGCAAGGAGGGATGACTAGGAGGACAGGAGCAAAGAGGGAGGACAGGAGCAAGGAGAGATGACTAAGAGGACAGGAGCAAGGAGGGAGGACAGGAGCAAGGAGGGATGACTAGGAGGATAGGAACAAGGAGGGATGACTAGGAGGACAGGAGCAAGGAGGGAGGACAGGAGCAAGGAGAGATGACTAGGAGGACAAGAGCAAGGAGGGAGGACAGGAGCAAGGAGGGATGACAGGAGCAAGGAGGGATGAATAGGAGGATGGGGCAAGGAGGGATGACTAGGAGGACAGGAGCAAGGAGGGAGGACAGGAGCAAGGAGGGATGACAGAGGACAGGAGCAAGGAGGGATGACTAGGAGGACGGGAAAAAGAGGGATGACAGAGGACAGGAGTAAGGACGAATGACAGAGGACAGGAGCAAGGAGGGATGACTAGGAGGAAGGGAGAAAGGAGGGATGACAGAGGACAGGAGTAAGGACGAATCACAGAGGACAGGAGCAAGGAAGAATGACTAGGAGGAAAGGAGTGAGGACAGTAGCACTGAGGGATGACTAGGAGGACAGGGTAAGGAGGGATGACTGATAGGACATGAGCAAGGAGGGAGGACAGGATCAAGGAGGGATGACAGAGGACAGGAGCATAGAGGGATGACAGAGGACAGGAGCAGGAGGTAAGACATAGGACAGGAGGAAGGAGGGATGACAGAGGACAGGAGCAAGGAGGGATGACTAGGAGTACAGGAGCATGGAGGGAGGACAGGAGCAAGGAGGGATGACAGAGGACAGCAGCAAGGAGGGAGGACAGGAGCAAGGAGGGATGACTAGGAGGACAGGAGCAAGGAGGGATGATTAGGAGGACAGGAGCAAGGAGGGATGACTATGAGGATAGAAGCAAGGAGGGATGACTAGGAGGACAGGAGCAAGGAGGGATGACTAGGAGGACAGGAGCAAGGAGGGATGACAGAGGACAGGAGCAAGGAGGGATGACAGGAGCAAGGAGGGATGACTGAGAGGACAGGAGCAAGGAGGGATGACAGAGGACAGGAGCAAGGAGGGATGACTGAGAGTACAGGAGCAAGGAGGGATGACAGAGAGTACAGGAGCAAGGAGGGATGACTAGGAGGACAGGAGCAAGGAGGGATGACTGAGAGTACAGGATCAAGGAGGGATGACAGAGGACAGGAGCAAGGAGGGATAACTGAGAGTACAGGAGCAAGGAGGGATGACTGAGAGTACAGGAGCAAGGAGGGATGACAGAGAGTACATGAGCAAGGAGGGATGACTAGGAGGACAGGAGCAAGGATGGATGACTAGGAGGACAGGAGCAAGGAGGGATGACTAGGAGGACAGGAGCAAGGAGAGATGACTAGGAGGACAGGAGCAAAGAGGGAGGACAGGAGCAAGGAGGGATACTAGGAGGACAGGAGCAAGGAGGGAGGACAGGAGCAAGGAGGGATGACTAGGAGGACAGGAACAAGGAGGGAGGACAGGAGCAAGGAGGGAGGACAGGAGCAAGGAGGGATGACTAGGAGGACAGGAACAAGGAGGGATGACTAGGAGGACAGGAGCAAGGAGGGAGGACAGGAGCAAAGAGGGATGACTAGGAGGACAGGAACAAGGAGGGATGACTAGGAGGACAGGAGCAAGGAGAGATGACTAGGAGGACAGGAGCAAGGAGGGAGGACAGGAGCAAGGAGGGATGACTAGGAGGACAGGAGCAAGGAGGGATGACTAGGAAGACAGGAGCAAGGACAGGAGCAAGGAGGGATGACTAGGAGCAAGGAGGGAGGACAGGAGCAAGGAGGGATGACTAGGAAGACAGGAGCAAGGAGGGAGGACAGGAGCAAGGAATGATGACTAGGAGGACAGGAGCAAGGAGGGAGGACAGGAGCAAGGAGGAATGACTAGGAGGACAGGAGCAAGGAGAGAGGACAGGAGCAAGGAGGGATGACTAGGAGGATAGGAACAAGGAGGGATGGCTAGGAGGACAGGAGCAAGGAGGGAGGACAGGAGCAAGGAGAGATGACTAGGAGGACAGGAGCAAGGAGGGAGGACAGGAGCAAGGAGGGATGACTAAGAGGACAGGAGCAAGGAGAGATGACTAGGAGGACAGGAGCAAGGAGGGAGGACAGGAGCAAGGAGATATGACTAGGAGGATAGGAACAAGGAGGGATGACTAGGAGGACAGGAGCAAGGAGGGAGGACAGGAGCAAGGAGAGATGACTAGGAGGATAGGAGCAAGGAGGGATGACTAGGAGGACAGGAGCAAAGAGGGAGGACAGGAGCAAGGAGAGATGACTAGGAGGACAGGAGCAAGGAGGGAGGACAGGAGCAAGAAGGGATGACAAATAGGATAGGAACAAGGAGGGATGACTAGGAGGACAGGAGCAAGGAGGGAGGACAGGAGCAAGGAGAGATGACTAGGAGGACAGGCGCAAGGAGGGAGGACAGAAGCAAGGAGGGATGACAGGAGCAAGGAGGGATGACAGGAGCAAGGAGGGATGAATAGGAGGATGGGGCAAGGAGGGATGACTAGGAGGACAGGAGCAAGGAGGGAGGACAGGAGCAAGGAGGTGTGACAGAGGACAGGAGCAAGGAGGGATGACTAGGAGGACAGGAGCAAGGAGAAATGACTAGGAGGACCGGAGCAAGGAGGGATGACTAGGAGGACAGGAGCAAGGAGGGATGACTAGGAGGACAGGAGCAAAGAGGGAGGACAGGAGCAAGGAGGGATGACAGAGGACAGGAGCAAGGAGGGAGGACAGGAGCAAAGAGGGATGACAGGAGCAAGGAGGGATGACAGAGGACAGGAGCAAGGAGGGATGACTAGGAGGACAGGAGCAAGGAGGGAGGACAGGAGCAAGGAGGGATGACAGAGGACAGGAGCAAGGAGGGATGACTAGGAGGACGGGAAAAAGAGGGATGACAGAGGACAGGAGTAAGGACGAATGACAGAGGACAGGAGCAAGGAGGGATGACTAGGAGGAAGGGAGAAAGGAGGGATGACAGAGGACAGGAGTAAGGACGAATCACAGAGGACAGGAGCAAGGAAGAATGACTAGGAGGAAAGGAGTGAGGACAGTAGCACTGAGGGATGACTAGGAGGACAGGGTAAGGAGGGATGACTGATAGGACATGAGCAAGGAGGGAGGACAGGATCAAGGAGGGATGACAGAGGACAGGAGCATAGAGGGATGACAGAGGACAGGAGCAGGAGGTAAGACATAGGACAGGAGGAAGGAGGGATGACAGAGGACAGGAGCAAGGAGGGATGACTAGGAGTACAGGAGCATGGAGGGAGGACAGGAGCAAGGAGGGATGACAGAGGACAGCAGCAAGGAGGGAGGACAGGATCAAGGAGGGAGGACAGGAGCAAGGAGGGATGACTAGGACGACAGGAGCAAGGAGGGATGACTAGGAGGACAGGAGCAAGGAGGGATGACTAGGAGGACAGGAGCAAGGAGGGATGACTATGAGGATAGAAGCAAGGAGGGATGACTAGGAGGACAGGAGCAAGGAGGGATGACTAGGAGGACAGGAGCAAGGAGGGATGACAGAGGACAGGAGCAAGGAGGGATGACAGGAGCAAGGAGGGATGACTGAGAGGACAGGAGCAAGGAGGGATGACAGAGGACAGGAGCAAGGAGGGATGACTGAGAGTACAGGAGCAAGGAGGGATGACAGAGAGTACAGGAGCAAGAAGGGATGACTAGGAGGACAGGAGCAAGGAGGGATGACTGAGAGTACAGGAGCAATGAGGGATGACAGTGGACAGGAGCAAGGAGGGATAACTGAGAGTACAGGAGCAAGGAGGGATGACTGAGAGTACAGGAGCAAGGAGGGATGACAGAGAGTACATGAGCAAGGAGGGATGACTAGGAGGACAGGAGCAAGGAGGGATGACTAGGAGGACAGGAGCAAGGAGAGATGACTAGGAGGACAGGAGCAAGGAGGGAGGACAGGAGCAAGGAGGGATACTAGGAGGACAGGAGCAAGGAGGGAGGACAGGAGCAAGGAGGGATGACTAGGAGGACAGGAACAAGGAGGGAGGACAGGAGCAAGGAGGGAGGACAGGAGCAAGGAGGGATGACTAGGAGGACAGGAACAAGGAGGGATGACTAGGAGGACAGGAGCAAGGAGGGATGACTAGGAGGACAGGAACAAGGAGGGATGACTAGGAGGACAGGAGCAAGGAGAGATGACTAGGAGGACAGGAGCAAGGAGGGAGGACAGGAGCAAGGAGGGATGACTAGGAGGACAGGAGCAAGGAGGGATGACTAGGAGGACAGGAGCAAGAAGGGAGGACAGGAGCAAGGAGGGATGACTAGGAGCAAGGAGGGAGGACAGGAGCAAGGAGGGATGACAAGGAGGGAGGACAGGAGCAAGGAGGGATGACTAGGAGGACAGGAGCAAGGAGGGAGGACAGGAGCAAGGAGGAATGACTAGGAGGACAGGAGCAAAGAGGGATGACTAGGAGGACAGGAACAAGGAGGGATGACTAGGAGGACAGGAGCAAGGAGAGATGACTAGGAGGACAGGAGCAAGGAGGGAGGACAGGAGCAAGGAGGGATGACTAGGAGGACAGGAGCAAGGAGGGATGACTAGGAAGACAGGAGCAAGGACAGGAGCAAGGAGGGATGACTAGGAGCAAGGAGGGAGGACAGGAGCAAGGAGGGATGACTAGGAAGACAGGAGCAAGGAGGGAGGACAGGAGCAAGGAATGATGACTAGGAGGACAGGAGCAAGGAGGGAGGACAGGAGCAAGGAGGAATGACTAGGAGGACAGGAGCAAGGAGAGAGGACAGGAGCAAGGAGGGATGACTAGGAGGATAGGAACAAGGAGGGATGGCTAGGAGGACAGGAGCAAGGAGGGAGGACAGGAGCAAGGAGAGATGACTAGGAGGACAGGAGCAAGGAGGGAGGACAGGAGCAAGGAGGGATGACTAAGAGGACAGGAGCAAGGAGAGATGACTAGGAGGACAGGAGCAAGGAGGGAGGACAGGAGCAAGGAGATATGACTAGGAGGATAGGAACAAGGAGGGATGACTAGGAGGACAGGAGCAAGGAGGGAGGACAGGAGCAAGGAGAGATGACTAGGAGGATAGGAGCAAGGAGGGATGACTAGGAGGACAGGAGCAAAGAGGGAGGACAGGAGCAAGGAGAGATGACTAGGAGGACAGGAGCAAGGAGGGAGGACAGGAGCAAGAAGGGATGACAAATAGGATAGGAACAAGGAGGGATGACTAGGAGGACAGGAGCAAGGAGGGAGGACAGGAGCAAGGAGAGATGACTAGGAGGACAGGCGCAAGGAGGGAGGACAGAAGCAAGGAGGGATGACAGGAGCAAGGAGGGATGACAGGAGCAAGGAGGGATGAATAGGAGGATGGGGCAAGGAGGGATGACTAGGAGGACAGGAGCAAGGAGGGAGGACAGGAGCAAGGAGGTGTGACAGAGGACAGGAGCAAGGAGGGATGACTAGGAGGACAGGAGCAAGGAGAAATGACTAGGAGGACCGGAGCAAGGAGGGATGACTAGGAGGACAGGAGCAAGGAGGGATGACTAGGAGGACAGGAGCAAAGAGGGAGGACAGGAGCAAGGAGGGATGACAGAGGACAGGAGCAAGGAGGGAGGACAGGAGCAAAGAGGGATGACAGGAGCAAGGAGGGATGACAGAGGACAGGAGCAAGGAGGGATGACTAGGAGGACAGGAGCAAGGAGGGAGGACAGGAGCAAGGAGGGATGACAGAGGACAGGAGCAAGGAGGGATGACTAGGAGGACGGGAAAAAGAGGGATGACAGAGGACAGGAGTAAGGACGAATGACAGAGGACAGGAGCAAGGAGGGATGACTAGGAGGAAGGGAGAAAGGAGGGATGACAGAGGACAGGAGTAAGGACGAATCACAGAGGACAGGAGCAAGGAAGAATGACTAGGAGGAAAGGAGTGAGGACAGTAGCACTGAGGGATGACTAGGAGGACAGGGTAAGGAGGGATGACTGATAGGACATGAGCAAGGAGGGAGGACAGGATCAAGGAGGGATGACAGAGGACAGGAGCATAGAGGGATGACAGAGGACAGGAGCAGGAGGTAAGACATAGGACAGGAGGAAGGAGGGATGACAGAGGACAGGAGCAAGGAGGGATGACTAGGAGTACAGGAGCATGGAGGGAGGACAGGAGCAAGGAGGGATGACAGAGGACAGCAGCAAGGAGGGAGGACAGGATCAAGGAGGGAGGACAGGAGCAAGGAGGGATGACTAGGACGACAGGAGCAAGGAGGGATGACTAGGAGGACAGGAGCAAGGAGGGATGACTAGGAGGACAGGAGCAAGGAGGGATGACTATGAGGATAGAAGCAAGGAGGGATGACTAGGAGGACAGGAGCAAGGAGGGATGACTAGGAGGACAGGAGCAAGGAGGGATGACAGAGGACAGGAGCAAGGAGGGATGACAGGAGCAAGGAGGGATGACTGAGAGGACAGGAGCAAGGAGGGATGACAGAGGACAGGAGCAAGGAGGGATGACTGAGAGTACAGGAGCAAGGAGGGATGACAGAGAGTACAGGAGCAAGAAGGGATGACTAGGAGGACAGGAGCAAGGAGGGATGACTGAGAGTACAGGAGCAATGAGGGATGACAGTGGACAGGAGCAAGGAGGGATAACTGAGAGTACAGGAGCAAGGAGGGATGACTGAGAGTACAGGAGCAAGGAGGGATGACAGAGAGTACATGAGCAAGGAGGGATGACTAGGAGGACAGGAGCAAGGAGGGATGACTAGGAGGACAGGAGCAAGGAGAGATGACTAGGAGGACAGGAGCAAGGAGGGAGGACAGGAGCAAGGAGGGATACTAGGAGGACAGGAGCAAGGAGGGAGGACAGGAGCAAGGAGGGATGACTAGGAGGACAGGAACAAGGAGGGAGGACAGGAGCAAGGAGGGAGGACAGGAGCAAGGAGGGATGACTAGGAGGACAGGAACAAGGAGGGATGACTAGGAGGACAGGAGCAAGGAGGGATGACTAGGAGGACAGGAACAAGGAGGGATGACTAGGAGGACAGGAGCAAGGAGAGATGACTAGGAGGACAGGAGCAAGGAGGGAGGACAGGAGCAAGGAGGGATGACTAGGAGGACAGGAGCAAGGAGGGATGACTAGGAGGACAGGAGCAAGAAGGGAGGACAGGAGCAAGGAGGGATGACTAGGAGCAAGGAGGGAGGACAGGAGCAAGGAGGGATGACAAGGAGGGAGGACAGGAGCAAGGAGGGATGACTAGGAGGACAGGAGCAAGGAGGGAGGACAGGAGCAAGGAGGAATGACTAGGAGGACAGGAGCAAGGAGGGAGGACAGGAGCAAGGAGGGATGACTAGGAGGATAGGAACAAGGAGGGATGACTAGGAGGACAGGAGCAAGGAGGGAGGACAGGAGCAAGGAGAGATGACTAGGAGGACAGGAGCAAGGAGGGAGGACAGGAGCAAGGAGGGAGGACAGGAGCAAGGAGGGATGACTGGAAGGATAGGAACAAGGAGGGATGACTAGGAGGACAGGAGCAAGGAGGGAGGACAGGAGCAAGGAGAGATGACTAGGAGGATAGGAGCAAGGAGGGATGACTAGGAGGACAGGAGCAAAGAGGGAGGACAGGAGCAAGGAGAGATGACTAAGAGGACAGGAGCAAGGAGGGAGGACAGGAGCAAGGAGGGATGACTAGGAGGATAGGAACAAGGAGGGATGACTAGGAGGACAGGAGCAAGGAGGGAGGACAGGAGCAAGGAGAGATGACTAGGAGGACAAGAGCAAGGAGGGAGGAAAGGAGCAAGGAGGGATGACAGGAGCAAGGAGGGATGAATAGGAGGATGGGGCAAGGAGGGATGACTAGGAGGACAGGAGCAAGGAGGGAGGACAGGAGCAAGGAGGGATGACAGAGGACAGGAGCAAGGAGGGATGACTAGGAGGACGGGAAAAAGAGGGATGACAGAGGACAGGAGTAAGGACGAATGACAGAGGACAGGAGCAAGGAGGGATGACTAGGAGGAAGGGAGAAAGGAGGGATGACAGAGGACAGGAGTAAGGACGAATCACAGAGGATAGGAGCAAGGAAGAATGACTAGGAGGAAAGGAGTGAGGACAGTAGCACTGAGGGATGACTAGGAGGACAGGGTAAGGAGGGATGACTGATAGGACATGAGCAAGGAGGGAGGACAGGATCAAGGAGGGATGACAGAGGACAGGAGCATAGAGGGATGCCAGAGGACAGGAGCAGGAGGTAAGACATAGGACAGGAGGAAGGAGGGATGACAGAGGACAGGAGCAAGGAGGGATGACTAGGAGTACAGGAGCATGGAGGGAGGACAGGAGCAAGGAGGGATGACAGAGGACAGCAGCAAGGAGGGAGGACAGGAGTAAGGAGGGATGACTAGGAGGACAGGAGCAAGGAGGGATGATTAGGAGGACAGGAGCAAGGAGGGATGACTATGAGGATAGAAGCAAGGAGGGATGACTAGGAGGACAGGAGCAAGGAGGGATGACTAGGAGGACAGGAGCAAGGAGGGATGACAGAGGACAGGAGCAAGGAGGGATGACAGGAGCAAGGAGGGATGACTGAGAGGACAGGAGCAAGGAGGGATGACAGAGGACAGGAGCAAGGAGGGATGACTGAGAGTACAGGAGCAAGGAGGGATGACAGAGAGTACAGGAGCAAGGAGGGATGACTAGGAGGACAGGAGCAAGGAGGGATGACTGAGAGTACAGGAGCAAGGAGGGATGACAGAGGACAGGAGCAAGGAGGGATAACTGAGAGTACAGGAGCAAGGAGGGATGACTGAGAGTACAGGAGCAAGGAGGGATGACAGAGAGTACGTGAGCAAGGAGGGATGACTAGGAGGACAGGAGCAAGGATGGATGACTAGGAGGACAGGAGCAAGGAGGGATGACTAGGAGGACAGGAGCAAGGAGAGATGACTAGGAGGACAGGAGCAAGGAGGGAGGACAGGAGCAAGGAGGGATACTAGGAGGACAGGAGCAAGGAGGGAGGACAGGAGCAAGGAGGGATGACTAGAAGGACAGGAACAAGGAGGGAGGACAGGAGCAAGGAGGGAGGACAGGAGCAAGGAGGGATGACTAGGAGGACAGGAACAAGGAGGGATGACTAGGAGGACAGGAGCAAGGAGGGAGGACAGGAGCAAAGAGGGATGACTAGGAGGACAGGAACAAGGAGGGATGACTAGGAGGACAGGAGCAAGGAGAGATGACTAGGAGGACAGGAGCAAGGAGGGAGGACAGGAGCAAGGAGGGATGACTAGGAGGACAGGAGCAAGGAGGGATGACTAGGAAGACAGGAGCAAGGACAGGAGCAAGGAGGGATGACTAGGAGCAAGGAGGGAGGACAGGAGCAAGGAGGGATGACTAGGAGGACAGGAGCAAGGAGGGAGGACAGGAGCAAGGAATGATGACTAGGAGGACAGGAGCAAGGAGGGAGGACAGGAGCAAGGAGGAATGACTAGGAGGACAGGAGCAAGGAGAGAGGACAGGAGCAAGGAGGGATGACTAGGAGGATAGGAACAAGGAGGGATGGCTAGGAGGACAGGAGCAAGGAGGGAGGACAGGAGCAAGGAGAGATGACTAGGAGGACAGGAGCAAGGAGGGAGGACAGGAGCAAGGAGGGATGACTAAGAGGACAGGAGCAAGGAGAGATGACTAGGAGGACAGGAGCAAGGAGGGAGGACAGGAGCAAGGAGATATGACTAGGAGGATAGGAACAAGGAGGGATGACTAGGAGGACAGGAGCAAGGAGGGAGGACAGGAGCAAGGAGAGATGACTAGGAGGATAGGAGCAAGGAGGGATGACTAGGAGGACAGGAGCAAAGAGGGAGGACAGGAGCAAGGAGAGATGACTAGGAGGACAGGAGCAAGGAGGGAGGACAGGAGCAAGAAGGGATGACAAGGAGGATAGGAACAAGGAGGGATGACTAGGAGGACAGGAGCAAGGAGGGAGGACAGGAGCAAGGAGAGATGACTAGGAGGACAGGCGCAAGGAGGGAGGACAGAAGCAAGGAGGGATGACAGGAGCAAGGAGGGATGACAGGAGCAAGGAGGGATGAATAGGAGGATGGGGCAAGGAGGGATGACTAGGAGGACAGGAGCAAGGAGGGAGGACAGGAGCAAGGAGGTGTGACAGAGGACAGGAGCAAGGAGGGATGACTAGGAGGACAGGAGCAAGGAGAAATGACTAGGAGGACCGGAGCAAGGAGGGATGACTAGGAGGACAGGAGCAAGGAGGGATGACTAGGAGGACAGGAGCAAAGAGGGAGGACAGGAGCAAGGAGGGATGACAGAGGACAGGAGCAAGGAGGGAGGACAGGAGCAAAGAGGGAGGACAGGAGCAAGGAGGGATGACAGAGGACAGGAGCAAGGAGGGATGACTAGAAGGACAGGAGCAAGGAGGAATGACTAGGAGGACAGGAGCAAGGAGGGATGACTAGGAGGACAGAAACAAGGAGGGATGACAGAGGACAGGAGCAAGGAGGGATGACAGGAGCCAGGAGGGATGACTGAGAGGACAGAAACAAGGAGGGATAACAGGTCAGGAGCAAGGAGGGATGACAAAGAACAGGAGCAAAGAGGGATGACAGAGGACAGGAGCAAAGAGGGATGACAGAGGACAGGAGATGTGATCAAGGAAGGATAAATAGGAGGACAGGAGCAAGGAGGGATCACAGAGGACAGGAGCAAGGAGGGATGACAGGAGCAAGGAGGGATGACTGAGTGGACAGGAGCAAGGAGGGATGACTAGGAGGACGGGGAAAGGAGGGATGACAGAGGACAGGAGTAAGGACGAATGACAGAGGACAGCAGCAAGGAGGGATGACTAGGAGGAAAGGAGTAAGGAGTGAGGACAGTAGCACGGAGGGATGACTAGGACAGGGTAAGGAGGGATGACTGATAGGACATGAGCAAGGAGGGAGGACAGGATCAAGAAGAGATGACAGAGGACAGGAGCATAGAGGGATGACAGAGGACAGGAGCAAGGATGGATGACAGGAGCAAGAAGGGATGACTAGGAGGACAGGAGCAAGGAGGGATGACTGAGAGTACAGGAGCAAGGAGGGATGACTAGGAGGACAGGAGCAAGGAGGGATGACTAGGAGGACAGGAGCAAGGAGGGAGGACAGGAGCAAGGAGGGATGACTAGGAGGACAGGAGCAAGGAGGGAGGACAGGAGCAAGGAGGGGTGACTAGGAGGACAGGAGCAAGGAGGGAGGACAGGAGCAAGGAGGGATGACTAGGAGGATAGGAACAAGGAGGGATGACTAGGAGGACAGGAGCAAGGAGGGAGGACAGGAGCAAGGAGAGATGACCAGGAGGACAGGAGCAAGGAGGGAGGACAGGAGCAAGGAGAGATGACTAGGAGGATAGGAGCAAGGAGGGATGACTAGGAGGACAGGAGCAAGGAGGGAGGACAGGAGCAAGGAGAGATGACTAGGAGGACAGGAGCAAGGAGAGAGGACAGGAGCAAGGAGGGATAACTAGGAGGATAGGAACAAGGAGGGTTGACAGGAGCAAGGAGGGAGGACAGGAGCAAGGAGAGATGACTAGGAGGACAGGAGCAAGGAGGGAGGACAGGAGCAAGGAGGGATGAATAGGAGGACAGGAGCAAGGAGAGATGACAGGAGCAAGGAGGGATGAATAGGAGGATGGGGCAAGGAGGGATGACTAGGAGCAAGGAGGGAGGACAGGAGCAAGGAGGGATGACAGAGGACAGGAGCAAGGAGGGATGACTAGGAGGACAGGAGCAAGGAGGAATGACTAGGAGGACCGGAGCAAGGAGGGATGACTAGGAGGACAGGAGCAAGGAGGAAGGACAGGAGCAAGGAGGGATGACATAGGACAGGAGCAAGGAGGGATGACAGAGGACAGGAGCAAGGAGGGATGACTAGGAGGACAGGAGCAAGGAGGAATGACTAGGAGGACAGGAGCAAGGAGGGATGACTAGGAGGACAGGAGCAAGGAGGGATGACTGAGAGTACAGGAGCAAGGAGAGATGACTAGGAGGATAGGAGCAAGGAGAGATGACTAGGAGGAAAGGAGCAAGGAGGGAGGACAGGAGCAAGGAGGGATGACTGAGAGTACAGGAGCAAGGAGGGATGACTAGGAGGACAGGAGAAAGGAGGGATGACAGGAGCAAGGAGGGATGACAGGAGCAAGGAGGGATGACAGGAGCAAGGGGCAAGGAGGGATGACTAGGAGGACAGGAGCAAAGAGGGATGACAGGAGCAAGGAGGGATGACTGAGAGGACAGAAACAAGGAGAGAGGACAGGAGCAAGGAGGGATGACAGGAGCAAGGAGGGATGACTGAGAGGACAGAAACAAGGAGGGATAACAGGTCAGGAGCAAGGAGGGATGACAAAGGACAGGAGCAAAGAGGGATGACAGAGGACAGGAGATGTGATCAAGGAAGGATAAATAATAGGACAGGAGCAAGGAGGGATCACAGAGGACAGGAGCAAGGAGGGATGACAGGAGCAAGGAGGGATGACTGAGTGGACAGGAGCAAGGAGGGATGACTAGGAGGACGGGGAAAGGAGGGATGACAGAGGACAGGAGTAAGGACGAATGACAGAGGACAGCAGCAAGGAGGGATGACTAGGAGGAAAGGAGTAAGGAGTGAGGACAGTAGCACGGAGGGATGACTAGGACAGGGTAAGGAGGGATGACTGATAGGACATGAGCAAGGAGGGAGGACAGGATCAAGAAGAGATGACAGAGGACAGGAGCATAGAGGGATGACAGAGGACAGGAGCAAGGATGGATGACAGGAGCAAGAAGGGATGACTAGGAGGACAGGAGCAAGGAGGGATGACTGAGAGTACAGGAGCAAGGAGGGATGACTAGGAGGACAGGAGCAAGGAGGGATGACTAGGAGGACAGGAGCAAGGAGGGAGGACAGGAGCAAGGAGGGATGACTAGGAGGACAGGAGCAAGGAGGGAGGACAGGAGCAAGGAGGGGTGACTAGGAGGACAGGAGCAAGGAGGGAGGACAGGAGCAAGGAGGGATGACTAGGAGGATAGGAACAAGGAGGGATGACTAGGAGGACAGGAGCAAGGAGGGAGGACAGGAGCAAGGAGAGATGACCAGGAGGACAGGAGCAAGGAGGGAGGACAGGAGCAAGGAGAGATGACTAGGAGGATAGGAGCAAGGAGGGATGACTAGGAGGACAGGAGCAAGGAGGGAGGACAGGAGCAAAGAGAGATGACTAGGAGGACAGGAGCAAGGAGAGAGGACAGGAGCAAGGAGGGATAACTAGGAGGATAGGAACAAGGAGGGTTGACAGGAGCAAGGAGGGAGGACAGGAGCAAGGAGAGATGACTAGGAGGACAGGAGCAAGGAGGGAGGACAGGAGCAAGGAGGGATGAATAGGAGGACAGGAGCAAGGAGAGATGACAGGAGCAAGGAGGGATGAATAGGAGGATGGGGCAAGGAGGGATGACTAGGAGCAAGGAGGGAGGACAGGAGCAAGGAGGGATGACAGAGGACAGGAGCAAGGAGGGATGACTAGGAGGACAGGAGCAAGGAGGAATGACTAGGAGGACCGGAGCAAGGAGGGATGACTAGGAGGACAGGAGCAAGGAGGAAGGACAGGAGCAAGGAGGGATGACATAGGACAGGAGCAAGGAGGGATGACAGAGGACAGGAGCAAGGAGGGATGACTAGGAGGACAGGAGCAAGGAGGAATGACTAGGAGGACAGGAGCAAGGAGGGATGACTAGGAGGACAGGAGCAAGGAGGGATGACTGAGAGTACAGGAGCAAGGAGAGATGACTAGGAGGATAGGAGCAAGGAGAGATGACTAGGAGGAAAGGAGCAAGGAGGGAGGACAGGAGCAAGGAGGGATGACTGAGAGTACAGGAGCAAGGAGGGATGACTAGGAGGACAGGAGAAAGGAGGGATGACAGGAGCAAGGAGGGATGACAGGAGCAAGGAGGGATGACAGGAGCAAGGGGCAAGGAGGGATGACTAGGAGGACAGGAGCAAAGAGGGATGACAGGAGCAAGGAGGGATGACTGAGAGGACAGAAACAAGGAGAGAGGACAGGAGCAAGGAGGGATGACAGGAGCAAGGAGGGATGACTGAGAGGACAGAAACAAGGAGGGATAACAGGTCAGGAGCAAGGAGGGATGACAAAGGACAGGAGCAAAGAGGGATGACAGAGGACAGGAGATGTGATCAAGGAAGGATAAATAATAGGACAGGAGCAAGGAGGGATCACAGAGGACAGGAGCAAGGAGGGATGACTGAGTGGACAGGAGCAAGGAGGGATGACTAGGAGGACGGGGAAAGGAGGGATGACAGAGGACAGGAGTAAGGACGAATGACAGAGGACAGGAGCAAGGAGGGATGACTAGGAGGAAAGGAGTAAGGAGTGAGGACAGTGGCACGGAGGGATAACTAGGAGGACAGGGTAAGGAGGGATGACTGATAGGACATGAGCAAGGAGGGAGGACAGGATCAAGAAGGGATGACAGAGGACAGGAGCATAGAGGGATGACAGAGGACAGGAGCAAGGAGGGATGACTGAGAGTACAGGAGCAAGGAGGGATGACTAGGAGGAAAAAAGCAAGGAGGGATGACTAGGAGGACAGGAGCAAGGAGGGATGACTGAGAGTACAGGAGCAAGGACGGATGACAGAAGACAGGAGCAAGGAGGGATGACTGAGAGTACAGGAGCAAGGAGGGATGACTGAGAGTACAGGAGCAAGGAAAAATGACTGAGAGTACAGGAGCAAGGAGGGAGGACAGGAGCAAGGAGGAATGACTGAGAGTACAGGAGCAAGGAGGGATGACTAGGAGGACAGGAACAAGGAGGGATGACAGAGGACAGGAGCAAGGAGGGATGACAGAGGACAGGAGCAAGGAGGGATGACTGAGAGTACAGGAGCAAGGAGGGATGACTAGGAGGACAGGAACAAGGAGGGATGACAGAGGACAGGAGCAAGGAGGGATGACTAGGAGCACAGGAACAAGGAGGGATGACTAGGAGGACAGGAGCAAAGAGGGATGACTAGGAGGACAGGAGCAAGGTAGGAGGACAGGAGCAAGGAGGGATGACTAGGAGGACAGGAGCAAGGAGGGATGACTAGGAGGACAGGAACAAGGAGGGATGACAGGAGCAAGGAGGGAAGACTGAGAGTACAGGAGCAAGGAGGGATGACTAGGAGGACAGGAGCAAAGAGGGATGACTGAGAGTACAGGAGCAAGGAGGGATGACAGAGGACAGGAGCAAGGAGGGATGACTGAGAGTACAGGAGCAAGGAGGGATGACAGAGGACAGGAGCAGAGAGGGATGACTGAGAGTACAGGAGCAAGGAGGGATGACAGAGGACAGGAGCAGAGAGCGATGACTGAGAGTACAGGAGCAAGGAGGGATGACTGAGAGTACAGGAGCAAGGAGGGATGACTTGGAGGATAGGAGCAAGGAGAGAATACTAGGAGGACAGGAGCAAGGAGGGATGACAGAGGACAGGAGTAAGGAGGGATGACTAGGAGCAAGGAGGAAGGACTAGGAGGACAGGAGCAAGGAAGGATGACTAGGAGGACAGAAACAAGGACGGATTACAGGAGCAAGGAATGATGACTAGGAGGACAGGAGCAAGGAGGACAGGAGCAAGGAGGGATGACTAGGAGGACAGGAGCAAGGAGGCAAGACTATGAGGAAAGAAGCAAGGAGGGATGACAAAGGACAGGAGCAAGGAGGGATGACTAGGAGGACAGGAGCAAGAAGAGATGACAGAGGAGAGGAGCAAGAGGGGATGACAGAGGACAGGAGCAAGGAGGGATGGCAAAGAGAGATGACTAGAAGTACAGGAGCAAGGAGGACAGGAGCAAGGAGGGATGACTAGGAGGACAGGAGCAAGGAGGGATGAATAGGAGGACAGGAGCAAGGAGGGATGACTAGGAGGACATGAGCAAGGAGGGATGACTAGGAGCAAGGAGTGATGACTAGGAGGACAGGAGCAATGAGGGATGACTAGGAGGACAGGAGCAAGGAGGGATGACTAGGAGGACAGGAGCAAGGAGGAATGACTGAGAGTACAGGAGCAAGGAGGGATGACAGAGGACAGGAGCAAGGAGGGATGACTGAGAGTACAGGAGCAAGGAGGGATTACTAGGAGGACAGGAGCAAGGAGGGATGACTAGGAGGACAGGAGCAAGAAGAGATGACAGAGGACAGGAGCAAGGAGGGATGACAGAGGACAGGAGCAAGGAGGGATGAATAGGAGGACAGGAGCAAGGAGGGATGAATAGGAGGACAGGAGCAAGGAGGGATGACTAGGAGGACATGAGCAAGGAGGGATGACTAGGAGCAAGGAGTGATGACTAGGAGGACAGGAGCAATGAGGGATGACTAGGAGGACAGGAGCAAAGAGGGATGACTAGGAGGACAGGAACAAGGAGGGATGACTAGGAGGACAGGAGCAAGGAGGGATGACTAGGAGGACAGGAACAAGGAGGGATGACTAGGAGGACAGGAGCAAGGAGGCATGACTAGGAGGACAGGAGCAAGGAGGGATGACTAGGAGGACAGGAGCAAGAAGAGATGACAGAGGACAGGAGCAAGGAGGCATGACTAGGAGGATAGAAGCAAGGAGGGATGACAGAGGACAGGAGCAAGGAGGGATGACTAGGAGGACAGGAGCAAGAAGAGATGACAGAGGACAGGAGCAAGGAGGGATGACAGACGACAGGAGCAAGGAGGGATGGCAAAGAGAGATGACTAGAAGTACAGGAGCAAGGAGGACAGGAGCAAGGAGGGATGACTAGGAGGACAGGAGCAAGGAGGGATGAATAGGAGGACAGGAGCAAGGAGGGATGACTAGGAGCAAGGAGTGATGACTAGGAGGACAGGAGCAATGAGGGATGACTAGGAGGACAGGAGCAAGGAGGGAGGACAGGAGCAAGGAGGAATGACTGAGAGTACAGGAGCAAGGAGGGATGACAGAGGACAGGAGCAAGGAGGGATGACTGAGAGTACAGGAGCAAGGAGGAATGACTAGGAGGACAGGAGCAAGAAGGGATGACTAGAAGGACAGGAGCAAAGAGGGATGACTGAGAGTACAGGAGCAAGGTGGGATGACTGAGAGTACAGGAGCAAGGAGGGATGACTAGGAGGATAGGAGCAAGGAGAGATTACTAGGAGGAAAGGAGCAAGGAGGGAGGACAGGAGCAAGGAGGGATGACAGAGGACAGGAGCAAGGAGGAATGACTTGGAGGAGAGGAGCAAGGAGGGATGACTAGGAGGACAGGAACAAGGAGGGATGACAGGAGCAAGGAGGGATGACTAGGAGGACAGGAGCAAGGAGGGATGACAGGAGCAAGGAGGGATGAATAGGAGGACAGGAGCAAGGAGGGATGACAGGAGCAAGGAGGGATGAATAGGAGGACTGGGCAAAGAGGGATGACTAAGAGGACAGGAGAAAAGAGGGATGACAGAGGACAGGAGCAAAGAGGGATGACTGAGAGGACAGAAACAAGGAGGGATGACAGAGGACAGGAGCAAGGAGGGATGACAGGAGCAAGGAGGGATGACTGAGAGGACAGAAACAAGGAGGGATAACAGGTCAGGAGCAAGGAGGGATGACAGAGGACAGGAGCAAAGAGGGATGACAGAGGACAGGAGCAAAGAGGGATGACAGAGGACAGGAGATGTGATCAAGGAAGGATAAATAGGAGGACAGGAGCAAGAAGGGATCACAGAAGACAGGAGCAAGGAGGGATGACAGGAGCAAGGAGGGATGAATAGGAGGACAGGAGCAAGGAGGGATGACAGGAGCAAGGAGGGATGACTAGGAGGACGGGAGAAAGGAGGGATGACAGAGGGCAGTAGTAAGGACGAATGACAGAGGACAGGAGCAAGGAGGGATGACTGAGTGGACAGGAGCAAGAAAGGATGACTAGGAGGATAGAAGCAAGGAGAGATGACTAGGAGGACAGGAGCAAGGAGGGATGACTAGGAGGACAGGAGCAAGGAGGGATGACTAGGAGGACAGGAGCAAGGAGGGATGACTAGGACGACAGGAGCAAGGAGGGATGACTAGGAGGATAGGAAAGGAGGGATGACTAGGAGGACAGGAGCAAGGAGGGATGACTATGAGGATAGAAGCAAGGAGGGATGACTAGGAGGACAGGAGCAAGGAGGGATGACTAGGAGGACAGGAGCAAGGAGGGATGACTAGGAGGACAGGAGCAAGGAGGGATGACTATGAGGATAGAAGCAAGGAGGGATGACTAGGAGGACAGGAGCAAGAAGAGATGACAGAGGACAGGAGCAAGAAGGGATGACAGAGGACAGGAGCAAGGAGGGATGACTAGGAGGACAGGAGCAAGAAGAGATGACAGAGGACAGGAGCAAGGAGGGATGACAGAGGACAGGAGCAAGGAGGGATGGCAAAGAGAGATGACTAGAAGTACAGGAGCAAGGAGGACAGGAGCAAGGAGGGATGACTAGGAGGACAGGAGCAAGGAGGCAAGACTATGAGGAAAGAAGCAAGGAGGGATGACAAAGGACAGGAGCAAGGAGGGATGACTAGGAGGACAGGAGCAAGAAGAGATGACAGAGGAGAGGAGCAAGAGGGGATGACAGAGGACAGGAGCAAGGAGGGATGGCAAAGAGAGATGACTAGAAGTACAGGAGCAAGGAGGACAAGAGCAAGGAGGGATGACTAGGAGGACAGGAGCAAGGAGGGATGAATAGGAGGACAGGAGCAAGGAGGGATGACTAGGAGGACATGAGCAAGGAGGGATGACTAGGAGCAAGGAGTGATGACTAGGAGGACAGGAGCAATGAGGGATGACAAGGAGGACAGGAGCAAGGAGGGATGACTAGGAGGACAGGAGCAAGGAGGAATGACTGAGAGTACAGGAGCAAGGAGGGATGACAGAGGACAGGAGCAAGGAGGGATAACTGAGAATACAGGAGCAAGGAGGGATTACTAGGAGGACAGGAGCAAGGAGGGATGACTAGGAGGACAGGAGCAAGAAGAGATGACAGAGGACAGGAGCAAGGAGGGATGACAGAGGACAGGAGCAAGGAGGGATGAATAGGAGGACAGGAGCAAGGAGGGATGAATAGGAGGACAGGAGCAAGGAGGGATGACTAGGAGGACATGAGCAAGGAGGGATGACTAGGAGCAAGGAGTGATGACTAGGAGGACAGGAGCAATGAGGGATGACTAGGAGGACAGGAGCAAAGAGGGATGACTAGGAGGACAGGAACAAGGAGGGATGACTAGGAGGACAGGAGCAAGGAGGGATGACTAGGAGGACAGGAACAAGGAGGGATGACTAGGAGGACAGGAGCAAGGAGAGATGACTAGGAGGACAGGAGCAAAGAGGCATGACTAGGAGGACAGGAGCAAGGAGGGATGACTAGGAGGACAGGAGCAAGAAGAGATGACAGAGGACAGGAGCAAGGAGGCATGACTAGGAGGATAGAAGCAAGGAGGGATGACAGAGGACAGGAGCAAGGAGGGATGACTAGGAGGACAGGAGCAAGAAGAGATGACAGAGGACAGGAGCAAGGAGGGATGGCAAAGAGAGATGACTAGAAGTACAGGAGCAAGGAGGACAGGAGCAAGGAGGGATGACTAGGAGGACAGGAGCAAGGAGGGATGAATAGGAGGACAGGAGCAAGGAGGGATGACTAGGAGCAAGGAGTGATGACTAGGAGGACAGAAGCAATGAGGGATGACTATGAGGACAGGAGCAAGGAGGGAGGACAGGAGCAAGGAGGAATGACTGAGAGTACAGGAGCAAGGAGGGATGACAGAGGACAGGAGCAAGGAGGGATGACTGAGAGTACAGGAGCAAGGAGGAATAACTAGGAGGACAGGAGCAAGAAGGGATGACTAGAAGGACAGGAGCAAAGAGGGATGACTGAGAGTACAGGAGCAAGGAGGGATGACTGAGAGTACAGGAGCAAGGAGGGATGACTAGGAGGATAGGAGCAAGGAGAGATGACTAGGAGGAAAGGAGCAAGGAGGGAGGACAGGAGCAAGGAGGGATGACAGAGGACAGGAGCAAGGAGGAATGACTTGGAGGACAGGAGCAAGGAGGGATGACTAGGAGGACAGGAACAAGGAGGGATGACAGGAGCAAGGAGGGATGACTAGGAGGACAGGAGCAAGGAGGGATGACAGGAGCAAGGAGGGATGAATAGGAGGACAGGAGCAAGGAGGGATGACAGGAGCAAGGAGGGATGAATAGGAGGACAGGAGAAAAGAGGGATGACAGAGGACAGGAGCAAAGAGGGATGACTGAGAGGACAGAAACAAGGAGGGATGACAGAGGACAGGAGCAAGGAGGGATGACAGGAGCAAGGAGGGATGACTGAGAGGACAGAAACAAGGAGGGATAACAGGTCAGGAGCAAGGAGGGATGACAGAGGACAGGAGCAAAGAGGGATGACAGAGGACAGGAGCAAAGAGGGATGACAGAGGACAGGAGATGTGATCAAGGAAGGATAAATAGGAGGACAGGAGCAAGAAGGGATCACAGAAGACAGGAGCAAGGAGGGATGACAGGAGCAAGGAGGGATGAATAGGAGGACAGGAGCAAAGAGGGATGACAGGAGCAAGGAGGGATGACTAGGAGGACGGGAGAAAGGAGGGATGACAGAGGGCAGTAGTAAGGACGAATGACAGAGGACAGGAGCAAGGAGGGATGACTGAGTGGACAGGAGCAAGAAAGGATGACTAGGAGGACGGGAAAAAGAGGAATGACAGAGGACAGGAGTAAGGACGAATGACAGAGGACAGGAGCAAGGAGGGATGACTAGGAGGACGGGAGAAAGGAGGGATGACAGAGGACAGGAGTAAGGACGAATGACAGAGGACAGGAGCAAGGAAGGATGACTAGGAGTAAGGAGTGAGGACAGTAGCACGGAGGGATGACTAGGAGGACAGGGTAAGGAGGGATGACTGATAGGAAATAAGCAAGGAGGGAGGACAGGATCAAGGAGGGATGACAGAGGACAGGAGCAGGAGGTAAGACATAGGACAGGAGGAAGGAGGGATGACAGAGGACAGGAGCAAGGAGGGGTGACAGAGGACAGGAGCAAGGAGGGAGGACAGGATCAAGGAGGGATGACTAGGAGCAAGGAGTGATGACTAGGACGACAGGAGCAAGGAGGAATGACTAGGAGGACAGGAGAAAGGAGGGATGACTAGGAGGACAGGAGCAAGGAGGGATGACTAGGAGGACAGGAGCAAGGAGGGATGACTAGGAGGACAGGAGCAATGAGGGATGACTAGGAGGACAGGAGCAAGGAGGGAGGACAGGAGCAAGGAGGAATGACTGAGAGTACAGGAGCAAGGAGGGATGACAGAGGACAGGAGCAAGGAGGGATGACTGAGAGTACAGGAGCAAGGAGGAATGACTAGGAGGACAGGAGCAAGAAGGGATGACTAGAAGGACAGGAGCAAAGAGGGATGACTGAGAGTACAGGAGCAAGGAGGGATGACTGAGAGTACAGGAGCAAGGAGGGATGACTAGGAGGATAGGAGCAAGGAGAGATTACTAGGAGGAAAGGAGCAAGGAGGGAGGACAGGAGCAAGGAGGGATGACAGAGGACAGGAGCAAGGAGGAATGACTTGGAGGACAGGAGCAAGGAGGGATGACTAGGAGGACAGGAACAAGGAGGGATGACAGGAGCAAGGAGGGATGACTAGGAGGACAGGAGCAAGGAGGGATGACAGGAGCAAGGAGGGATGAATAGGAGGACAGGAGCAAGGAGGGATGACAGGAGCAAGGAGGGATGAATAGGAGGACTGGGCAAAGAGGGATGACTAAGAGGACAGGAGAAAAGAGGGATGACAGAGGACAGGAGCAAAGAGGGATGACTGAGAGGACAGAAACAAGGAGGGATGACAGAGGACAGGAGCAAGGAGGGATGACAGGAGCAAGGAGGGATGACTGAGAGGACAGAAACAAGGAGGGATAACAGGTCAGGAGCAAGGAGGGATGACAGAGGACAGGAGCAAAGAGGGATGACAGAGGACAGGAGCAAAGAGGGATGACAGAGGACAGGAGATGTGATCAAGGAAGGATAAATAGGAGGACAGGAGCAAGAAGGGATCACAGAAGACAGGAGCAAGGAGGGATGACAGGAGCAAGGAGGGATGAATAGGAGGACAGGAGCAAGGAGGGATGACAGGAGCAAGGAGGGATGACTAGGAGGACGGGAGAAAGGAGGGATGACAGAGGGCAGTAGTAAGGACGAATGACAGAGGACAGGAGCAAGGAGGGATGACTGAGTGGACAGGAGCAAGAAAGGATGACTAGGAGGATAGAAGCAAGGAGGGATGACTAGGAGGACAGGAGCAAGGAGGGATGACTAGGAGGACAGGAGCAAGGAGGGATGACTAGGAGGACAGGAGCAAGGAGGGATGACTAGGACGACAGGAGCAAGGAGGGATTACTAGGAGGATAGGAAAGGAGGGATGACTAGGAGGACAGGAGCAAGGAGGGATGACTATGAGGATAGAAGCAAGGAGGGATGACTAGGAGGACAGGAGCAAGGAGGGATGACTAGGAGGACAGGAGCAAGGAGGGATGACTAGGAGGACAGGAGCAATGAGGGATGACTATGAGGATAGAAGCAAGGAGGGATGACTAGGAGGACAGGAGCAAGAAGAGATGACAGAGGACAGGAGCAAGAAGGGATGACAGAGGACAGGAGCAAGGAGGGATGACTAGGAGGACAGGAGCAAGAAGAGATGACAGAGGACAGGAGCAAGGAGGGATGACAGAGGACAGGAGCAAGGAGGGATGGCAAAGAGAGATGACTAGAAGTACAGGAGCAAGGAGGACAGGAGCAAGGAGGGATGACTAGGAGGACAGGAGCAAGGAGGGATGAATAGGAGGACAGGAGCAAGGAGGGATGACTAGGAGGACATGAGCAAGGAGGGATGACTAGGAGCAAGGAGTGATGACTAGGAGGACAGGAGCAATGAGGGATGACTAGGAGGACAGGAGCAAGGAGGGATGACTAGGAGGACAGGAGCAAGGAGGAATGACTGAGAGTACAGGAGCAAGGAGGGATGACAGAGGACAGGAGCAAGGAGGGATGACTGAGAGTACAGGAGCAAGGAGGGATTACTAGGAGGACAGGAGCAAGGAGGGATGACTAGGAGGACAGGAGCAAGAAGAGATGACAGAGGACAGGAGCAAGGAGGGATGACAGAGGACAGGAGCAAGGAGGGATGAATAGGAGGACAGGAGCAAGGAGGGATGAATAGGAGGACAGGAGCAAGGAGGGATGACTAGGAGGACATGAGCAAGGAGGGATGACTAGGAGCAAGGAGTGATGACTAGGAGGACAGGAGCAATGAGGGATGACTAGGAGGACAGGAGCAAAGAGGGATGACTAGGAGGACAGGAACAAGGAGGGATGACTAGGAGGACAGGAGCAAGGAGGGATGACTAGGAGGACAGGAACAAGGAGGGATGACTAGGAGGACAGGAGCAAGGAGAGATGACTAGGAGGACAGGAGCAAGGAGGCATGACTAGGAGGACAGGAGCAAGGAGGGATGACTAGGAGGACAGGAGCAAGAAGAGATGACAGAGGACAGGAGCAAGGAGGCATGACTAGGAGGATAGAAGCAAGGAGGGATGACAGAGGACAGGAGCAAGGAGGGATGACTAGGAGGACAGGAGCAAGAAGAGATGACAGAGGACAGGAGCAAGGAGGGATGGCAAAGAGAGATGACTAGAAGTACAGGAGCAAGGAGGACAGGAGCAAGGAGGGATGACTAGGAGGACAGGAGCAAGGAGGGATGAATAGGAGGACAGGAGCAAGGAGGGATGACTAGGAGCAAGGAGTGATGACTAGGAGGACAGGAGCAATGATGGATGACTAGGAGGACAGGAGCAAGGAGGGAGGACAGGAGCAAGGAGGAATGACTGAGAGTACAGGAGCAAGGAGGGATGACAGAGGACAGGAGCAAGGAGGGATGACTGAGAGTACAGGAGCAAGGAGGAATAACTAGGAGGACAGGAGCAAGAAGGGATGACTAGAAGGACAGGAGCAAAGAGGGATGACTGAGAGTACAGGAGCAAGGAGGGATGACTGAGAGTACAGGAGCAAGGAGGGATGACTAGAAGGATAGGAGCAAGGAGAGATGACTAGGAGGAAAGGAGCAAGGAGGGAGGACAGGAGCAAGGAGGGATGACAGAGGACAGGAGCAAGGAGGAATGACTTGGAGGACAGGAGCAAGGAGGGATGACTAGGAGGACAGGAAGAAGGAGGGATGACAGGAGCAAGGAGGGATGACTAGGAGGACAGGAGCAAGGAGGGATGACAGGAGCAAGGAGGGATGAATAGGAGGACAGGAGCAAGGAGGGATGACAGGAGCAAGGAGGGATGACAGGAGCAAGGAGGGATGAATAGGAGGACTGGGCAAAGAGGGATGACTAAGAGGACAGGAGAAAAGAGGGATGACAGAGGACAGGAGCAAAGAGGGATGACTGAGAGGACAGAAACAAGGAGGGATGACAGAGGACAGGAGCAAGGAGGGATGACAGGAGCAAGGAGGGATGACTGAGAGGACAGAAACAAGGAGGGATAACAGGTCAGGAGCAAGGAGGGATGACAGAGGACAGGAGCAAAGAGGGATGACAGAGGACAGGAGCAAAGAGGGATGACAGAGGACAGGAGATGTGATCAAGGAAGGATAAATAGGAGGACAGGAGCAAGAAGGGATCACAGAAGACAGGAGCAAGGAGGGATGACAGGAGCAAGGAGGGATGAATAGGAGGACAGGAGCAAGGAGGGATGACAGGAGCAAGGAGGGATGACTAGGAGAACGGGAGAAAGGAGGGATGACAGAGGGCAGTAGTAAGGACGAATGACAGAGGACAGGAGCAAGGAGGGATGACTGAGTGGACAGGAGCAAGAAAGGATGACTAGGAGGACGGGAAAAAGAGGAATGACAGAGGACAGGAGTAAGGACGAATGACAGAGGACAGGAGCAAGGAGGGATGACTAGGAGGACGGGAGAAAGGAGGGATGACAGAGGACAGGAGTAAGGACGAATGACAGAGGACAGGAGCAAGAAAGGATGACTAGGAGTAAGGAGTGAGGACAGTAGCACGGAGGGATGACTAGGAGGACAGGGTAAGGAGGGATGACTGATAGGAAATAAGCAAGGAGGGAGGACAGGATCAAGGAGGGATGACAGAGGACAGGAGCAGGAGGTAAGACATAGGACAGGAGGAAGGAGGGATGACAAAGGACAGGAGCAAGGAGGGGTGACAGAGGACAGGAGCAAGGAGGGAGGACAGGATCAAGGAGGGATGACTAGGAGCAAGGAGTGATGACTAGGACGACAGGAGCAAGGAGGAATGACTAGGAGGACAGGAGAAAGGAGGGATGACTAGGAGGACAGGAGCAAGGAGGGATGACTAGGAGGACAGGAGCAAGGAGGGATGACTAGGAGCACAGGAGCATAGAGGGATGACTATGAGGATAGAAGCAAGGAGGGATGACTAGGAAGACAGGAGCAAGAAGAGATGACAGAGGACAGGAGCAAGGAGGGATGACAGAGGACAGGAGCAAGGAGGGATGACTAGGAGGACAGGAGCAAGAAGAGATGACAGAGGACAGGAGCAAGGAAGGATGACAGAGGACAGGAGCAAGGAGGGATGGCAAAGAGAGATGACTAGAAGTACAGGAGCAAGGAGGACAGGAGCAAGGAGGGATGACTAGGAGGACAGGAGCAAGGAGGCATGACTAGGAGGACAGGAGCAAGGAGGCATGACTATGAGGATAGAAGCAAGGAGGGATGACAGAGGACATGAGCAAGGATGGATGACTAGGAGGACAAGAACAAGGAGGGATGACTAGGATGACAGGAGCAAGGAGGGATGACTAGGAGGACAGGAACAAGGAGGGATGACTAGGAGGACAGGAGCAAGGAGAGATGACTAGGAGGACATGAGCAAGGAGGGATGACTAGGAGCAAGGAGTGATGACTAGGAGGACAGGAGCAATGAGGGATGACTAGGAGGACAGGAGCAATGAGGGATGACTAGGAGGACAGGAGAAAGGAGGGATGACTAGGAGGACAGGAGCAAGGAGGGATGACTAGGAGGACAGGAGCAAGGAGGCATGACTAGGAGGACAGGAGCAAGGAGGCATGACTATAAGGATAGAAGCAAGGAGGGATGACAGAGGACAGGAGCAATGAGGGATGGCAAAGAGAGATGACTAGAAGTACAGGAGCAAGGAGGACAGGAGCAAGGAGGGATGAATAGGAGGACAGGAGCAAGGAGGGATGACTAGGAGGACATGAGCAAGGAGGGATGACTAGGAGCAAGGAGTGATGACTAGGACAGGAGCAATGAGGGATGACTAGGAGGACAGGAGCAAGGATGGATGACTAGGAGGATAGGAGCAAGGAGGGATGACTAGGAGGACAGGAGCAAGGAGGGATGACTAGGAGGACAGGAGCAAGGAGGCATGACTAGGAGGACAGGAGCAAGGAGGCATGACTATAAGGATAGAAGCAAGGAGGGATGACAGAGGACAGGAGCAAGGAGGGATGACTAGGAGGACAGGAGCAAGAAGAGATGACAGAGGACAGGAGCAAGAGGGGATGACAGAGGACAGGAGCAAGGAGGGATGGCAAAGAGACATGACTAGAAGTACAGGAGCAAGGAGGACAGGAGCAAGGAGGGATGACTAGGAGGACAGGAGCAAGGAGGGATGAATAGGAGGACAGGAGCAAGGAGGGATGACTAGGAGGACATGAGCAAGGAGGGATGACTAGGAGCAAGGAGTGATGACTAGGAGGACAGGAGCAATGAGGGATGACTAGGAGGACAGGAGCAATGAGGGATGACTAGGAGGACAGGAGCAAGGAGGAATGACTGAGAGTACAGGAGCAAGGAGGGATGACAGAGGACAGGAGCAAGGAGGGATGACTGAGAGTACAGGAGCAAGGAGGGATGACTAGGAGGACAGGAGCAAGGAGGGATGACTAGGAGGACAGGAGCAAGAAGAGATGACAGAGGACAGGAGCAAGGAGGGATGACAGAGGACAGGAGCAAGGAGGGATGAATAGGAGGACAGGAGCAAGGAGGGATGAATAGGAGGACAGGAGCAAGGAGGGATGACTAGGAGGACATGAGCAAGGAGGGATGACTAGGAGCAAGGAGTGATGACTAGGAGGACAGGAGCAATGAGGGATGACTAGGAGGACAGGAGCAAGGAGGGATGACTAGGAGGACAGGAACAAGGAGGGATGACTAGGAGGACAGGAGCAAGGAGGGATGATTAGGAGGACAGGAACAAGGAGGGATGACTAGGAGGACAGGAGCAAGGAGAGATGACTAGGAGGACAGGAGCAAGGAGGCATGACTAGGAGGACAGGAGCAAGGAGGGATGACTAGGAGGACAGGAGCAAGAAGAGATGACAGAGGACAGGAGCAAGGAGGCATGACTAGGAGGATAGAAGCAAGGAGGGATGACAGAGGACAGGAGCAAGGAGGGATGACTAGGAGGACAGGAGCAAGAAGAGATGACAGAGGGCAGGAGCAAGGAGGGATGACAGACGACAGGAGCAAGGAGGGATGGCAAAGAGAGATGACTAGAAGTACAGGAGCAAGGAGGACAGGAGCAAGGAGGGATGACTAGGAGGACAGGAGCAAGGAGGGATGAATAGGAGGACAGGAGCAAGGAGGGATGACTAGGAGCAAGGAGTGATGACTAGGAGGACAGGAGCAATGAGGGATGACTAGGAGGACAGGAGCAAGGAGGGATGACTAGGAGGACAGGAGCAAGGAGGAATGACTGAGAGTACAGGAGCAAGGAGGGATGACAGAGGACAGGAGCAAGGAGGGATGACTGAGAGTACAGGAGCAAGGAGGAATGACTTGGAGGACAGGAGCAAGAAGGGTTGACTAGAAGGACAGGAGCAAGGAGGGATGACTGAGAGTACAGGAGCAAGGAGGGATGACTGAGAGTACAGGAGCAAGGAGGGATGACTAGGAGGATAGGAGCAAGGAGAGATGACTAGGAGGAAAGGAGCAAGGAGGGAGGACAGGAGCAAGGAGGGATGACAGAGGACAGGAGCAAGGAGGAATGACTTGGAGGACAGGAGCAAGGAGGGATGACTAGGAGGACAGGAACAAGGAGGGATGACAGGAGCAAGGAGGGATGACTAGGAGGACAGGAGCAAGGAGGGATGACAGGAGCAAGGAGGGATGAATAGGAGGACTGGGCAAGGAGGGATGACTAGGAGGACAGGAGAAAAGAGGGATGACAGAGGACAGGAGCAAAGAGGGATGACTGAGAGGACAGAAACAAGGAGGGATGACAGAGGACAGGAGCAAGGAGGGATGACAGGAGCAAGGAGGGATGACAGAGGACAGGAGCAAGGAGCGATGGCAAAGAGAGATGACTAGAAGTACAGGAGCAAGGAGGACAGAAGCAAGGAGGGATGACTAGGAGGACAGGAGCAAGGAGGCATGACTAGGAGGACAGGAGCAAGGAGGCATGACTATGAGGATAGAAGCAAGGAGGGATGACAGAGGACAGGAGCAAGGAGGGATGACTAGGAGGACAGGAGCAAGAACAGATGACAGAGGACACGAGCAAGGAGGGATGACAGAGGACAGGAGCAAGGAGGGATGGCAAAGAGAGATGACTAGAAGTACAGGAGCAAGGAGGACAGGAGCAAGGAGGGATGACTAGGAGGACAGGAGCAAGGAGGCATGGCTAGGAGGACAGGAGCAAGGAGGCATGACTATGAGGATAGAAGCAAGGAGGGATGACAGAGGACAGGAGCAAGGAGGGATGACTAGGAGGACAGGAGCAAGAACAGATGACAGAGGACACGAGCAAGGAGGGATGACAGAGGACAGGAGCAAGGAGGGATGGCAAAGAGAGATGACTAGAAGTACAGGAGCAAGGAGGACAGGAGCAAGGAGGGATGACTAGGAGGACAGGAGCAAGGAGGGATGAATAGGAGGACAGGAGCAAGGAGGGATGACTAGGAGGACAGGAGCAAGGAGGGATGACTAGGAGGACAGGAGAAAGGAGGAATGACTGAGAGTACAGGAGCAAGGAGGGATGACAGAGGACAGGAACAAGGAGGGATGACTGAGAGTACAGGAGCAAGGAGGGATGACTAGGAGGATAGGAGCAAGGAGAGATGACTAGGAGGACAGGAGCAAGGAGGGAGGCAAGGAGGGAGGACAGGAGCAAGGAGGGATGACAGAGGACAGGAGCAAGGAGGGATGACTAGGAGGACAGGAGCAAGGAGGAATGACTTGGAGGACAGGAGCAAGGAGGGATGATTAGGAGGACAGGAACAAGGAGAGATGACAGGAGCAAGGAGGGATGAATATGACTGGGCAAGAAGGGATGACTAGGAGGACAGGAGAAAAGAGGGATGACAGAGGACAGGAGCAAAGAGGGATGACTGAGAGGACAGAAACAAGGAGGGATGACAGAGGACAGGAGCAAGGAGGGATGACTGAGAGGACAGAAACAAGGAGGGATAACAGGTCAGGAGCAAGGAGGGATGACAGAGGACAGGAGCAAAGAGGGATGACAGAGGACAGGAGCAAAGAGGGATGACAGAGGACAGGAGATGTGATCAAGGAAGGATAAATAGGAGGACAGGAGAAAGGAGGGATCACAGAGGACAGGAGCAAGGAGGGATGACAGGAGCAAGGAGGGATGACTAGGAGGACGGGAGAAAGGAGGGATGACAGAGGACAGGAGTAAGGACGAATGACAGAGGACAGGAGCAAGGAGGCATGACTAGGAGGACAGGAGCAAGGAGGGAGGACAGGAGCAAGGAGGAACGACAGAGGACAGGAGTAAGGACGAATGACAGAGGACAGGAGCAAGGAGGGATGACTAGGAGGACGGGAGAAAGGAGGGATGACAGAGGACAGGAGTAAGGACGAATGACAGAGGACAGGAGCAAGGAGGGATGACTAGGAGGAAAGGAGTAAGGAGTGAGAACAGTAGCACGGAGGGATGACTAGGATGACAGGGTAAGGAGGGATGACTGATAGGACATGAGCAAGGAGGGAGGACAGGATCAGGGAGGGATGACAGAGGACAGGAGCATGAGGTAAGACATAGGACAGGAGAAAGGAGTGATGACAGAGGACAGGAGCAAGGAGGGATGACTAGGAGTACAGGAGCATGGAGGGAGGACAGGAGCAAGGAGGGATGACAGAGGACAGGAGCAAGGAGGGAGGACAGGATCAAGGAGGGAGGACAGGAGCAAGGAGGGATGACTAGGAGGACAGGAGCAAAGAGGGAGGACAGGAGCAAGGAGGGATGACATACGACAGGAGCAAGGAGGGATGACTAGGAGAACAGGAGCAAGGAGGGATGACTAGGAGGAAGAGCAAAGAGGGATGACAAGAAGGACAGGAGCAAGGAGGGATGACTAGGAGGGATGACTAGGAGGGCAGGAGAAGGAGGGATGACTAGGAGGACAGGAGCAAGAAGGGATGACTAGGAGGACAGGAGCAAGGAGGTAAGACATAGGACAGGAGGAAGGAAGGATGACAGAGGAAAGGAGCAAAGAGGGAGGACAGGAGCAAGGAGGGAGGACAGGAGCAAGGAGGGATGACTAGGAGGAAGAGCAAGGAGGGATGACAAGGAGGACAGGAGCAAGGAGGGATGACTAGGAGGGCAGGAGCAAGGAGGGATGACTAGGAGGACAGGAGCAAAGAGGGATGAAAGAGGACAGGAGCAAGGAGGGATGAAAGAGTACAGGAGCAAGGAGGGATGACTAGGAGGGCAGGAGCAAGGAGGGATGACTAGGAGGACAGGAGCAAGGAGGGATGAAAGAGGACAGGAGAAAGGAGGGATGACTAGAAGGACAGGAGCAAGGAGGGATGACTAGGAGGACAGGAGCAAGGAGGGATCACAAGGAGGACAGAAGCAAGGAGGGAGGACAGGAGCAAGGAGGGATGAGTGACAGGATGGGAGCAATGAGGCATGACTAGGAGGACAGGAGCATGGAGGGATGACTAGGAGGAAGAGCAAGGAGGGATGACTAGGAGGACAGGAGCAAGGAGGGATGACTAGGAGGACAGGAGCAAAGATGGAGGACAGGAGCAAGGAGGGATGACAGAGGACAGGAGCAAGGAGGGATGACTAGGAGGACTGGAGCAAGGAGGTATGACTAGGAAGACAGGAGCAATGAGGGATGACTAGGAGGACAGGAGCAAAGGGGGAGGATAGGAGCAAGTAGGGATAACAGAGGACAGGAGCATAGAGGGATGCCTAGGAGGACAGGAGCAAGGAGGGATGACTAGGAGGACAGGAGCAATGGGGGAGGACAGGAGCAAGGAGGCATGACTAGGAGGACAAGAGCAAGGAGGGAGGACAGGAGCAGGGAGGGATGACTAGGAGGACAGGAGCAAAGGGAGAGGACAGGAGCAAGGAGGAATGACAGAGGACAGGAGCAAGGAGGGATGAAAGAGGACAGGAGCAAGGAGGGATGACTAGGGGGACAGGAGCAAGGAGGGATGACTAGGAGGACAGGAGCAAGGAGGGAGGACAGGAGCTAGGAGGGATGAGTGACAGGATGGGAGCAATGAGGGATGACTAGGAGGACAGGAGCAAGGAGGTAAGACATAGGACAGGAGGGAGGAAGGATGACAGAGGAAAGGAGCAAAGAGGTTTGACTAGGAGGAAGAGCAAGGAGGGATGACAAGGAGGACAGGAGCAAGGAGGGATGACTAGGAGGGCAGGAGCAAGGAGGGATGACTAGGAGGACAGGAGCAAAGAGGGATGAAAATGGACAGGAGCAAGGAGGGATGAAAGAGTACAGGAGCAAGGAGGGATGACTAGGAGGGCAGGAGCAAGGAGGGATCACTAGGAGGACAGGAGCAAGGAGGGATGAAAGAGGACAGGAGAATGGAGGGATGAAAATGGACAGGAGCAAGGAGGGATGAAAGAGTACAGGAGCAAGGAGGGATGACTAGGAGGGCAGGAGCAAGGAGGGATCACTAGGAGGACAGGAGCAAGGAGGGATGAAAGAGGACAGGAGAATGGAGGGATGACTAGAAGGACAGTAGCAAGGAGGGATGACTAGGAGGACAGGAGCAAGGAGGGATGACAAGGAGGACAGAAGCAAGGAGGGAGGACAGAAGCAAGGAGGGATGAGTGAAAGGATGGGAGCAATGAGGCATGACTAGGAGGACAGGAGCAAGGAGGGATGACTAGGAGGAAGAACAAGGAGGGATGACTAGGAGGACAGGAGCAAGGAGGGATGACTAGGAGGACAGGAGCAAAATGGGAGGACAGGAGCAAGGAGGGATGACAGAGGACAGGAGCAAGGAGGGATGACTAGGAGGACTGGAGCAAGGAAGTATGACTAGGAAGACAGGAGCAAGGAGGGATGACTAGGAGGACAGGAGCAAAGGGGGAGGACAGGAGCAAGGAGGGATGACAGAGGACAGGAGCAAGGAGTGATGACTAGGAGGACAGGAGCAAGGAAGGATGACTAGGAGGACAGGAGCCAGGGGGGAGGACAGGAGCAAGGAGGCATGACTAGGAGGACAGGAGCAAGGAGGGAGGACTAGGAGGACAGGACCAAGGAGGGAGGACAGGAGCAAGGAGGCATGACTAGGAGGACAGGAGCAACGAGGGATGACTAAGAGGACAGGAGCAAGGGGGGAGGACAGGAGCAAGAAGGCATGACTAGGAGGAAGAGCAAGGAGGAATGACTAGGAGGACAGGAGCAAGGAGGGATGACTAGGAGGACAGGAGCAAAGGCGGAGGACAGGAGCAAGGAGGGATGAAAGGGGACAGGAGCAAGGAGGGATGACTAGGAGGACAGGAGCAAGGAGGGATGACTAGGAGGACAGGAGCAAGGGGGGAGGACAGGAGCAAGGAGGCATGACTAGGAGGACAGGAGCAAGGAGGGAGGACTAGGAGGACAGGAGCAAGGAGGGAGGACAGGAGCAAGGAGGCATGACTAGAAGGACAGGAGCAAGGAGGGATGACTAGGAGGACAGGAGCAAGGAGGCATGACTAGGAGGACAGGAGCAAGGAGTGATGACTAGGAGGACAGGAGCAAGGAGGGATGACTAGGAGGACAGGAGCAATTAGGCATGACTAGGAGGACAGGAGCAAGGAGGCATGACTATGAGGATAGAAGCAAGGAGGGATGACATAGGACAGGAGCAAGGAGGGATGACTAGGAGGACAGGAGCAAGAAGAGATGACAGAGGACAGGAGCAAGGAGGGATGACAGAGGACAGGAGCAAGGAGGGGTGGCAAAGAGAGATGACTAGAAGTACAGGAGCAAGGAGGGATGACTAGGAGGACAGGAGCAAGGAGGGATGAATATGAGGACAGGAACAAGGAGGGATGACTAGGAGGACAGGAGCAAGGAGGGATGACAGGAGCAAGGAGGGATGAATAGGAGGACAGGAGCAAGGAGGGATGACAGGAGCAAGGAGGGATGAATAGGAGGACGGGGCAAGGAGGGATGACTAGGAGGACAGGAGCAAAGAGGGAGGACAGGAGCAAGGCGGGAGGACAGGAGCAAGGAGGGATGACTAGGAGGAAGAGCAAGGAGGGATGACAAGGAGGACAGGAGCAAGGAGGGATGACTAGGAGGGCAGGAGCAAGGAGGGATGACTAGGAGGACAGAAGCAAAGAGGGATGAAAGAGGACAGGAGCAAGGAGGGATGAAAGAGGGCAGGAGCAAGGAGGGATGACTAGGAGGGCAGGAGCAAGAAGGGATGACTAGGAGGACAGGAGCAAGGAGGGATGAAAGAGGACAGGAGAAAGGAGGGATGACTAGAAGGACAGGAGCAATGAGGGATGACTAGGAGGACAGGAGCAAGGAGGGATGACAAGGACAGAAGCAAGGAGGGAGGACAGGAGCAAGGAGGGATGAGTGACAGGATGACTAGAAGTACAGGAGCAATGAGGCATGACTAGGAGGACAGGAGCAAGGAGGGATGACTAGGAGGAAGAGCAAGGAGGGATGACTAGGAGGATAGGCGCAAGGAGGGATGATTAGGAGGACAGGAGCAAAGGGGGAGGACAGGAGCAAGGAGGGATGACTAGGAGGACAGTAGCAAGAAGGGATGACTAGGAGGACAGGAGCAAGGGGGGAGGACAGGAGCAAGGAGGCATGACTAGGAGGACAGGAGCAAGGATGGAGGACCAGGAGCAAGGAGGGAGGACAGGAGCAAGGAGGCATGACTAGGAGGACAGGAGCAAGGAGGGATGACTAGGAGGACAGGAGCAAGGGGGGAGGACAGGAGCAAGGAGGCATGACTAGGAGAAAGAGCAAGGAGGGATGACTAGGAGGACAGGAGCAAGGAGGGATGACTAGGAGGACAGGAGCAAAGGGGGAGGAAGGAGCAAGGAGGGAGGACAGAGGACAGGAGCAAGGAGGGATGACTAGGAGGACAGGAGCAAAGAGGGATGACTAGGAGGACAGGAGCAAGGAGGGATGACTAGGAGGACAGGAGCAAGGGGGGAGGACAGGAGCAAGGAGGCATGATTAGGAGGACAGGAGCAAAAAGGGAGGACTAGGAGGACAGGAGCAAGGAGGGATGACAGGAGCAAGGAGGCATGACTAGGAGGACAGGAGCAAGGAGGGATGAATAGGAGGACAAGAGCAAGGAGGGATGACTAGGAGGACATGAGCAAGGAGGGATGACTAGGAGGACAGGAGCAAGGAGGCATGACTAGGAGGACAGGAGCAAGGAGTGATGACTAAGAGGACAGGAGCAAGGAGGGATGACTAGGAGGACAGGAGTAAGGAGTGATGACTAGGAGGACAGGAGCATGAGGGATGACTAGGAGGACAGGAGCAAGGAGGGATGACTAGGAGGACAGGAGCAAGGAGGGATGACTAGGAGGACAGGAGCAAGGAGGGATGACTAGGAGGACAGGAGCAAGGAGGCATGACTAGGAGGACAGGAGCAAGGAGGCATGACTATGAGGATAGAATCAAGGAGGGATGACAGAGGACAGGAGCAAGGAGGGATGACTAGGAGGACAGGAGCAAGAATATATGACAGAGGACAGGAGCAAGGAGGGATGACAGAGGACAGGAGCAAGGAGGGATGGCAAAGAGAGATGACTAGAAGTACAGGAGCAAAGAGGGATGACTAGGAGGACAGGAGCAAGGAGGGATGAATAGGAGGACAGGAGCAAGGAGGGATGACTAGGAGGACATGAGCAAGGAGGGATGACTAGGAGCTAGGAGTGATGACTAGGAGGACAGGAGCAATGAGGGATGACTAGGAAGACAGGAGCAAGGAGGGATGACTGAGAGTACAGGAGCAAGGGGGGATGACTAGGAAGACAGGAGCAATGAGGGATGACTAGGAGGACAGGAGCAATGAGGGATGACTAGGAGGACAGGAGCAAGGGGGGATGACAGAGGTAAGGAGCAAGGAGGGATGACTGAGAGTACAGGAGCAAGGAGGGATGACTGGGAGGACAGGAGCAAGGAGGGATGACTAGGAGGACAGGAGCAAGGAGGGATGACTGAGAGTACAGGAGCAAGGAGGGATGACTGAGAGTACAGGTGCAAGGAGGGATGACTAGGAGGATAGGAGCAAGGAGAGATGACCAGGAGGAAGGAGGGAGGACAGGAGCAAGGAGGGATGACAGAGGACAGGAGCAAGGAGGGATGACTAGGAGGACAGGAGCAAGGAGGAATGACTTGGAGGACAGGAGCAAGGAGGGATGACTAGGAGCAAGGAGTGATGACTAGGAGGACAGGAGCAAGGAGGGAGGACAGGAGCAAGGAGGGATGAATAGGAGGACAGGAGCAAGGAGGGATGACTAGGGGGACAGGAGCAAGGAGGGATGACTAGGAGGACAGGAACAAGGAGGGATGACAGGAGCAAGGAGGGATGAATAGGAGGACAGGTGCAAGGAGGGATGACAAGAGCAAGGAGGGATGAATAGGAGGACAGGAGCAAGGAGGGATGACAGGAGCAAAGAGGGATGAATAGGAGGACGGGGCAAGGAGGGATGACTAGGAGGACAGGAGCAAAGAGGGATGACAGAGGACAGGAGCAAAGAGGGATGACTGAGAGGACAGAAACAAGGAGGGATGACAGAGGACAGGAGCAAGGAGGGATGACAGGAGCAAGGAGGGATGACTGAGAGGACAGAAACAAGGAGGGATAACAGGTCAGGAGCAAGGGGGGATGACAGAGGACAGGAGCAAGGAGGGATGACAGAGGACAGGAGCAAGGAGGGATGACTAGGAGGACTGGAGCAAGGAAGTATGACTAGGAAGACAGGAGCAAGGATGGATGACTAGGAGGACAGGAGCAAAGGGGGAGGACAGGAGCAAGGAGGGATGACAGAGGACAGGAGCAAGGAGTGATGACTAGTAGGACAGGAGCCAGGGTGGAGGACAGGAGCAAGGAGGCATGACTAGGAGGACAGGAGCAAGGAGGGAGGACTAGGAGGACAGGAGCAAGGAGGGAGGACAGTAGCAAGGAGGCATTACTAGGAGGACAGGAGCAAGGAGGGATGACTAGGAGGACAGGAGCAAGGGGGAGGACAGGAGCAAGGAGGCATGACTAGGAGGAAGAGCAAGGAGGAATGACTAGGAGGACAGGAGCAAGGAGGGATGACTAGGAGGATAGGAGCAAAGGCGGAGGACAGGGGCAAGGAGGGATGACAGAGGACAGGAGCAAGGAGGGATGACTAGGAGGACAGGAGCAAGGAGGGATGACTAGGAGGACAGGAGCAAGGGGGGAGGACAGGAGCAAGGAGGCATGACTAGGAGGACAGGAGCAAGGAGGGAGGACTAGGAGGACAGGAGCAAGGAGGGAGGACAGGAGCAAGGAGGCATGACTAGAAGGACAGGAGCAAGGAGGGATGACTAGGAGGACAGGAGCAAGGAGGCATGACTAGGAGGACAGGAGCAAGGAGTGATGACTAGGAGGACAGGAGCAAGGAGGGATGACTAGGAGGACAGGAGCAAGGAGGGATGACTAGGAGGACAGGAGCAAGGAGGGATGACTAGGAGGACAGGAGCAAGGAGGGATGACTAGGAGGACAGGAGCAAGGAGGGATGAATATGAGGACAGGAACAAGGAGGGATGACTAGGAGGACAGGAGCTAGGAGGGATGACAGGAGCAAGGAGGGATGAATAGGAGTACAGGAGCAAGGAGGGATGAAAGGAGCAAGGAGGGATGAATAGGAGGACGGGGCAAGGAGGGATGACTAGGAGGACAGGAGCAAAGAGGGAGGACAGGAGCAAGGCGGGAGGACAGGAGCAAGGAGGGATGACTAGGAGGAAGAGCAAGGAGGGATGACAAGGAGGACAGGAGCAAGGAGGGATGACTAGGAGGACAGGAGCAAAGAGGGATCAAAGAGGACAGGAGCAAGGAGGGATGAAAGAGGGCAGGAGCAAGGAGGGATGACTAGGAGGACAGGAGCAAGAAGGGATGACTAGGAGGACAGGAGCAAGGAGGGATGAAAGAGGACAGGAGAAAGGAGGGATGACTAGAAGGACAGGAGCAAGGAGGGATGACTAGGAGGACAGGAGCAAGGAGGGATGACAAGAAGGACAGAAGCAAGGAGGGAGGACAGGAGCAAGGAGGGATGAGTGACAGGATGGGAGCAATGAGGCATGACTAGGAGGACAGGAGCAAGGAGGGATGACTAGGAGGAAGAGCAAGGAGGGATGACTAGGAGGATAGGAGCAAGGAGGGATGATTAGGAGGACAGGAGCAAAGGGGGAGGACAGGAGCAAGGAGGGATGACTAGGAGGACAGTAGCAAGGAGGGATGACTAGGAGGACAGGAGCAAGGGGGGAGGACAAGAGCAAGGAGGCATGACTAGGAGGAAGAGCAAGGAGGGATGACTAGGAGGACAGGAGCAAGGAGGGATGACTAGGAGGACAGGAGCAAAGGGGGAGGAAGGAGCAAGGAGGGAGGACAGATGACAGGAGCAAGGAGGGATGACTAGGAGGACAGGAGCAAGGAGGGATGACTAGGAGGACAGGAGCAAGGGGGGAGGACAGGAGCAAGGAGGCATGATTAGGAGGACAGGAGTAAAAAGGGAGGACTAGGAGGACAGGAGCAAGGAGGGATGACAGGAGCAAGGAGGCATGACTAGGAGGACAGGAGCAAGGAGGGATGAATAGGAGGACAAGAGCAAGGAGGGATGACTAGGAGGACATGAGCAAGGAGGGATGACTAGGAGGACAGGAGCAAGGAGGCATGACTAGGAGGACAGGAGCAAGGAGTGATGACTAGGAGGACAGGAGCAAGGAGGGATGACTAGGAGGACAGGAGCAAGGAGTGATGACTAGGAGGACAGGAGCATGAGGGATGACTAGGAGGACAGGAGCAAGGAGGGATGACTAGGAGGACAGGAGCAAGGAGGGATGACTAGGAGGACAGGAGCAAGGAGGGATGACTAGGAGGACAGGAGCAAGGAGGCATGACTAGGAGGACAGGAGCAAGGAGGCATGACTATGAGGATAGAAGCAAGGAGGGATGACAGAGGACAGGAGCAAGGAGGGATGACTAGGAGGACAGGAGCAAGAAGATATGACAGAGGACAGGAGCAAGGAGGGATGACAGAGGACAGGAGCAAGGAGGGATGGCAAAGAGAGATGATTAGAAGTACAGGAGCAAAGAGGGATGACTAGGAGGACAGGAGCAAGGAGGGATGAATAGGAGGACAGGAGCAAGGAGGGATGACTAGGAGGACATGAGCAAGGAGGGATGACTAGGAGCTAGGAGTGATGACTAGGAGGACAGGAGCAATGAGGGATGACTAGGAGGACAGGAGCAAGGAGGGATGACTGAGAGTACAGGAGCAAGGGGGGATGACTAGGAGGACAGGAGCAATGAGGGATGACTAGGAGGACAGGAGCAATGAGGGATGACTAGGAGGACAGGAGCAAGGGGGGATGACAGAGGTAAGGAGCAAGGAGGGATGACTGAGAGTACAGGAGCAAGGAGGGATGACTGGGAGGACAGGAGCAAGGAGGGATGACTAGGAGGACAGGAGCAAGGAGGGATGACTGAGAGTACAGGAGCAAGGAGGGATGACTGAGAGTACAGGTGCAAGGAGGGATGACTAGGAGGATAGGAGCAAGGAGAGATGACTAGGAGGACAGGAGGAAGGAGGGAGGACAGGAGCAAGGAGGGATGACAGAGGACAGGAGCAAGGAGGGATGACTAAAAGGACAGGAGCAAGGAGGAATGACTTGGAGGACAGGAGCAAGGAGGGATGACTAGGAGCAAGGAGTGATGACTAGGAGGACAGGAGCAAGGAGGGAGGACAGGAGCAAGGAGGGATGAATAGGAGGACAGGAGCAAGGAGGGATGACTAGGGGGACAGGAGCAAGGAGGGATGACTAGGAGGACAGGAACAAGGAGGGATGACAGGAGCAAGGAGGGATGAATAGGAGGACAGGAGCAAGGAGGGATGACAGGAGCAAGGAGGGATGAATAGGAGGACGGGGCAAGGAGGGATGACTAGGAGGACAGGAGCAAAGAGGGATGACAGAGGACAGGAGCAAAGAGGGATGACTGAGAGGACAGAAACAAGGAGGGATGACAGAGGACAGGAGCAAGGAGGGATGACAGGAGCAAGGAGGGATGACTGAGAGGACAGAAACAAGGAGGGATAACAGGTCAGGAGCAAGGAGGGATGACAGAGGACAGGAGCAAAGAGGGATGACAGAGGACAGGAGATGTGATCAAGGAAGGATAAATAGGAGGATAGGAGCAAAGAGGGATGACAGAGGACAGGAGCAAAGAGGGATGACTGAGAGGACAGAAACAAGAAGGGATGACAGAGGACAGGAGCAAGGAGGGATGACAGGAGCAAGGAGGGATGACTGAGAGGACAGAAACAAGGAGGGATAACAGGTCAGGAGCAAGGAGGGATGACAGAGGACAGGAGCAAAGAGGGATGACAGAGGACATGAGCAAAGAGGGATGACAGAGGACAGGAGATGTGATCAAGGAAGGATAAATAGGAGGACAGAAGCAAGGAGGGATCACAGAGGACAGGAGCAAGGAGGGATGACTAGGAGGAAAGGAGTAAGGAGTGAGGACAGTAGCACGGAGGGATGATTAGGAGGACAGGGTAAGGAGGGATGACTGATAGGACATGAGCAAGGAGGGAGGACAGGATTGAGGAGGGATGACAGAGGACAGGAGCAGGAGGTAAGACATAGGACAGGAGGAAGGAGGGATGACAGGAGCCAGGAGGGATGACTAGGAGGACAGGAGCATGGAGGGAGGACAGGAACAAGGAGGGATGACAGAGGACAGGAGCAAGGAGGGAGGACAGGATCAAGGAGGAAGGACAGGAGCAAGGAGGGATGACAGAAGCAAGGAGGGGTGACTAAGAGGACAAGAGCAAGGAGGGATGACTAAGAGGACAGGAGCAAGGAGGGATGACTAGAAGGACAGGAGCAAGGAGGGATGACTAGGAGGACAGGGTAAGGAGGGATGACTAGGAGGACAGGGTAAGGAGGGATGACTAGGAGGACATGAGCAAGGAGGGATGACTAGGAGGACAGGAGCAAGGAGGGATGACTAAGAGGACAGGAGCAAGGAGTGATGACTAGGAGGACAGGAGCAAGGAGGTATGACTAGGAGGAC
This sequence comes from Ariolimax columbianus, assembly GCA_036924085.1. Classification (NCBI taxonomy): domain Eukaryota; kingdom Metazoa; phylum Mollusca; class Gastropoda; order Stylommatophora; family Arionidae; genus Ariolimax; species Ariolimax columbianus. The sequence continues at coordinate 45,396,735 of JAVGWX010000017.1, forward strand.
AGGTGCAAGGAGGGATGACTAGGAGGACAGGGTAAGGAGGGATGACTGAGAGGACATGAGCAAGGAGGGAGGACAGGATCAAGGAGAAATGACACAGGACAGGAGCAAGGAGGGATGACAGAGGACAGGTGCAAGGAGGGATGACACAGGACAGGAGCAAGGAGGGATGACTGAGAGGACATGAGCAAGGAGGGAGGACAGGATCAAGGAGGGATGACAGAGGACATGAGCAAGGAGGGATAACTAGGAGGACAGGAGCAAAGAGGGATGACTGAGAGGACATGAGCAAGGAGGGAGGACAGGATCAAGGAGGGATGACTAGGAGGACAGGAGCATGGAGGGAGGACAGGAGTAAGGAGGGAGGACAGGAGCAAGGAGGGATGACTAGGAGGACAGGAGCAAGGAGGGATGACTAAGAGGACAGGAGCAAGGAGGGATGACTGAGAGGACATGAGCAAGGAGGGAGGACAGGATCAAGGAGGGATGACACAGGACAGGAGCAAGGAGGGATGACAGAGGACAGGTGCAAGGAGGGATGACTAGGAGGATAGGATCAAGGAGGGATGACTAGGGGGACAGGGTAAGGAGGGATGACTGAGAGAACATGAGCAAGGAGGGAGTAGAGGATCAAGGAGGGATGACACAGGACAGAAGCAGAGAGGGATGACACAGGACAGGAGCAAGGAGGGATGACTAGGAGGACAGGAGCTAGGAGGGATGACATAGGACAGGAGCAAGGAGGTAAGACATAGGACAGGAGGAAGGAGGGATGACAGAGGACAGGAGCAAGGAGGGATGACTAGGAGGACAGGAGCATGGAGGGAGGACAGGAGCAAGGAGGGATTACAGAGGACAGGAGCAAGGAGGGAGGACAGGAGCACGGAGGATTGACTAGGAGGACAGGAGCAAGGAGGGAGGACTAGGAGGGCAGGAGCAAGGAGGGATGACACAGGACAGGAGCAAGGAGGGATGACTAGGAGGACAGGAGCTAGGAGGGATGGCAGAGGACAGGAGCAAGGAGGTAAGACATAGGACAGGAGCTAGGAGGGATGACAGAGGACAGGAGCAAGGAGGTAAGACATAGGACAGGAGGAAGGAGGGATGACAGAGGACAGGAGCAAGGAGGGATGACTAGGAGGACAGGAGCATGGAGGGAGGACAGGAGCAAGGAGGGATTACAGAGGACAGGAGCAAGGAGGGAGGACAGGAGCAAGGAGGGATTACAGAGGACAGGAGCAAGGAGGGAGGACAGGAGCATGGAGGGATGACTAGGAGGACAGGAGCAAGGAGGGAGGACAGGAGAAAGGAGGGATGAGTGACAGGATGGGAGCAAGAAGAGATGACTAGGAGGACAGGAGCAAGGAGGGATGACTAGGACGACAGGAGCAAGGAGAGATGACTAGGAGGACAGGAGCAAGGAGAGATGACTAGGAGGACAGGAGCAATGAGGGATGACTAGGAGGACAGGAGCAAGGAGGGATGAAAGAGGACAGAAGCAAGGAGGGATGACTAGAAGGACAGGAGCAAGGATGGATGACTAGGAGGACAGGAGTAAGGAGAGATGACTTGAAGGACAGGAGCAAGGATGGATGACTAGGAGGACAGGAGCAAGGAGGGATGACTAGGAGGACAGGAGCAAGGAGGGATGACTAGAAGGACAGGAGCAATGAGGGAGGACAGGAGCAAGGAGGGGTGATTAGGAGGACAGGAGCAAGGAGGGAGGACAGGAGCAAGGAGGGAGGACAGGAGCAAGGAGGGATGACAGAGGACAGGAGCAAGGAGGGATGACTAGGAGGACAGGAGCAAGGAGGGAGGACATGAGCAAGGAGGGATGACTAGGAGGACAGGAGCAAGGAGGGATGACTGAGAGGACATGAGCAAGGAGGGATGACTAAGAGAACAGGAGCAAGGAGGGATGACTAGGAGGACAGGAGCAAGGAGGTGTGACTAAGAGGACAGGAGCAAGGAGGGATGACTAGGAGGACAGGAGCAAGGAGGGATGACTAGGAGGAGAGGGTAAGGAGGGATGACTAGGAGGACATGAGCAAGGAGGGATGACTAGGAGGACAGGAGCAAGGAGGGATGACTAAGAGGACATGAGCAAGGAGGGATGACTAGGAGGACAGGAGCAAGGAGGGATGACTAAGAGGACAGGAGCAAGGAGTGATGACTAGGAGGACAGGAGCAAGGAGGGATGACTAGGAGGACAGGGTAAGGAGGGATGACTAGGAGGACATGAGCAAGGAGGGATGACTAGGAGGACAGGAGCAAGGAGGGATGACTAAGAGGACAGGAGCAAGGAGGGATGACTAGGAGGACAGGAGCAAGGTTGGATGACTAGGTGGACAAGTGCAAGGAGGGAGGACAGGATCAAGGAAGGATGACACAGGACAGGAGCAAGGAGGGATGACAGAGGACAGGAGCAAGGAGGGATGACTAGGAGGACAGTAGTAAGGAGGGATGAAAGAGGACAGGAGCAAGGAGGGATGACTAGGGGGACAGGAGCAATGAGGGATGACTAGGAGGACAGGAGCAAGGACGGATGACAAGGAGGACAGGAGCAAGGAGGGAGGACAGGAGCTAGGAGGGATGAGTGACAGGATGGGAACAATGAGGGATGACTAGGAGGACAGGAGCAAGGAGGGATGACTAGGAGGAAGAGCAAGAGGGGATGACTAGGAGGAAGAGCAAGGAGGGATGACTAGGAGGACAGGAGCAAGGAGGGAGGACAGTAGTAAGGAGGGATGACTAGGAGGACAGGAGCAAGGAGGGAGGACAGGAGCAAGGAGGGATGACTAGGAGGACAAGAGCAAGGATGGATGACTAGGAGGACAGGAGCAAGGAGGGATGACAAGGAGGACAGGAGCAAGGAGGGAGGACAGGAGCTAGGAGGGATGAGTGACAGGATGGGAACAATGAGGGATGACTAGGAGGACAGGAGCAAGGAGGGATGACTAGGAGGAAGAGCAAGAGGGGATGACTAGGAGGAAGAGCAAGGAGGGATGACTAGGAGGACAGGAGCAAGGAGGGAGGACAGTAGTAAGGAGGGATGACTAGGAGGACAGGAGCAAGGAGGGAGGACAGGAGCAAGGAGGGATGACTAGGAGGACAAGAGCAAGGATGGATGACTAGGAGGACAGGAGCTAGGAGGGATGACACAGGACAGGAGCAAGGAGGGATGACACAGGACAGGAGCAAGGAGGGATGACACAGGACAGGAGCAAGGAGGGATGACTAGGAGGACAGGAGCTAGGAGGGATGACAGAGGACAGGAGCAAGGAGGTAGGAAATAGGACAGGAGGAAGGAGGGATGACAGAGGACATGAGTAAGGTGGGAGGACAGGAGCAAGGAGGGATTACAGAGGACAGGAGCAAGGAGGGAGGACAGGAGCACGGAGGGATGACTAGGAGGTCAGGAGCAAGGAGGGAGGACAGGAGGAAGGAGGGATGAGTGACAGGATGGGAGCAAGAAGAGATGACTAGGAGGACAGGAGCAAGGAGGGAGGACAGGAGGGATGAGTGAAAGGATGGGAGCAAGAAGAGATGACTAGGAGGACAAGAGCAAAGATGGATGACTAGGAGGACAGGAGCAAGGAGGGATGACTAGGAGGACAGGGTAAGGAGGGATGACTAGGAGGACAGGGTAAGGAGGGATGACTAGGAGGACAGGGTAAGGAGGGATGACTAGGAGGACAGGGTAAGGAGGGATGACTAGGAGGAATGACTAGGAGGACATGACCAAGGATGGATGACTAGTAGGACAGGAGCAAGGAGGGATGACTAGTAGGACAGGAGCAAGGAGGGATGACAGAGGACAGGAGCAATGAGGTATGACTAGGAGGACAGGAGCAAGGAGGGATGACTAGGAGGACAGGAGCAAGGACAGATGACTAGGAGGACAGGAGCAAGGAGGGATGACTAGGAGGACAGGAGCAAGGAGAGATGACTAGGAGGACAGGAGCAAGGAGGGATGACTAGAAGGACAGGAGCAAGGAGGGATGACTAGGAGGACAGGAGCAAGGAGGGATGACTAGGAGGACAGGAGCAAGGAGGGATGAATAGGAGGTCGGGGCAAGGAGGGATGACTAGGAGGACAGGAGCAAGGAGGGATGAAAGAGGACAGGAGCAAGGAGGGATGACTAGGAGGACAGGAGCAAGGAGGGAGGACAGGAGCAAGGAGGGATGACTAGGAGGACAGGAGCAAGGAGGGATGAATAGGAGGACGGGGCAAGGAGGGATGACTAGGAGGACAGGAGCAAGGAGGGATGAAAGAGGACAGGAGCAAGGAGGGATGACTAGGAGGACAGGAGCAAGGAGGGAGGACTAGTAGGACAGGAGCAAGGAGGGATGACTAGTAGGACAGGAGCAAGGAGGGATGACTAGTAGGACAGGAGCAAGGAGGGATGACTAGGAGGACAGGAGCAAGGAGGGATGACTAGGAGGACAAGAGCAAGGATGGATGACTAGGAGGACAGGAGCAAGGAGGGATGACTAGGAGGACAGGGTAAGGAGGGATGTCTAGGAGGACATGAGCAAGGAGGGATGACTAGGAGGACAGGGTAAGGAGGGATGACTAGGAGGACAGGGTAAGAAGGGATGACTGAGAGGACATGAGCAAGGAGGGAGGACAGGATCAAGGAGGGATGACACAGGACAGGAGCAAGGAGGGATGACTAGGAGGACAAGAGCAAGGATGGATGACTAGGAGGACAGGAGCAAGGAGGGATGACTAGGAGGACAAGAGCAAGGATGGATGACTAGGAGGACAGGAGCAAGGAGGGATGACTAGGAGGACAGGGTAAGGAGGGATGACTAGGAGGACATGAGCAAGGAGGGATGACTAGGAGGACAGGGTAAGGAGGGATGACTAGGAGGACAAGAGCAAGGATGGATGACTAGGAGGACAGGAGCAAGAAGGGATGACTAGGAGGACAAGAGCAAGGATGGATGACTAGGAGGACAGGAGCAAGGAGGGATGACTAGGAGGACAGGGTAAGGAGGGATGACTAGGAGGACATGAGCAAGGAGGGATGACTAGGAGGACAGGGTAAGGAGGGATGACTAGGAGGGCAGGGTAAGAAGGGATGACTGAGAGGACATGAGCAAGGAGGGAGGACAGGATCAAGGAGGGATGACACAGGACAGGAGCAAGGAGGGATGACAGAGGACAGGTGCAAGGAGGGATGACACAGGACAGGAGCACGGAGGGATGACTAGGAGGACAGGAGCAAGGAGGGAGGACAGGAGGAAGGAGGGATGAGTGACAGGATGGGAGCAAGAAGAGATGACTAGGAGGCAAGGAGGGATGACTAGGAGGACAGGAGCAAAGATGGATGACTAGGAGGACAGGAGCAAGGATGGATGACAGAGGACAGGAGCAATGAGGTATGACTAGGAGGACAGGAGCAAGGAGGGATGACTAGGAGGACAGGAGCAAGGACAGATGACTAGGAGGACAGGAGCAAGGAGGGATGACTAGGAGGACAGGAGCAAGGAGAGATGACTAGGAGGACAGGAGCAAGGAGGGATGACTAGAAGGACAGGAGCAAGGAGGGATGACTAGGAGGACAGGAGCAAGGAGGGATGACTAGGAGGACAGGAGCAAGGAGGGATGAATAGGAGGTCGGGGCAAGGAGGGATGACTAGGAGGACAGGAGCAAGGAGGGATGAAAGAGGACAGGAGCAAGGAGGGATGACTAGGAGGACAGGAGCAAGGAGGGAGGACAGGAGCAAGGAGGGATGACTAGGAGGACAGGAGCAAGGAGGGATGAATAGGAGGACGGGGCAAGGAGGGATGACTAGGAGGACAGGAGCAAGGAGGGATGAAAGAGGACAGGAGCAAGGAGGGATGACTAGGAGGACAGGAGCAAGGAGGGAGGACAGGAGCAAGGAGGGATGACTAGGAGGACAGGAGCAAGGAGGGATGACTAGGAGGACAGGAGCAAGGAGGGAGGACAGGAGCAAGGAGGGGTGATTAGGAGGACAGGAGCAAGGAGGGAGGACAGGAGCAAGGAGGGAGGACATGAGCAAGGAGGGATGACAGAGGACAGGAGCAAGGAGGGATGACTAGGAGGACAGGAGCAAGGAGGGGTGACTAAGAGGACAGGAGCAAGGAGGGATGACTAGGAGAACAGGAGCAAGGAGGGATGACTAGGAGGACAGGGTAAGGAGGGATGACTAGGAGGACAGGGTAAGGAGGGATAACTAGGAGGACAGGAGCAAGGAGGGATAACTAGGAGGACATGAGCAAGGAGGGATGACTAGGAGGACAGGAGCAAGGAGGGATGACTAGGAGGACAGGAGCAAGGAGGGATGACTAAGAGGACAGGAGCAAAGAGGGATGACTAGGAAGACAGGAGCAAGGAGGGATGACTAGGAGGACAGGGTAAGGAGGGATGACTAGGAGGACAGGGTAAGGAGGGATGACTAGGAGGACAGGGTAAGGAGGGATGACTAGGAGGACAGGAGCAAGGAGGGATGACTAAGAGGACAGGAGCAAGGAGGGATGACTAGGAGGACAGGAGCAAGGAGGGATGACTAGGAGGACAGGGTATGGAGGGATTAGTAGGACAGGAGCAAGGAGGGATGACTAAGAGGACAGGAGCAAGGAGGGATGACTAGGAGGACAGGAGCAAGGAGGGATGACTAGGAGGACAGGTGCAAGGAGGGATGACACAGGACAGGAGCAAGGAGGGATGACAGAGGACAGGTGCAAGGAGGGATGACTGAGAGGACATGAGCAAGGAGGGAGGACAGGATCAAGGAGGGATGACACAGGACAGGAGCAAGGAGGGATGACAGAGGACATGAGCAAGGAGGTGTGACTAGGAGGACAGGAGCAAGGAGAGATGACTGAGAGGACATGAGCAAGGAGGGAGGACAGGATCAAGGAGGGATGACACAGGACAGGAGCAAGGAGGGATGACTGAGAGGACATGAGCAAGGAGGGAGGACAGGATCAAGGAGGGATGACACAGGACAGGAGCAAGGAGGGATGACATAGGACAGGTGCAAGGAGGGATGACTAGGAGGACAGGATCAAGGAGGGATGACTAGGAGGACAGGGTAAGGAGGGATGACTGAGAGGACATGAGCAAGGAGGGAGGACAGGATCAAGGAGGGATGACACACGACAGGAGTAAGGAAGGATGACACAGGACAGGAGCAAGGAGGGATGACTAGGAGGACAGGAGCAAGGAGGGATGACTAGGAGGACAGGAGCAAGGAGGGATGACAGAGGACAGGAGCAAGGAGGTAAGACATAGGACAAGAGGAAGGAGGAATGACAGAGGACAGGAGCAAGGAGGGATGAATAGGAGGACAGGAGCAAGAAGGGATGACAGAGGACAGGAGCAAGGAGGGATGACTAGGACAGGAGGAAGGAGGCATGACATAGGACAGGAGGGATGACAGAGGACAGGAGGAAGGAGGGATGACTAGGAGGACAGGAGCAAGGAGGGATGAATAGGAGGACATGAGCAAGGAGGGATGACTAGGAAGACAGGAGCAAGGAGGGAGGACAGGAGCAAGGAGGGATGACTAGGAGGACAGGAGCAAGGAGGGAGGACAGGAGCAAGGAGGGATGACTAGGAGGACAGGAGCAAGGAGGGAGGACAGGAGCAAGGAGGGATGACTAGGAGGACAGGAGCAAGAAGGGATGACAGAGGACAGGAGCAAGGAGGGATGACTAGGAGGACAGGAGCAAGGATGGATGACTAGGAGGACAGGAGCAACGAGGGATGACAGAGGACAGGAGCAAGAAGGGATGACAGAGGACATGAGCAAGGATGGATGACTAGGAGGACAGGAGCAAGGAGGGATGACTAGGAGGACAGGAGCACGAAGGGATGACAGAGGACAGGAGCAAGGAGGGATGACTAGGAGGACAGGAGCAAGGAGGGATGACTAGGAGGACAGGAGCAAGGAGGGATGACTAGGAGGACAGGAGCAAGGAGGGATGACTAGGAGGACAGGAGCAGGGAGGAATGACTAGGAGGACAGGAGCAAGGAGGGATGACTAGGAGGACAGGAGCAAGGAGGGATGACTAGGAGGACAGGAGCAAGGAGGGATGACAGGAGCAAGGAGGGATGACTAGGAGGACAGGAGCAAGGAGGGATGACAGGAGCAAGGAGGGATGACTAGGAGGACAGGAGCAAGGAGGGATGACTAGGAGGACAGGAGCAAGGAGGGATGACTAGGAGGACATGAGCAAGGAGGGATGACAGGAGCAAGGAGGAATGACTAGGAGGACATGAGCAAGGAGGGATGACAGGAGCAAGGAGGAATGACTAGGAGGACATGAGCAAGGAGGGATGACAGGAGCAAGGAGGAATGACTATGAGCAAGGAGGGATGACTAGGAAGACAAGAGCAAGGAGGGATGACTAGGAGGACAGGAGCAAGGAGAGATGACTAGGAGGACAGGAGCAAGGAGGGATGACTAGAAGGACAGGAGCAAGGAGGGATGACTAGGAGGACAGGAGCAAGGAGGGATGACTAGGAGGACAGGAGCAAGGAGGGATGAATAGGAGGTCGGGGCAAGGAGGGATGACTAGGAGGACAGGAGCAAGGAGGGATGAAAGAGGACAGGAGCAAGGAGGGATGACTAGGAGGACAGGAGCAAGGAGGGAGGACAGGAGCAAGGAGGGATGACTAGGAGGACAGGAGCAAGGAGGGATGACTAGGAGGACAGGAGCAAGGAGGGAGGACAGGAGCAAGGAGGGGTGATTAGGAGGACAGGAGCAAGGAGGGAGGACAGGAGCAAGGAGGGAGGACATGAGCAAGGAGGGATGACAGAGGACAGGAGCAAGGAGGGATGACTAGGAGGACAGGAGCAAGGAGGGGTGACTAAGAGGACAGGAGCAAGGAGGGATGACTAGGAGAACAGGAGCAAGGAGGGATGACTAGGAGGACAGGGTAAGGAGGGATGACTAGGAGGACAGGGTAAGGAGGGATAACTAGGAGGACAGGAGCAAGGAGGGATAACTAGGAGGACATGAGCAAGGAGGGATGACTAGGAGGACAGGAGCAAGGAGGGATGACTAGGAGGACAGGAGCAAGGAGGGATGACTAAGAGGACAGGAGCAAAGAGGGATGACTAGGAAGACAGGAGCAAGGAGGGATGACTAGGAGGACAGGGTAAGGAGGGATGACTAGGAGGACAGGGTAAGGAGGGATGACTAGGAGGACAGGGTAAGGAGGGATGACTAGGAGGACAGGAGCAAGGAGGGATGACTAAGAGGACAGGAGCAAGGAGGGATGACTAGGAGGACAGGAGCAAGGAGGGATGACTAGGAGGACAGGGTATGGAGGGATTAGTAGGACAGGAGCAAGGAGGGATGACTAAGAGGACAGGAGAAAGGAGGGATGACTAGGAGGACAGGAGCAAGGAGGGATGACTAGGAGGACAGGTGCAAGGAGGGATGACTAGGAGGACAGGGTAAGGAGGGATGACTGAGAGGACATGAGCAAGGAAGGATGACACAGGACAGGAGCAAGGAGGGATGACAGAGGACAGGTGCAAGGAGGGATGACAGAGGACAGGTGCACGGAGGGATGACACAGGACAGGAGCAAGGAGGGATGACTGAGAGGACATGAGCAAGGAGGGAGGACAGGATCAAGGAGGGATGACACAGGACAGGAGCAAGGAGGGATGACAGAGGACATGAGCAAGGAGGTGTGACTAGGAGGACAGGAGCAAGGAGAGATGACTGAGAGGACATGAGCAAGGAGGGAGGACAGGATCAAGGAGGGATGACACAGGACAGGAGCAAGGAGGGATGACTGAGAGGACATGAGCAAGGAGGGAGGACAGGATCAAGGAGGGATGACACAGGACAGGAGCAAGGAGGGATGACATAGGACAGGTGCAAGGAGGGATGACTAGGAGGACAGGATCAAGGAGGGATGACTAGGAGGACAGGGTAAGGAGGGATGACTGAGAGGACATGAGCAAGGAGGGAGGACAGGATCAAGGAGGGATGACACACGACAGGAGTAAGGAAGGATGACACAGGACAGGAGCAAGGAGGGATGACTAGGAGGACAGGAGCAAGGAGGGATGACTAGGAGGACAGGAGCAAGGAGGGATGACAGAGGACAGGAGCAAGGAGGTAAGACATAGGACAAGAGGAAGGAGGAATGACAGAGGACAGGAGCAAGGAGGGATGAATAGGAGGACAGGAGCAAGAAGGGATGACAGAGGACAGGAGCAAGGAGGGATGACTAGGACAGGAGGAAGGAGGCATGACATAGGACAGGAGGGATGACAGAGGACAGGAGGAAGGAGGGATGACTAGGAGGACAGGAGCAAGGAGGGATGAATAGGAGGACATGAGCAAGGAGGGATGACTAGGAAGACAGGAGCAAGGAGGGAGGACAGGAGCAAGGAGGGATGACTAGGAGGACAGGAGCAAGGAGGGAGGACAGGAGCAAGGAGGGATGACTAGGAGGACAGGAGCAAGGAGGGAGGACAGGAGCAAGGAGGGATGACTAGGAGGACAGGAGCAAGAAGGGATGACAGAGGACAGGAGCAAGGAGGGATGACTAGGAGGACAGGAGCAAGGATGGATGACTAGGAGGACAGGAGCAACGAGGGATGACAGAGGACAGGAGCAAGGAGGGATGACTAGGAGGACAGGAGCAAGGAGGGATGACTAGGAGGACAGGAGCAAGAAGGGATGACAGAGGACATGAGCAAGGATGGATGACTAGGAGGACAGGAGCAAGGAGGGATGACTAGGAGGACAGGAGCACGAAGGGATGACAGAGGACAGGAGCAAGGAGGGATGACTAGGAGGACAGGAGCAAGGAGGGATGACTAGGAGGACAGGAGCAAGGAGGGATGACTAGGAGGACAGGAGCAAGGAGGGATGACTAGGAGGACAGGAGCAAGGAGGGATGACTAGGAGGACAGGAGCAAGGAGGAATGACTAGGAGGACAGGAGCAAGGAGGGATGACTAGGAGGACAGGAGCAAGGAGGGATGACTAGGAGGACAGGAGCAAGGAGGGATGACAGGAGCAAGGAGGGATGACTAGGAGGACAGGAGCAAGGAGGGATGACAGGAGCAAGGAGGGATGACTAGGAGGACAGGAGCAAGGAGGGATGACTAGGAGGACAGGAGCAAGGAGGGATGACTAGGAGGACATGAGCAAGGAGGGATGACAGGAGCAAGGAGGAATGACTAGGAGGACATGAGCAAGGAGGGATGACAGGAGCAAGGAGGAATGACTATGAGGACATGAGCAAGGAGGGATGACTAGGAAGACAAGAGCAAGGAGGGATGACTAGGAGGACAAGAGCAAGGAGGGATGACTAGGAGGACAGGAGCAAGGAGGGATGACTAGGAGGACAAGAGCAAGGAGGGATGACTAGGAAGACAAGAGCAAGGAGGGATGACTAGGAGGACAGGAGCAAGGAGGAATGACTAGGAAGACAAGAGCAAGGAGGGATGACTAGGAAGACAAGAGCAAGGAGGGATGACTAGGAGGACAGGAGCAAGGAGGGATGACTAGGAGGACAGGAGCAAGGAGGGATGACAGAGGACAAGAGCAGGGAGGGATGAGTGACAGGATGGGAGCAAGGAGAAAAGAGAGATGACTGAGAGGACAGGAGCAAGGAAGGATGACTAGGAGGACAGGAGCAAGGAGGAATGACTAGGAAGACAAGAGCAAGGAGGGATGACTAGGAAGACAAGAGCAAGGAGGGATGACTAGGAGGACAGGAGCAAGGAGGGATGACTAGGAGGACAGGAGCAAGGAGGGATGACAGAGGACAAGAGCAGGGAGGGATGGGAGCAAGGAGAAAAGAGAGATGACTGAGAGAGGACAGGAGCAAGGAAGGATGACAGGAGCAAGGAAGGATGACAGAGGACAGGATACCAGTATTTACAATCAGTGAGCTACAAAAACCATCAGTCTCCATCACCCAAAACCTATACTGTTACAGTGCTGCAAGTTCAACATAACACAAATCACAACAAGACAATTTCTTCAACACTTTGAAAAGGCTAATTTATTGCATTTCTGATTGACATTAAATATGTACAGGACAATGTTAAGAAATTATAACTTTGAAAGATGCTACATAAACAATAAATGAGAAAAAGAATTTAACTAAAATCTAAAGAACAAAAAAATGTATAAACATACCTTAGATACAATTTGTCAAATAAAACAAAGAGGGCAGAAGATACAGCAGTGATTGAGCTGGACAGCAGCCAGCGACATGTAGCTTGCATCAGGGTCAGTGAGCCATAAATGAACAAGATACTATTCTCCCTTTATATGGTGGCGCTGTAAAACAAGGCTGCAGCAGTGCAGTCTAGCCAAGATAATAGATACCCCAGTGGGAAGGCGATCTTGAAACCTAAATACGCCAGATGAAATCAGATAGGTCTGGTTGAAAGGTATTGCAAACCTCGCTGTACACTGTAACACAATGTCCTTTCTTCTAACACAGAGAAACAAATAAAATAAAATTCTCTAAGATTACGGTCTGCTTACTAAACCATTTTTAGGGATCTGATGCACTTTACCAGCTACCAAACAGTTGATGGTTTTAATTCAAGATAATCTTCATTGATAGACTCTTTTGAATTATAATGCTGCTTACTATCCCGTTTGGAGACAAGTCAGTTGAAAGGGACGTAGTGGCTGCCGACGCTTGTAGAGGCCTTCAGGCTGCAGAGAAAAGACTGAAGAGATCAAGGAGCCAAGCCAGCCTCCTCAGCATGGTTGTACGATCTGTGGCAGTGATTGTCCTTCGTGGATCGGCCTTTACAGCCATAGCAGAAAGTGTGGATATACAGGAGACGCAACTGGACAAAACTCACAGGGCGCCACGAGCATGGTCTACAGAGACACTAATGAATGAATTACTCGGAGATGGAACTTCGGGAGGAACCTTCCCCGGACATCATCTACCATACACCACAACATGGAAGTCGATGAACACTCCGAACTGGTGTATCACGGTGCAAAAGGAATATGTAATGCTGGGGATACACAGATGAAATGTGTGACTGTGGCACGATACAGGACCGAGACCACCTGATGACCTGCCCCAACCTTCAGGAAATGTGCAATAGATATGACATGTTGGAGGCAAATGACAAGGCAATCCATGTCGCTGAATACTGGATGCATGCTGTTTGGACACGGAAAGTAAGTACTCCCATTCCATCTTCTCTGTCCCTCAACTATCAATGTTTTTGTTTATTCCTGTCTTCTGTGTAGTAGATTTGTGCAGGTCATGATATGTTCCTGGACAGCCTGCATAGATTTCCACCTGTTTGGACTTCAAAAAGAATTCCTGGGAGGTCAGCATTTCAGCACTAATGATGAAGTGAAACAGGCTGTCCTGGATTGGTTCAGACATACTCACAAATCTTTCTACATTGAAACTTTTCAAGCATTACTTAAACGCTGGGATAGTTGCCTTTTGCCTACTTGAAAAATTGTCGTTTTCTTCCTTACAAAAAAAAAAAAAAGGTCCCGGTTTGAATTAAACGCACCTCATATAGCAATCTTCAGGGAAGTGGTAAAGCCATTAACATACTATTTTTTTACGTAATGGAACACATGTTCAAAACTTTGGTATAACATCGGTTTTTGTGTGTGTTATTGCAGTAAAATGATTATCTAGCCTGTACACTTGACTATGACTGCAGGCACAAATGGCCTTATTTCTCCATCCTATAAATCTCCCCAGTGACCCTAGCGATGATACTAATGATAGATAAATAGTAAACAACAACAATCATCAATGTTCGTTGCTCCTTTCGTTGCATAGGCCATTGACAACCCTCCACCAGCAAGTTTGATCTTGAGCTGAACTTCTGCCTTTCTCCAGTTGAAGTCCAGAGGCTAAAATTCATTTTCAGTCTCTTCTCCAGGTGTTTCTCGACCTGCCTCTCTTTCTGTTCCCCTGTGGATTCCATGCCAGAGCCTGTCCGGCCATCTAATCCAACCCCATTTCCTATGTTTGGTCTGTTAATCCACTGGTTGTTGCTGCCTCCCCACAGTTCTTCATTCCTCACCATGTCTTGCCAGTCTATACCCATTAACCTCTATAAACATTTAATGATTAACGATTGGAGTTTTCTCTGCATTGTTCATTCTCCAAGTTTCTTCTCCACACAGAAGTACTGACATTGGAATTAGACATTCGTACAGAAGTACTGACTTGACATTGGAATTAAACAATTTTAATTTGGTATGTCTTTTTTTCCCTGGATTTTCATATATTACTTAGCAATATAAACGTTGTTCTTGCCTTTCTAGCCCTTACATCTGACTCTGTGCCCCTTGAGGTATCAATGGTGCTGCCCAAATATATGAAGGTGTCAAAACATAATTTATAATGAAAGCTTATTCTTTTAGACTGATTTCCCAGGATGCAAATGAAGCATGGGACCACCACCTGTACAGTACAAAGGAACTAAAGGTAGAAAGAACCAAATTAGATTAAGTAGCGATTTGTATAGGCAGCAAGGAAGGTAACTGGCGACCCCACCTGTTATATGTTGTGGCATAGTACAATAAAGTCTTTAATACTACATCCTCGACAGCAGTTTCTGCTATGGGACTTTTCAAAACAAAAAAGCTATGAGTTATGCATAATTATTTTCCTGAACACCTAGTTACCCAAATGAGAATATTCACTTCAGTTGTGACCTCTCTTCTTCTCTAGTGGAGGTTCGTCTTTTTTTTATATACACAGTGAAACCCCGCTGGTTCGTCCATCCACTACTCTACTTGTACAACTCAGCATTCATCCAACTTAATCGAATAAAGCTCAACTCGGCATTTGTATGTTTTCAGAAATTCAGACCGCGCATGCATGGTAAGTCCCTACCAAATAGCTTAAAATAATATAAAGATGATATATAATGTTGGCCATTTTTTAACATTTTTGAAAAATCAGCAAAGCAGGCAACCGTAAACAGTTTTTAAAGTTAAAAAATAAACACATTTTAATAATCTTTATTTCATGTACATTTATTGGTTTGATAGTTTTTTTTAATGTAGGATTTTTTAAGCATTAACCCCTTAAAGTCCATCGTAATTTTCAAGATGTTCGTTTTGATGTCCAAAACAAGAACACGTCATTTTATGTGTTTCACACACACACACACAAAAGTCATTGAAACTAAAATGACTAATTTTAAATTTAAAGATACAGCTTTTGTATATAAATCAAACTTAGCTAAATAACAAGATATGGATGAAATGCAACATGTGAATTCAGATAAATTGGACTTTGAGTGGTGCTATTCTAGTTGACTGCAATGGGCAATTTGGACTGTAAAGGGTTAAGTATTAAATAAACATTCATATGGTGGTCTGGAATGGGTTAATCCAGCTTATGTTATTTGTTTGTGAAAAAAATGGATTCATCAATCGTGCAAATCACAATCCGGCCAGCCGCTTGAAATGAATTTTGTACGAATAGCGCAGTTCCACTGGATTGGCAATCGAGGTGGTTGGTTTGTTGTACTTCTGCATGATGGAGAGGCTGGCTAGTGAGAGGCACTCTAGCTCACTCTACCAGTCAGATGCTCAAGGAAGGTAACCAAGAAGTTAACAAACATTACAGACACATTTCAATTAATATTGGATAAATCTATATTAGGAGAAATTCTTTCTTCAATGGGACAAAAAAAACAAACTATGTAAGCATATTAGAACTTTGTGTTACCCTTTGTTTTAAGTAATTAGGCATACATTTGTAAACAACAAATTATAAATGACGAAATGAAAATCAGAATATATGGGAGAAAAAAACCAGAAATACAGCAACTGGGAGTAACATTCCTATGTACATGAAATCTGAAATAAACATTGACAAATTTTCTACAAACAAAACATGACAATTAATCTAGTTTAACTTCAAGCTTTGAGCAAAATGGCTCTTTTCACATATGACATTAAAGGAAAGAGACGAGTGTTTGCAACATCAGCATTAGCCTCATAGGGCCGGCTTTCTTCTTTTGTTAACCTAGTGATCAAGACCCTATTCTGTCTCCTAGTGGCAACCCTGGAAACAGACTGCAACCATGCAGCCTGGCTAAGAGATTGGGGGTCAAAGAGAGGAGGCAAACCCGGTCCCAAAAATGCTGTGCTGAAATTGGATGTGTCAGGCCGAACGGCGCAAATATCGTAGCCTAGCTGTAAACTATGACACAACGTTACAAACATCCTTTTCAGGACAAACACCAAAGAACAAGAACTCCAGCTTTTGATCAAGCTTCAGGTTCCTCTTGTTGCGACACCTTTATTTTATGTATTTACTTTGAAAGTACCCAGATAATTCACGATTTTTGTTTTAAAATTTATGATAGGTAGGCCATTTCATTTCTTTGTATGCAATCATCAATTATTTTAGTCCATTTGATCATAATTTGTAAATGCAGTGAGGCAGCATGATTTAGAGGTGAAATGTCTGTTTCACAATCCAAACGCACCGGATTTGAACCCCGCCATGTTCAGTTTGGCAGACACTGGGTTTTCCCCCCTCGGTGAAATTGCTCCTCCACGTACGAAAGTAATGGCAACCTACCGTACTGCACACATGCCAAGAAACTTATAACAGCCAAATAGGTTAGCGGTTGTAAGAAGCAACATTCTGCTTACTTTTCAAACCTACCATTTAAGATCTATGAAATTAATCATCAATCCACTCAGTCCAAAGTTTCTGAAATTAAATGTAAGCCTCTGACAGCGATGTCCAGCTCCTTGAACTACTAACCGAAGAAGGATCGACAGCCGGGTATATGGTGTTCTAAAACCAGTTAATTACCAGTCTGGAAGACAGCTTGTCTAGGAGAAAGAAAACTCTTGAAAACCATCTGTTGCCTTGGAGATGAGTAACCGGTGAAAACCGAAGACAATCCGGATGAATGAGACTCATTAGACTGGAAAGGCAGTTTATCTAGGAGAATGAACACTTAAAACCATGTGCTGCCTTACAGGTAGTCTAGGAACAGCCAAGGGCTAGATATAATTCACCTGAATAAAAAAATATACTGGAAATGTATGTGCTGCATTGAAAGGCACAGCATATCGGTAAAATTATATCTAATTATATTTTGTTGCGATGTTTAAACAGAGGACTCTTCCTACAGACAGTAGAACATTGTTTAACACTTTTGGTCAAAGTTATATAGTATTCCATAAAAATATAAAGAAATTGTGTACAATGCACACGATACAATATTTTATGTGGGCTTGGAGGACTGCAAATGGACCACTATAGCCAAGATTTAACCAGGAAATTTGGTAAAATTATAGAATGTCATTGAATTTTTGACTTACAAATGTGTCCAGGAACTCAATTTGTTCATAAATCAAGAAATGATTGTCACATAGTTCTGTAATTATTAGAACGCATTGTGCATATATCTTGTGTTGTATAATCAACAACTAAAAATTCACAGATGTCAACTAAGTGATTAACGTTGTGGCAGAGCACTTGATTTTCATGGCAAAGGTATGACTTATCAGTATGCTCCAGTCAACCGCACTGTTAATTGGTACCTGACATATGACTAGGGAAGTAGAAGGCAACGAGGAAATGAACTGGTCACCCTGCCTCATACAAGCTGTGCCTTAGTGCACTGCAGTCTCTAACAACTTTTCGTTCCCTGACATTAGTGTAACTGCTATGGGTCAAGCATTGGCTTAGTACACTAAAGTCTCTAACAATTTTGTTCCTCTACAGTAGTTTAACTATATGGGATGAAGTACCGAGTGCCAATATTTGTGCACACCAACTTTTATGTTTTTCCTGTGTGATGTGTCAATATTTGTGCATGCCAACTTGTTGTGTGATGTGTCAATATTTGTGCACGCCAACTTGTATGTTTTTCCTGTGTGATGTGTCAATATTTGTGCATGCCAACTTGTATGTTCTTCCTGTGCGGTGTGTCATTGTGTAACGTGTAGCGAAGCTGGTGTCCAAGCAGTTTGAATACCAACCTCATCATAAAGGGAGAACAGGTTCAACACCCCAGTACAACATAGTATATACTATCAGGGATGAAACAAAACTGTCTTTGTACTGTGTGCTAACTGTTCAGACAAATGGCCTTTATTTTGCAGTCATCTAAATCCTCCCCACAATTAGATTTTTTTTTTGCCTTTTAGTGTAGGGCTGCATCTTGTGTATAGGAAAAAAATCATTAGATTCTCCTAAACCAATCAAATCTTGTGTATCTGAAACAATCATTAGAATCCCCTAAACCAATCAAATCTTGTGTATCTGAAACAATCATTAGAATCCCCTAAACCAATCAAATCTTGTGTATCTGAAACAATCATTAGAATCCCCTAAACCAATCAAATCTTGTGTATCTGAAACAATCATTAGAATCCCCTAAACCAATCAAATCTTGTGTATCTGAAACAATTATTAGATTCTCCTAAACCAATCAAATCTTGTGTATCTGAAACAATTATTAGATTCTCCTAAACCAATCAAATCTTGTGTATCTGAAACAATTATTAGATTCTCCTAAACCAATCAAATCAACCTAAAATGTGCCTTCTGATTTAAATATTTGTTACAGTGATTGATAATCCATTTCTTAGTAATCTGAAATGGCTGTTGCAGTTTCCCTGACAGAAGTCGGTAGCCAACACTTATGTGGGCCATGATTTTTTTCAGGTTTCAAGAAGTAAACTTTGAATACATTCTATGTGTATGTGTAAGTTTATATGTTTTCATCGTCTGACATAGCTACTATTGTCTTGTTCATTTTTCATTTCGTATCAACCTTAGGATGGCCACTGAAGCTGGCTGCCTTACAGGAAGTTTGTATCAAATTTCCTATACGTGTTCTTGCGACAGTGGTTACTGTAACATGTTATTTTACAGGATGAGGTTACTAGCTACACAGACATTCCTCTTTAGGTCCTGCTTACATCCGTGAAATCTTACACAGTGACGAAGATGCAGCAGTGAATGAGCCGACAGCAGCCAGTAACTCATAGCTGGCTGCTTGCATCACGGTCATACCATATTCCGTCTCCAAGTGACCACCCTGGAAACAGGCTGAAACTAGTCTTGGTATTTCCCCGGATCTCGGGATAGAGATCGGACACCCGTGTGCAGTGTCGCTCACATTAAAAATCCCTCTGCAGTTGTAAATAGAATAGAGTAGACTTAATGGCCACTGCCCAAGCAAAATTCAAAATATGTTAAAAAGCTACTCCAATCTATCATGGGATCCAAGCCGGTGCTATAGATTTCGTGCATTGTGCTGAGATTCTAAAAAAAAATATAGAGAAGGAGCACTTATGGGTTAAACCATGTGCAATGACATTGATTCTTCGATAAAACTAAACTAAACTATTCAAAATTTTGATACCAATTTGGCAGTGAAAATAGCATAACATTAAATGTGTCATGTGTTTTCTCAATAGATGAACTTCTTCTTAGTGAGAACCATGACGAGGAAATCCAAAGTACATTCTTTTCTTCTTTGCTATTTCTGTTTCTTATTGTCCACTCTTTGCTATTTCTGTTTCTTATCGTCCACTCTTTGCTATTTCTGTTTCTTATTGTCCACTCTTTGCTATTTTTGTTTCTTATTGTCCACTCTTTGCTATTTCTGTTTCTTATTGTCCACTCTGTTATTTCTGTTTCTTATTGTCCACTCTGTTATTTCTGTTTCTTATTGTCCACTCTGTGCTATTTCTGTTTCTTATTGTCCACACTGTTATTTCTGTTTCTTATTGTCCACTCTGTGTTATTTCTGTTTCTTATTGTCCACTCTGTGTTATTTCTGTTTCTTATTGTCCACTCTTGTGTTATTTCTATTTCTTATTGTCCACTCTGTGCTATTTCTGTGTCTTATTGTCCACTCTGTTATTTCTGTTTCTTATTGTCCACTCTGTTATTTCTGTGTCTTATTGTCCACTCTGTGCTATTTCTGTTTCTTATTGTCCACTCTGTTGTTTCTGTTTCTTATTGTCCACTCTGTTATTTCTGTGTCTTATTGTCCACTCTGTGCTATTTCTGTTTCTTATTGTCCACTCTGTGTTATTTCTGTTTCTTATTGTCCACTCTGTGTTATTTCTATTTCTTATTGTCCACTCTGTGCTATTTCTGTGTCTTATTGTCCACTCTGTTATTTCTGTTTCTTATTGTCCACTCTGTTGTTTCTGTTTCTTATTGTCCACTCTGTTGTTTCTGTTTCTTATTGTCCACTCTGTTATTTCTGTTTCTTATTGTCCACTCTGTTGTTTCTGTTTCTTATTGTCCACTCTGTTATTTCTGTGTCTTATTGTCCACTCTGTGCTATTTCTGTTTCTTATTGTCCACTCTGTTGTTTCTGTTTCTTATTGTCCACTCTTTGCTATTTTTGTTTCTTATTGTCCACTCTGTGCTATTTCTGTTTCTTATTGTCCACTCTGTTGTTTCTGTTTCTTATTGTCCACTCTGTTATTTCTGTGTCTTATTGTCCACTCTGTGCTATTTCTGTTTCTTATTGTCCACTCTGTTATTTCTGTGTCTTATTGTCCACTCTGTGCTATTTCTGTTTCTTATTGTCCACTCTGTTATTTCTGTTTCTTATTGTCCACTCTGTTGTTTCTATTTCTTATTGTCCACTCTGTGCTATTTCTGTGTCTTATTGTCCACTCTGTGCTATTTCTGTTTCTTATTGTCCACTCTGTTATTTCTGTTTCTTATTGTCCACTCTGTTATTTCTGTTTCTTATTGTCCACTCTGTTGTTTCTGTTTCTTATTGTCCACTCTGTTGTTTCTGTTTCTTATTGTCCACTCTGTGCTATTTCAGTGTCTTATTGTCCACTCTGTTATTTCTGTTTCTTATTGTCCACTCTGTTATTTCAGTGTCTTATTGTCCACTCTGTTATTTCTGTTTCTTATTGTCCACTCTGTTATTTCAGTGTCTTATTGTCCACTCTGTTATTTCTGTTTCTTATTGTCCACTCTGTGTTATTTCTGTTTAACTTAACATCTTTATACTGGTTTAGAAGACTGCAGTCTGTTTACAGTTTCATTGACATTTCCTTGCTCTAAAAGCTATGCGCATTCTATCTATTATTAAATACAATAATTGTCCTTGTCTGCACTACTTCTTGTGGCAGTGCATTCCAAGCATTCACCACTCTCTGACTAAAAAATATTTTCTAATATCTAATATGGACCTTTCTTTAGTTAATTTGTAGCTATGCCCTCTTGTTCTTGTAAGTGGTTGTATTTTGAAAAACTTGTTATAGTCTAATTTATCCTTTCCTTTGATTATCTTATAAACCTGTATTGTCACCTCGAATTCTTCTCTTTTCTAGACAACTGTAGGCCTGTTTTTCTTTCCTCATAACTATAATTTTGGAATCCCACCACCAGCTTTTCACTCTTTTTTGTACCCTTTCCAGCATGTTTATATCTCCTCTACGATAAGGACTCCACACCTGTACACAGTACTCCAATCTAGGTCTAACTAATGCTTTATACAGTTTGACTATCACTTCCTTGGTCCTATGTTTAAAATTTCTTTTCATCATACCTAACATTGTATTTGCCTTTCTCACTGCTACATGGATTTGCTCACTCACTTGACCTGTATGCTCTATTATAACCGCTAGGTCCCTTTCCTTTTCTATCGTTCTAATATTGTTCTCGCCCAATATTGTTATTGTCCACATTTTGCTATTTTTGTCTGTTATTGTATACACTTTGTTGTTTAACAAATGTTTCATAAAAATAACAAATCTTGACAAATTCATGACATGTATTATACACAAAATTTCATTTTACCAGAAAATTGGGGGTAAATCAAGCATGCGTATTATACATGTGTGCGTGTTATACGCAAGATTGTATGTTTGGGCAAATTTGTAGACACAAACATGGCAAGCTGAATGCTCATAAACAACAAAAAAAACAACAGAAGCATTACAATGTACACAATGAAATATTAAACATTGCTGTCTGTAAAGAATTATAATATTATACAACAATGACAACACAAAGAGAAGGTACTATACAACGGAAATTATATACTTAATTATGAAAGTTTCTTCTCTCTACAGTATATGTCAGAATTCTGTTAAATAAAGTAATGCACACAGTGTCACAAACACAAAGGTCAGTCCTCAAGTCATTCTACACCAAAACATTCTATTAAAAAAACATAAATAAGGATAGTCAGATAACGCGCAGAGACGAAAAAACAAATGAAACCTATGTTACGACAAACAGGACTTCATCAGGAACAACAATAATGAGCTAGCGTATCATAGAGATAGGGAAGAATACATAAATGGAGGGTACGAGCACACAAAGTAGTAAGACAAGTACTCAGAAAGGTCAGGTCAGGTCATCCCGTAACTGGCGAGGTCGTTGGGGCATCCATGAAGATAACCACATAACACACCACCCCCCCCCCCCCCCCCCCCCCCCAGCAGCCACTGCCTGTGCATTCTATGGTTGGAGATTGGTTCATTCTTTTAGGTTGCCCTCCCATCTCTTTTTGGGATGACTTCTTCATCGTCCATTTTGTACCTTTCCGTGCAGGATCTTATTTGCAAGACTGCTTGATCTCGATATGTGGCCATACCAAGCGATTTTCTGTCTTTTGACTGTTGCAAAGAGGTCTTCAAAAGGCCTATTGCTGTTTTAATTTTTCTCATAATTTCTCACTTTTAACTCAGTCTTTGTATGTTACAGGATAAGAGAAAATCATCCCATGGCTACTCTTGAGTCGGAAGTCAGAGAACAAATGAAGGACTATGGCCAGATAGAGTGAAATGGCCAGGTGCAGGATTAAAAAGTTGGAGAAGGTCTTATAGACCAAAAGCGACAAAACAGAGAAAAACCAAAATGGTGAGATCGGTTAAGAGAAAGGAGGAAGACAGGCATGGAAAAGGGGATTTCTCAATCTTTTACATGAAAACACAACAAACAAACTTTTACACAACAAACAACAAGACACAAGCATGTCAAGCCTAGCAGTTATACTTCAAACACAACAGCAGTGCTTGTCGTTCCATAAGTAGTGATCATTCATACAAAAATACACCAACAAGTTTTCAACATACCAGTCACACTACACCCCCAAATACCACCACAAAATTTCTTCATTTGGCTAACAAAGTTCTAGTTCTGATACTGTAACAAGGCCAGATTAGATATCAGGAAATATTTTTTAGTGGTGAATGCTTGGAATGCATTGCGACAGGAAATAGTTGTGGCAGGGTCAATTAATGCATTCAAGAATAGATTGGATTCATAAAGGTTGCTTTAATCAAGCAATTGTAAAAAAAAAAACTGGTTGTATACAGACTCTGCAGATTCTTCTAAACCAGTATAAAGACGTTAAGTTATTTTGTAAAAACCTTTGTTTTCGGTACAAGATTTTATTTATACTAAGACATGTTTTTTTATTTCAGTGACTTCGAGGATCCTTCAAAATTTGATAGATTAACAGGTCACACTAGCAGGAGTTGTGTACAAAACGTCAGCTTTCTAGGTTATGGGAAAGTTGATTAAAACAAGAGAAATAGAAGTCCACGCAAACGGACAATGGTTATTTCATATCCAGTTAAATAGAATCTTGTGATAAGACGTGCTTTGCTCATTTATTTGTCTATTATCTTTTTGTTATTGTTTCTAGAGCTTCCAGCACACCAAATCCTTCTCAAGGCAGTTCATATTGCTAAGGGTATCCAACCAGCTGGCTGGAAGCTCAGGAGATGCCGTCCCTGAAACACGTGGCTTCAACAGATAGCAACTTCCCCCGAGCTAATGACGAGGTCTGGCAGAGCGTCGTTTTGTCTGGTCATGGTGGCGTTCGACCGACGCAACAGGCCTCAGATGCCTAGACGAACTTTATTATTATTATTCTAGAGCATCCCTTTAAACTCATTTGGCGCTCACCACTTGTGTGAATGGCAAGGCCTGTGAAATAGTATGCACTGCAGTGCCCTATATCCAGCCGATGTTTGTGCAGCAGAATCCATTTGATGGCTTACAAATCAAGAGATCAGACTTTGTGCCATCACTTCATTCAAAATAATTAAATATACAACAAAACAATAATTCCCACAGAACTTCCAAAAATGTCAGGCTATTTAGTCGCAACGTACACCAAATACAATACAAATCCTGCTCAGGGCAAACAGTTAATTTTCAGTGCTTACAAGTCAAGAGATTAGACTATGTGGTCATTTCATTACAAAAACAAAGCAAACAATAATTCACAAAAAAAAAAGGAAACAATGATTCACAAAAAACAAAGGAAACAACAATTCACAAAAAACAAAAGCAAACAATAATTCACAAAGAACAAAATTTCTCTGAAAACAAAGCAAACAATAATTCACAAAGAACAAAATTTCTCTGAAAACAATGCTAACAATATATCACAAAAACAAATCAAACAATAATACACCAAAAAACAACAAAAAAAAGCAACTCCCATGAATTGCTGCCTGAGCAGTCCCAGCACAATTCAAATACAGCAGAAGCCCATCTCAGAACTAACAAATCAAGAGATGAGACCTTGTGGACATCCCATATTTAAAAAAATTTAAAACAAACAATAACTTGCACAATACAACATTTCCACATTTCTGGCTGAGGAGTCACACCCACAACGAATATATAATAAAAGTCTTTCTCAGGACTAACAAAGTCATTTTCAGGATTTACTGTAGCTTTACACAAAAATGACAAACAAACTTCCACACAACAAGACAGCACAGGCTCAACTATCACGTCACTCAAGATACAGCAATATTCCTTCCCAGAGCTAACAAATTCAACTTGAGAACCGACCCTGTGGACACTCCATAAACAAGTACAGCTGACTATTCATGCAGAACAATACCCAAGAGCTTGAAGCGACAAACACATAAAAGCTCTTTTCAGTGCTTAAAACTACAACTGCACTATCAAACAACATATGTCATGGATACAAAAGAGTCCTTGGAGCTACAGAGAGTTAATCCCAGATCTGCCGAAAGCACTTCTCAGAGCTACTCACGGCCTATCTCAGGGCTACAAAGAGCCCTTCTAAAAGCTACCCACAGCCTATCTCAGGGCTACAAAGAGCCCTTCTAAAAGCTACTCACAGTCTATCTCAGGGGTACAAGGAGCCTTTCTAAAAGCTACCCACAGCCTATCTCAGGGCTACAAGGAGCCCTTCTAAAAGCTACTCACAGCCTATCTCAGGGCTACAAGGAGCCCTTCTAAAAGCTACTCACAGCCTATCTCAGGGCTACAATGAGCCCTTCTAAAAGCTACTCACAGCCTATCTCAGGGCTACCAAGGACCTTCTCGGAGCTACTCACAGCCTATCTCTGGGCTACAAAGAGCCCTTGTGAAAGCTTCTAGTAGCCTATCTCAGGGCTACAAAAGAGCCCTCAGAGCTACCAACAGCTAATCCCAGATACATAAAGCATTTCTCATAGCTATTAACAGCCTACCTGATTGCTACAAAAAAAACCTTCTCATAGCTATTAACAGCCAATCTCTGGGCTACAAAAACCCCTCATAGCTATTAACAACCAATCTCGACTACAAAAAAAGCCCTTGTCATAAATATTACAAACGTGTATTTAGTGAAATGTCACAGCCAAAATGTAATGATGACTTAAATAGCAACAAAGGCAAAGGCCGCCGTACATCGTAGACGGTGATGGCATAATTAATTTTGCTAGAGCTATTTTTAGTAAGGATTAACTGCGCTACTTTTTATCCTCACTCTCTCGTAAATAGACCGATTACGTAGAAGATATCAAAGTCTCATCTTTCAGTTCCGAACAGGACAAACCAGAGTCAATAGCCACTTGAACCGCATCAATCCTCAGCCCCTGCCCTTGTGCAGATATTGCTCTGACCCTGATGAAACAGACACCTACTCATTTAGTGCAAGGTGGGTGCTTGCGGTCACAAGGAAATGATTCTTGTAAGCACTGCCAACAATTGCCAACATACTGTCCAGAGCAGTGAAACAACTGAAGAAGAGCGGTATCTATGTAAGAATGGCAGTGGGCTGCCAAGAGCAGGCTTACTCAGCAGCTATGGGATAACAACAACAAATATTACAAACACATTTAGGCAGGACAAAAAATACAAGAATACAGACCCAACAACAATACAATATTTAATAACATGATGACAATACAAACATGAACAAATGACCGCTAACACAACACATACTGTCTAAGACGGATTTGTCGGACCGAAAGGTGCAAATATCGCAGTCAAGCTGTAAACTAGTGGCACAATGCATTCATTTTCCGGACTACGTCCTGCTACTTGCAAAGCCCTAGTCGGGGCTTGGTAGCAGGAGATTGAGAACGAATGCAGAAGAAGAAAACACATAGATTATATAAATCATAGTTTGAACATCCTCACATAAAGCAGGCAGTCTCATGTACAAAGAAAGGGCAAGAATACTGAATACTATATAAAGGACTATATCTGATATCTGAACATTGCGAAGTCTGCGCTGGACGTCCCCCTGTTTCAAGGTAAAGTGAAGCATCTGTTATTGCCTCCCTTTTCTAGGTGTAGAGGCCGCAGCTGGATTCACTGTCCAGTTTGCCAGACAGGAGTTTCCTTGCAAATAGCCTCTCTTACATTATTGTGTCCCCAGCAGCACCTTCATGAGAGGCCACCCTGTTTCTTACAGAGCCAGCTGCGGGGGCGCAACCAAGTAGCTGGCGGTATTACCAGGATTTGGCTCATTAGCTGCCATTCTAAGAGAAAGTAAAGTCTGACTCTAATCTCGGGTAGATGAAACTCGTTAGCCTGTTCAGGCAGTTTGCCTAGGAGAGGTGAATCTCTGATTTTAATCCCACAAGTGCCAGGGAGTGCTGGATAGTCCTGGGACGATGAGAGTATCATCGGATGCCTTGAGTAGCTTGCAGTCACACCACTAGCAACGACTTCACTGCATTGTGGAAACCTCAAGAAGGTAAGGCTACGGGAGTAAACCCAGACAGAAAATCCAGAGTGGTAGTACCTAACCGCCATAATGGCTTGGAGAGAACAATACTGGAGGGTATGGTGCCTAGAAAGTGGGGCCCGAGATCGAGAGTCTTACAGATCGGCTGTTGTCAGAGCGACGCTCTTTGCAAGACATGCTACATGATGATGATAGACCACCAATATACCAGAGAATAAATGAACTTGGAATGGAAAGACTCAAGCGGAGCAGCTTTGTGGCGTCAGTGATAGAAAAGTGGAGAACAGATCTTATAAATGGCACACCACAAATAAAACCTATGCACACAATACACATACTA
This sequence comes from Ariolimax columbianus, assembly GCA_036924085.1. Classification (NCBI taxonomy): domain Eukaryota; kingdom Metazoa; phylum Mollusca; class Gastropoda; order Stylommatophora; family Arionidae; genus Ariolimax; species Ariolimax columbianus. The sequence goes on from JAVGWX010000017.1 coordinate 45,424,020, forward strand.
CCCATCTGGGGAAGACAACTCTTCCCAGAGCTGATCGAACATTCTCGGCATTGAAATTTAAAAAAAGAAGCCAGACAGAAACAGAAAAAAAGAGCCATAACTGTAAAATACACTGACAATCACTAGCTGAGCAACATCTGGACCCATGTATATACAGATGGATCAGCAACATCTGGACCCATGTATATACAGATGGGTCAGCAACATCTGGACCCATGTATATACAGATGGGTCAGCAGAGAATGGAAGTAATGGGACCTTTCAAATGCTAAAAAAAAACGCACACCCAGAAAATTTTCAAGTAAATTCAGAGGTCTTGAAAACTGCCGCAGAAATTCTATTGACAGACGAGAACGCACGGAGGGGCAAGTGGTAATTAGGGAGCCGGAAAAATATAGACCTAAAGGAACTAAGAATGATACTCTATAAATTATATCGCCGGTTCAAGCAAGTTGTGATACAATGGATTCCATTTCATTGCAATATTTTTAGCAATGAAGCGGCTGACAGACTGTCAAAGGGAGGTGGGAGGGCACCACAACCTGATATAGGTATAACTTATGACGAGGTCAAGAGGTTTACCAGGTGTAGATACAGGAACAGGTGGGAAGCTACCACAACCTGATATAAGTATAACTTATCAAGAGGTTTACCAGGTGTAGATACAGGAACAGGTGGGAAGCAGAGCACACAGGTCATCAATCAAATTGCACATATTACGAGCTCAACAGAGGTGATCGGGTAGTAATCTTTAGACACTGCACGGACCACAACAGACTGAGCTACCATCTGTTCAACAAACTAAGAATAGAACATGCAGATGAATGTGTCTGTGGCACTGACAAAATGGCTGTAGAGCATCTGCTACAAAAGTGTCCAACATACGAGGAGCAGAGAAAGCATGTGTGGCCATCACAGATACAATTCCTGGACAAGCTCTATGGAGCCTCATGCTAACCATTCTGCTTTCTTTAGATATTGTTGACGTCTGAAAGTGTACCAAAAAAAAGAAGAGGAGGATGATGAAGGAGGAGTAGGAAGAAGAAGAAGAAGAAATGAGGGCTCTGAAAAATGAAGAACAATAAAAGGGCAATGAAAAGGATCAAACTCTTACAACTAGATGTTGATGGAAGAAAAAAAAGAAAAGAAATTGTATGGCCAGATGACTAATGTGGAACTGTTGAAAAGAAACAAAACGACAGTGGTGTGGGAGGCAAAGAGAAGATACTACTGACAGAATGAATTCTGAACCATCTGTTTTAAAAGTCCCCAACAGATGGGAACACCAAGTCACAGTGTGTTTAGATAAATAAAGGTAAACGTAATCCTAGAGCAGACACTGCCATCGGGGATGAAGTGTTAAGAGCCTGCATTGTACTAAGCCATTGCTTTGTGAGGTGGGGGTGACCAGTTTCCTTTCTTTGTGCTTTTTTCCTTCCTTAGCCATCAGCCAAGTACCCATTTACAACTGTGTCGACTGGAGCTGCCGGTAGCGGGATTTTAACTGTACCTTTTCCATAAAAAATAAGTGCTCTACCATTGCACTAATCAGCCACTCTTTAGCTAAATGTTAATTAAAAAAAATAATGACATAAATTTACTGCACAGCTACAAATAATCTGGAAAGGTTCAGATTAGATATTGGGAAACATTTCTGTTGTCAGAGTGGTGAATGCTTGAAATGCATTGCCACAGGAAATAGTGGAGGGAAAGTAAATTAACGCATTCAAGAATATATTAGATGCGCATAGCTTTAAGATGAAGGAAATGTAAAAGAAACTAGTTGTATGCAGATTCTGCAGAGTTCTCTAAACCAGTATAAAGATGTTTAGTTGAGAAAACAAAGACACGTCTTTCAATTCCAAAGAGGACACACTAGAGTCAATAGTCACAGGCTCAACCCTCGGCAGCTCTCACCCCGATGAAACAGACACCTACTCAAAGTACTTGCAGTCATGAGGAAGAGATTTGTACCATTGCCACAGACAATCACTAATACACTATGAAACAATGGAGCAGCGAAACAAGACCTGTATTTGTATAAAAACGACATTGGACTGCCAAGAGCAGGCCTGCTCAGCAGATATGGGATAACAACAGCAGCAGCAACAACAAAAACAACAACAATAGCAATACCACCAACAACAGCACAACAACAACAACCACCTGTGAAACAGAACAAGCAAACATGGTCATCCCCATTCAAGGACAAGTTCACAGAGATATCAATAATCTCAGGCTAACCCAGAGGATCCCAAGCTGTGTGCAACCGCACCGCGCCCTGGTTGGTGCCGCTGCTGGTTTACAGTCTACAAGGGTGCTGCAAAATATTCCAGTATTGTCATCAACTGCGCACTACTACCACAAAGGTGCCATGGATACAAAAGTTTGGGCAAACCAATTATCTTCTGAAGATAAGTACATTCAAGGCAAGGTGTGGAAGTGTGCGAAGACAAAGGATTAAAGTGACAAAGATGAAGGATAAAGTGACAAAGAATAAAGTGACAAAAACAAAGTGACAAAGACCAAGGATAAAGTGACACAAACAAAGGATAAGTGACAAAGACAAAGGATAGAATGACAAAAACGAAGGATAAAGTGACAAAGACGAAGGCGAAAGTGCCAAAGAAAAAGAATAATGTGACAAAGATGAAGGATAAAGTGACAAAAATGAAAGATGAAGGATAAAATGACAAAGACAAAGTGGCAAAGATGAAGGATAAAGTGACAAAAATGAAAGATGAAGGATAAAAAGACAAAAGGAGAAAGTGACAAAGATGAAGGATAAAGTGCAATCTTCCTATGAAATTCAAAATACTTGTAACAAATATAACCAGCGCATCAAACACTACTATCATACAACTACCACTCATGGACAAGCTTCGTGACAATACAAACAATCACATACTGACCACTGGTGTCGCTAGATATATTCAAGTTGCCATATAAGAGAGTACAAAGAAGTAGATGACCAAAAAATTGAAATTTTCACATTAAAATGTGAAGTCATTTTTGTAACAAATATAACCACTACAGTAAACACTACTATCATACCAGTACCACTCCCTGCAAGCGCAATGGAGATATTAATTAACAATCACATGATAACCATCGCTATCTTTAGATGTTCACATTCAAGTTGAGAACTGAAGGTGTACAATAACGAACAAGTTTCAATTGAAATCTTCACAGAAATAAAAACATATTTGTGACAAATCACAGCAGACACTACTATCATACCAGTAGGATGCCTGGACAAGAACAATACAAACAATTTCAGGCTGACTACTGCTTTCTTTAAATCAGGGGCATCTAACCTATGAGGGCCCTCAACCAGATTCCCCCTGTCCGAGTTATTTTAATCTTTAGCGCGCTACGGTCAAGACTCATTCGGCCAGACATTGGAATTCAAAACCAAAAAAAATGTTATTTTGGCATGGAGACCCTACACCATAGCAAGTTTTAAAAAATGCTGAATACATCACCATCTACACACGATATTTTTCCAGTAAAAGTATCGTGTGTTAGATTACAAATGGATTTTGAACAATTTTTCTTCTAACACCTCTAATAACGCCGATTGGGGCAAGTCGCCTTTTTGCAAAAGGTGAAGTAGGTTGTTGGAAAATATCTTTATTGAGTAGATCTGTTTATTTTGTTTGTTTAGATGAAAGAACTACGTTTGAATTGGAAACTAACAGTTGTGTCGATATTGTAAACACAGTATCGATACATTGTTGTGGTTTCCATGGATTTCTATCGGAGCGACTAGGCCTAGCTGTTGAATCCAAGTTTTTTTCAGAGATTTCCATAAATTTTCAACTTCATCTTTTTGTATCTCAGAAACTAACAAACACACAACAAAAACAATAACACCTACAAGTTCTTTATTCAATTGTGTCTCTACACACAAGAAAATCATATTTATTGACAAAAAAACAGAACAGTTACAAATTTTGAAAGTCGAATACTATAGTGAGATATAAATTTGTGCTAAAGGTTAACACTTTTCAATCCGTCTAGAAGGAATAGATGGTGTGCAAAAACATTAGTTTACCATTCAGTATCATAACACACATATTTCGCAGTTTAGTTTACAGCAAACGTTTACAAATTTAGACTGACCTAAAGATGGCCGGCTGTGCGGCACATGCACAGTTATAATTTTATAGTTATATCTATTAGGTTGACATTTACAAGTGACGCACATTTTCAAAATTGTCACATTTTGTGTGATAACCCTTAATGGTTGAGAAATGACTTAATTATTTGATCAGACCAATAATCCTGCATCTGAATTACACATGAATATTTTAAAGAAGCCATATTCATCAGCAGACTTTGACTGGGACTCAGAAGAAAGGAGCTGTGAGGGATTAATGTAGAAGTACTAATAGCGGTGTAAGAAAGAAACATTTGTACACATCTCTCCACATTAATGCTTTACGTTTCGTGCTAATGTATATCTTGATTATATATACTTCATGTTATAGAAAGTTTGAATTATGTGTCTTAATCTTCTGAAGAAGTGACACAGCTGCACCGATGTGTATGTAAATACCCCACTCCCCAAACACCCATGAATCGGTATGAATGGTGGACCATTATTTTAAGGCGTATTTAGGTCTGTGCTGCTAAGATTTTATAATATCCATTAAATATATTATATTTTATATGTATGCCATTATATCCATCGCAATGTATCAAGTACATTTGACACAGGATGGTCTTCAATAAGTTTATTCCACAATTTACTGGCATAACAAGTAGGAACATCGGAGATGATCAGGTCAGTCAATTTGAGATGGAATAATGAGATTAGAGCACATAGTAAATAGATTTGGTGGGGTGGTCTCAGTGGTCTCGAGGTAAGGTGCCCAACTTAGGAGCCGGAGGTCACGGGTTTGAATCATGGTGTGTTCGATAAAGGAATTGACGGAAGGGCACCACCAGGAGTGGAGCCTGTGGCTCAATTTGACTCAACACGCCAAAACTGTAAAGTGACTGACAGACTGAGAGCACTTTCGTTGGGTCTAATAGAGAACGTGTGCTGGAATTAGACCCACGGAAGACAGGTCAGTTTTACCCTCTAAATGAAAGAGCGTTTGCTACGGTAATCCTGCCCAACCCTAGAGGAATCGCAGGTTTCAGACACTTCGTCATTGACTGACTAAAAAGCCCTCTATTGATTCGTTGGGTCTAATAGTGAACGGGTGCTGGTATTAGACCCTCGGAAGATGGGTCAGTTTTACCCTACTAATGACAGGGCGTTGCTATAGTAATCCTGCTCAATTTTAGAAGAGTCGCAGACATTTGGTCCACGTACTAGGCTGATAAGCCAATGGCGCAAGGCTACCATGTGAGGGATTACGGCCGAACGCCTCTAAGCTGGAATCCCGCCCTAAATCTCAGCACCGCTGTGATGGGAGGCTACGATATGGTTGGGACCTGGGGCTCGCGTCTCAGCCCGACCCGGTCGAGCCGCAGAAATGCACCTGGTTAAATGCACTCCTGCCTCGCTCTTTACCTCTGTCTGCTATCAGTCATCCCAATGGACGCAGAAGAGATGCAGTCCAGCGGACATTGCACCTCTGCCCTATTGTGACAACCTCCCAGGTGGCGAGGAATGCTAGGCGTGCCATCACTACAGATGAGCTGAGAAAATAAAGGGAGCAAAGAGATACCTCCCTCACATGCATATGCTACGTTTCTGGCAGGACGTGACGATCCTGAGACACAGTCACACTGGACTGCCTCTCTTCCGGGATAGTACAAACTAGTACATAGTCCATCATATCATATCATTGTAAAACCCTCTAGACATAAGTGGGGAAGACTCGATAGTCCTGCAAGACAACTTCCCTAAGAGAGACAACTCTGACCAAAAACAACTGCTGCCTTGCAGATAGGCTGGGGACAGCCAAAGGCTAAGGAGGGCATCCCTACAGAAACGCCTGTTGAAATCGGATGCACTGAGCCACAGGCTTAACAAAATAAAACAGTGCAACGTATATCGATGTAAACAGTGTACGATGAAGAAGAAGAATCATGGTGGAGACCGGATCGTCTGGTAAAAATTCCCCAGAACTCTGGGCAGTGAGATCTGAATCCCGTGTTCAGTGTCCAGCACGTTAAAAATCCGTCGACAGTTGGAAATTGACAAGAGTAGGCTTAACTGCCGCTGCCCGACCAAGATTCAAAATTCTAGCTAAAAAGCTACCCAAAAGTTATTTGTACCTTCCCCCAGGTTGTTTGTTAAGAGCAGCTATAGATGGCGCCTAACTGGCTGCAGGTCTACTTAGCTCTAGTGTTGATTCTATTAAACCACCCTCCAAGAAACTGATTGTATACAGACTCTGTAAAGTCTTCCAAACCAGTATAAAGTTAAGTTAAGTTAAGTTTGGTTAAATGTCTATAACTTGTTCGTATTTTCACAAGAGCACTAGAGAATGTGATTTTACAGAACATTTAGTCAGGGTTAAAGAGGTTAATATCTTTAGATCGTTATTTTAGCTCAAATTGTTTAATATGAATCCATTTTATTTTGAAATAAATAGCACTTGCTGTAGACTATAACTCTTAAAGGCCATAAGAAAGCTGTTGGCTTTCTTCCTGGCATCTGCTTGATGCCCGAAAAACGATCATTTTAACAGCACATTGAACAAAATTTGTTCAGCTTACCTCCATAAAGTTGAGGGTTATAGTTTTTTCAGTGTTTCTAGATTGTAATTGACATTACATAGTAAGGGAAGTGACTCATATTTGCGTTTAATTTTGTAAAAGCAGCGACATGCTTTGTGTGGAAATTCAAAGTTGGAAAACATTTGTCATCTTTCAAGTCAGCCAAATGTTTGTTGTGTTTATCACAAAAATGTGTAGCAAACCTAGCACTTCAAGATTTTCTAATACTAGGTTGTTTTTATCTGTAGAAAAGGCTACGGAGTTGTGTACTCTAGATGAATTTAGTGACGAGCATTCACATTTTTCTGATGTTGAATCAGAGTTAGACATACAATAAAATATTATTCAACCTACTCAATCTGATGCTGCAGATGAGGGGGAGTGGTCACAACCAGGACCTAGTACTGCTAAAAGGCAAAAATGTTTGACTGCACCATCAACAGATCAACGATGCAATATTTCTAAAGCAAATTTGAGAGTACATGATAGCGAATGGGTTTTAGTACCAGATTCCATTACCACTGACTGACTGAGACCCAGAACTCATACAGATTGCTGCCAAAATGTGGTTGACCATCTGGAGAATGGAGACCTGCAACTGAGTGACACTTCAACTCCATTTGACTGCTAGAGAAAAAAAATTTTCATGTAGATATTACGCATATGTGGATTACTGTTATTCTGATGTTAGCTAGACCAATCTGCATTACGATTCAGTGGTTATTCATGGATTGGTGACATTTTTGTGTGTGAAAAATAGTTTTTTAATACAAAAATGACGATATAACTATTAATAATTACTTGTAATATTTTATGAAATTCTACAAGACCTTCATATTCGTACTGCAAATTCATTTTCCTTTGATTTTATTTATAATATGTTTGTCTTCCTTGTGAAATAATTAAGAAAAGTTTTATAAAGAGACTGCCTTTATAGAAAAAATAATTCTTGCAAAACTAGGTAAAAAATTATTGCCTTTAAGAGTTAAGACACAAATCAGCAAAATTTGACCGAACTGTGAATAGTTAATCAATCCCTTCAACAAAGTCCTGGAGGAAAAATACTACATGGATTCCCAGCAGTTTTGAGAATGTCTGTACTGTGTATCCAATGGGTAAATACAAAAATATTGTTTAAAATTCAGCATATACATCAATACTAATCATAATAAAATAGTTATGTATGGGCGTCTGTGTGTGTCAACATTCTTATTTCAAGTCGTGTCCGTCCCCAACGCCTGCCAAATTGGACAATGTGGCCCACTACGATCATAGGTTGAACACCCCTGCTTTAGATACATGCATTCAAGTTGGTGTCTGAAGGGATACGAAGAATAAACGGACATCTTCATGCAGAAGTGAAAACATATTTGTGACAAACGTAACCATCATATCAAACACTACTATCATAACAGTATAACAGAAGGCACCTGGGGCTATTAACTGGACCATTATGTTGGCAAGTTTCTCAGCTCCTCCGCAGTTAGAAATCGAATGTGGGTGAAAGGGAATATCCCTTCCCTGTTCCTCACGTCTATTCCTTCCCATTGGCCATTCAGAGGCATTTTTAAGACTGTCACAATCTCACCAACCTGGAGAGGAACAAGTGCTGTGACTGTCAAAATGATGAATAAAAGAAAACATTTGTTGTTTTGTGTTTGTTTGTTCACTTTTTAATTTCAATGTCAAACTTAGGCTACAGCCGCAAATGGCCGCTTATGACCTTTTGAACTCGTGACATCAATGAACCAGCGTGGTTGTGTATGTGTAAATACCCCAGTCCACAAGCCACCCATGATTCGGTGTGAGACGTGGACCATTATTCTAAGGCATATTTTGGGCTTTAACTGCTTAGATTTTGGTCATAACATCGTCATATCTACACAGTACACACATTTCTGCTGGTTTTCATAAATTTAGGAATTTTGTCAATGAATTTGGTGATTTTCATCATGGAAAGTAGTTTTGAAAATTCAAAACAGCTTATGACTGAACAAGTCGTTGAAAGAATTCTCAATGATAAATTGGATTTAGATGGTGATTATTCTGAAAAGGGCAAGTGATTATTTGAATGACATGTGTGATTTGGAATATGATCAAGGTAGAACTATATATGTCCCTCGGAGAATGAGACTGAAGTTCAGGAGGGTGTCCCTTTAATCTATCAAGCAAATTTGATACAGGATGTTCTTCAATAAATCTATTCCGCACTCTACTGAAGTAATAACATTGGAGATTAGCAGGTCAGTCAATTTGAGATAGAGTAACTAGATTAGAGCACATAGTTTTGTCATAGTAAATAGCTCTACTCAAATGTCTTCATTGTATGTACTTTCTCAGGAGCACATGGGAATGAGATTTTACTGGTTGAGTAGTAAGGGTTAAAGGCAGCCTGTTCCCAGGCATTTGCAATCATTCAGCCTTCACCTACAATATTTTAACTGCAGCTGGTCCCTTTACAGGAAGCCTGTATCTGAGTTTAGATGGGCATAGCTGGCTGCACACTGTTTGAGAGAGACTTCACTATATGTATTTCAGTTTTGTGTGAAGTGGTGTAGGCAGTTATTACTGTTTGAGCGTGAAGAGATTTCAGTTTTGTGTGAAGTGTTGTGGGCAGTTATTACTGTTTGAGCGTGAAGAGATTTCAGTTTTGTGTGAAGTGTTGTGGGCAGTTATTACTGTTTGAGCGTGAAGAGATTTCAGTTTTGTGTGAAGTGGTGTAGGCAGTTATTACTGTTTGAGCGTGAAGAGATTTCAGTTTTGTGTGAAGTGTTGTGGGCAGTTATTACTGTTTGAGCGTGAAGAGATTTCAGTTTTGTGTGAAGTGGTGTGGGCAGTTATTACTGTTTGAGGGTGAAGAGATTTCAGTTTTGTGTGAAGTGGTGTGGGCAGTTATTAACACTAGTTCCCTCCCTCGCCGTCTTACCTTACCCAACTCAGATATCCATTTAAAACAGGATTGGACTGAAGCACCCGCTGACTGAGAAACATACCCAGTCAGTAATTGCAGATTCAGGCAAGAACTATAACCACTCTGCCAGTAGGATTCTTAACAAAAATATGGTAAAGGAAGTGGTTGCTGAAAAGGCCAATTATAAAACCTGCACAGACAAAAAACAAATGCACAAATAACAAATGAATTACCTCTAGTCGCAGTTGTCTCTTGTCATAAGCACTAGGGATTCTCTGCAGAATGACAACAGCCTTCGCTGGCAGCTGAATCTGAAAGTATATTTTATCATTATATCATATTCCTATTCATTAAAAAGGTCTCCTGGAAGACCGGCGGTATGTGGCAAGATCCGCTCGAGCTGTGTAACACTCATGGTCCTAAAAGAAACAAGTTAGCCATCCACTGGACAACCCGCGCAGAAGACAGAAAAAAAAACACACAAAAACTAGCTGTCATACGACATTTTTCCCGTTGCTGGGGTAGTCGAGGTGTTTTGAAGGCTGAGACTACAGGCCGCTTCGCAACTGCTGTCGCCACATCGTGTGCTGGCTAGGTTTGTTTATGTCACCCCCAACAGAAAAACAACATGCCATACGGGGGATTCAAACAGCTGCCCTCCTTGTCGGCAGGCAGGCCTCAAAACCATTCAGCCACGTGATCCTCTCCAAGACGGTACTGACTGGAAACCGAAATGAGACCAGCATAGAACCAAAATATGCAGCACTGCTCGAGCCTAGCCCGCTGAGCAGATAAATGCACCTACCAGCTACCACCAACTAGCACAAGAGTTGGGACCCGCACAAGGACAACCACTCTAGTAGATGTACAAGCCGAGTTAGAATAAGACTCAGCTACAGAATATGCATGTGAAGCCATAGAAGCCTTGCCTGTATGTTCTCTTCTTTCCGCTTGTGTCCTACTGCTCTTGGCTTGCACAGAGGAGATTGTTATTGTTGTTGTTGTTTAATGCCCACAATGAGTAAGTTGACTCTTTTGTACGCCCTGAAAAAGGACATTAAGTGGCGGGTTGTAGTAGCTTTCCTCACATTCCGAGCGTGCTCATGAAGGTGGATGCTTGGCTTCATTTGTGTGGCGCTCACAACTATGGGGATCACATCGATCCACATCTCGTCAGCCAGGCTGTCTTGAAAATAGTCTATTTCCAGGGAATGCTACATGGAAGAGAGATTGTGGTCTTGGTGGGCTCATATATTGTCCAGTAACTGCTCCCTAGTACTGCTAACGTACATGGCTCATATATTGTCCAGTAACTGCTCCCTAGTACTGCTAACGTACATGGCTCATATATTGTCCAGTAACTGTCCCCTAGTACTGCTAACGTACATGGCTCATATATTGTCCAGTAACTGCTCCATAGTACTGCTGACGTACATGTCTCGCATATTGTCCGGTAACTGTTCCCTAGTACTGCTAACGTACATGGCTCGCATATTGTCCAGTAACTGCTCCCTAGTACTGCTGACGTACATGTCTCGCATATTGTCCAGTAACTGTCCCCTAGTACTGCTGACGTACATGGCTCATGTATTGTCAAGTAACTGCCCCCTAGTACTGCTAACGTACATGGCTCGCATATTGTCCAGTAACTGTCCCCTAGTACTGCTGACGTACATGGCTCATGTATTGTCAAGTAACTGCCCCCTAGTACTGCTAACGTACATGGCTCGCATATTGTCCAGTAACTGCTCCCTAGTACTGCTGACGTACATGGCTCGCATATTGTCCAGTAACTGTCCACTAATATTGCTGACGTACATGGCTCGTATATTGTCCTCTACCCTAGCTCGCACTCTCTGATCTAAGACCTTGGAGTATATCTTACCTACATCTAAGGAATAATATTATTATCATCACATAAAAACCTGTTTGAAAATGGTAATCACTTACATTCCTCTGTCACAGTGCCATTTGTTGGTCACATTGAAGCAAGTATGGTTAACAAACAAATTTATGAGCACGGACAAAATGGTGACATGGAATGAGCACAATGGTGTCAGATATAAGGGTGAGGAGGAGGTGACAGGGTGAGGAATAGGGGTCAGGGTGAGGAATAGGGGTCAGGGTGAGGATGAGGTGTCAGGGTGAGGAGGAGGTGACAGGGTGAGGAATAGGGGTCAGGGTGAGGAATAGGGGTCAGGGTGAGGATGAGGTGTCAGGGTGAGGAGGAGGTGTCAGAGTGAGGAATAGGGGTCAGGGTGAGGAATAGGGGTCAGGGTGAGGATGAGGTGTCAGGGTGAGGAGGAGGTGACAGGGTGAGGAATAGGGGTCAGGGTGAGGAGGAGGTGACAGGGTGAGGAATAGGGGTCAGGGTGAGGAATAGGGGTCAGGGTGAGGAGGAGGTGACAGGGTGAGGAATAGGGGTCAGGGTGAGGAATAGGGGTCAGGGTGAGGATGAGGTGTCAGGGTGAGGAGGAGGTGACAGGGTGAGGAATAGGGGTCAGGGTGAGGAATAGGGGTCAGGGTGAGGATGAGGTGTCAGGGTGAGGAGGAGGTGTCAGAGTGAGGAATAGGGGTCAGGGTGAGGAATAGGGGTCAGGGTGAGGATGAGGTGTCAGGGTGAGGAGGAGGTGTCAGAGTGAGGAATAGGGGTCAGGGTGAGGAATAGGGCTCAGGGTGAGGATGAGGTGTCAGGGTGAGGAGGAGGTGACAGGGTGAGGAATAGGGGTCAGGGTGAGGAATAGGGGTCAGGGTGAGGATGAGGTGTCAGGGTGAGGAGGAGGTGTCAGAGTGAGGAATAGGGGTCAGGGTGAGGAATAGGGGTCAGGGTGAGGATGAGGTGTCAGGGTGAGGAGGAGGTGACAGGGTGAGGAATAGGGGTCAGGGTGAGGAATAGGGGTCAGGGTGAGGATGAGGTGTCAGGGTGAGGAGGAGGTGACAGGGTGAGGAATAGGGGTCAGGGTGAGGAATAGGGGTCAGGGTGAGGATGAGGTGTCAGGGTGAGGAGGAGGTGACAGGGTGAGGAATAGGGGTCAGGGTGAGGAATAGGGGTCAGGGTGAGGATGAGGTGTCAGGGTGAGGAGGAGGTGTCAGAGTGAGGAATAGGGGTCAGGGTGAGGAATAGGGGTCAGTGTGAGGATGAGGTGTCAGGGTGAGGAGGTGTCAGAGTGAGGAATAGGGGTCAGGGTGAGGATGATGTGTCAGGGTGAGGAGCAGGGGTCAGGGTGAGGATGAGGTGGCAGGGTGAGGAGGAGGGGTCAGGGTGAGAATGAGGTGTCAGGGTGAGGAGGAGGGGTCAGGGTGAGGAGCAGGGGTCAGGGTGAGGATGAGGTGTCAGGGTGAGGAGGAGGGGTCAGGGTGAGGATGAGGTGGCAGGGTGAGGAGGAGGGGTCAGGGTGAGGATGAGGTGGCAGGGTGAGGAGGAGGGGTCAGGGTGAGGATGATGTGTCAGGGTGAGGATGAGGTGTCAGGGTGAGGAGGAGGGGTCAGGGTGAGGATGAGGTGGCTGGGTGAGGAGGAGGGGTCAGTAGGAGGGGTCAGGGTGAGGAGGAGGGGTCAGGGTGAGGAGGAGGGGTCAGGGTGAGGAGGAGGGGTCAGGGTGAGGAGGAGGGGTCAGGGTGAGGAGGAGGTGTTAGGGTGAGGAGGTGTTAGGGTGTGAAGCAGGGGTCAGTGTGAGGAGGAGGTGTTAGGGTGAGGAGCAGAGGTCAGCGTGAGGAGCAGGGGTCAGGGTGAGGAGGAGGTCTTAGGGTGAGGAGGTGTTAGGGTGTAGAGCAGGGGTCAGTGTGAGGAGGAGGTGTTAGGATGAGGAGCAGAGGTCAGCGTGAGGAGCAGGGGTCAGGTTGAGGAGGAGGTGTCAGGGTGGGGAGCAGGCGTCAGGGTGATGTGCAGGGGTCAGGGTGAGGAGGTGTCAGGGTGAGGAGGAGGTGTTAAGGTGAGTAGGTGTTAAGGTGTGGAGCAGGAGTCAGGGTGAAGAGGAGGTCTCAGTGTGAGGAGGGGGTGTTGGGGTGAGGAGGAGGTGTCAGGGTGAGTAGGATGGATCAGGGTGAGGAGCAGGGGTCAGGGTGAGGAGGGGTGTCAGGGTGAGGAGCAGCGGTCAGGGTGAGGAGGGGGTGGGTCAGGGTGAAGAGGAGGTGTTTGAGTGAGGAGTAGGGGTCAGGGTGAGGAGGAGGGGTCAGGGTGAGGATGAGTGGTCATGGTGAGGAGGAGGTGTTTGAGTGAGGAGCAAGGGTCAGGGTGAGGAGGAGGGGTCAGGGTGAGGAGGAGGGGTCAGAGTGAGGAGGAGGGGTCAGGGTGAGGAGGAGGGGTCAGGGTGAGGAGGGGGTGTCAGGGTGAGATGGAGGGGTCAGGGTGAGGAGCAGGGGTCAGGGTGAGGAGGGGGTGTCAGGGTGAGGTGGGGGTGTCAGGGTGAGGAGGGGTCAGGGTGAGGAGGGGTCAGGGTGAGGAGGAGGGGTCAGGGTGAGGAGGAAGGGTCAGGGTGAGGAGGAGGGGTCAGGGTGAGGAGGGGGTGTCAGGGTGAGGAGGAGGTGTTTGAGTGATGAGCAAGGGTCAGGGTGAGGAGGAGGGATCAGGGTGAGGAGGAGGGGTCAGGATGAGGAGGAGGGGTCAGGGTGAGGAGGGTGTGTCAGTGTGAGGAGCAGGGGTCAGGGTGAGGAGCAGGGGTCAGGGTGAGGAGGGGGTGTCAGGGTGAGGTGGGGGTGTCAGGGTGAGGAGCGGGTGTCAGGGTGAGGAGGGGGCTTCAGGGTGAGGAGGAGGGGTCAGGGTGAGGAGGAGGGGTCAGGGTAAGGAGCAGGGGTCATGGTGAGGAGGGGGTGTCATAATGAGGAGGAGGTGTCATAATGAGGAGGAGGGGTCAGGGTGAGGAGGAGGGGTCAGGGTGAGGAGGAGGGGTCAGGGTGAGGAGGAGGGGTCAGGGTGAGGAGGAGGGGTCAGGTGAGGAGGAGGGGTCAGGGTGAAGAGCAAGGGTCAGGGTGAGGAGGAGGGGTCAGGGTGAGGAGCAGGGGTCATGGTGAGGAGGAGGGGTCAGGGTGAGGAGGAGGGGTCAGGGTGAGGAGCAGATGTCAAGGACTAAACTGTCGGGATGTCATGAATAACAACTAAAAATGGTTGCATTGTCAGGGTCAGATAAAACATACTGATCAGACCATGTTAGTGAGGGTCAGGTGAATCATACTGATCAGACCATGTTAGTCAGGGTCAGGTGAATCATACTGATCAGACTATGTTAGGGTCAAATGAATCATACTGAACAAGATCCCATGACACTTCCAAGCAGTTCTCCCTGGAGACAGACTGTTTCATGGCAGTCTGGCTAACGAGGTTGGGACCGACATTGTTATCCATATAGTGGTGAGCTTACTGAGGAGCACTACAACCAGAAGTACACAGGTCCACCTTTTCAAGTATGCCCAGAGATGCTAGAAGAACCACTGTAACCCGCCGCCAATGAAAGTCGCCAAGAGTATCTAACTCAAGCACAAGTGACATTAGCAACTACAACAAGATATGGTGGAAAAAGGAACATGGGACAAAAAAGGTTTCTGTTTTTCTAAGAATTGACGTTACTGCACTCCGGGCATACCCATATATGCTCAGTCTCTCAACAAATGGCAAAGGGTGTGGATGCTTGATGGTTCCTGTAGCTCGCTGGTTGTAGCACTCTTTTGCTCCGTCCTCTCATGCGCCCTACTCCGCTCGACCCTCGTTTAATGTCAAAACTTTGCAGCCTGTGGATTGCTGCTTTATCTATTGCAGTATCCTCATCTAACATGCAGTCATTGATGGATAAAAAAAAAAGGTTGAAAACTTGTACCCTGTATCGATAATTCTTTCTTTTCCATGTCCATTGCACAATGTTATATGGCAGGGGTCCAGTGTTCAGCCCCCACTCGACTGCCATGTCCCTTCCCTCGAGCAGATCTTGCATGTGGTAGGTTTGGGCATGTCATGAGGTGTTCTTGGTTCTGGACAGCCCCTCCTTCCCAAGTATCGTCATCGCCGTATCCCCATATCATAGGATTTTTCTGCATCGGTTCACCGCAAGCCGAAGTCTATTTAAGGTTCTCCATATTGGATATGGTAGGTGTCGAGCTGTAAACTTCAACACAACACAATCTGTTCTCTGGACAACATCCTGCTACTTGCAAAGCCCGTTTCAGGGCTTGGTAACGGGAGTTTGAGAACAAATGACGAAGAAGAGGATATGGTAGATGTGCCCCTAGTGCAGCCTTCTGCTGCTTTATCCAGGGTGCCTATTGTTTGTTGCGCCATTTCTCGATGCGACGCTTTCCAGGGTTTCCTTCTATAATGCTAAGGTAACTTGGCATTTTCTGCAAAAGAGCTCACAGTTCAGCAGGTCTAGTTTAACAACAGCAAACAACACGTATGGCCGAATGGTTTTGATACCTGCCTGCCTACTGACAAGAAAGGTAACGAATCAGATCACTGTTACGGCACATGTTGTTTTCCTGTTTGAGGTGAAATAAACAAACATAGCCATGGTAACTTGATGGCAACAGCCGTGGTGAAGTGGCCTATAGTCCAGAGCCTAAAAAAACTACGAATACCACAGTAACGGAAAAAGTCACACAATTTATTTGGTTTTAACCTTAACCAAACCTAAGTCGAGAATTTTTGCCTGCCAGTTTTCCCCCATTGTCGAGACCTGGTGCAGCACCTATTATATCATATATGACCAAACCAGACTACCATAGAAATCGACTCAAATCAAGTCTGTTTGCTATGACGAATTGGTCACTCCCTTCTACACAATTCTTTTGTGTCAGATTAAAATGAATTTGATTGACACTAAATTATCTTCTTTACATGGATTGGAGCTAGCCCATTATTGAGAATGGTGGAGTTAAGTTGTTGCAAAAGATCTTTGAGGTTGGTTGATCTGGTTAGTTTGTTGATGAAGATGAAATAAATAGAGTGTAAACAAACATATGTGCTGATCTTATAAAAGAACAGTATCAGCACGTAGTAGTGGTTTCATAGGATTATATTGTGGAGCGACGTTCCCTAATCAGTGAGTAGAAATCTTTGTGCTTTCTTTTATAAATGTTCACCTTCATCTTCTAGAAACTAACACACACACAACTAAAATAATAACACCATCAAGTTCCTTATTCATTTATGTCTCTACACACAACACATTCATGTTTATAGACCAACAAACAAAAAAAGTGAATAGCCACAGTAAAACATGCTGCGCTAAAAATAATACTGTCGCAGATGAAATTGCATTCAATTTGTAATGTGGTGTGGTAAAGGTCAACATAAGACAGTGGTGTGGTAAAGGTCAACATAAGACAGTGGTGTGGTAAAGGTCAACACAAGACAGTGGTGTGGTAAAGGTCAACACAAGACAGTGGTGTGGTACAGGTAAACAACACAAGACAGTGGTGTGGTAAAGGTCAACATAAGACAGTGGTGTGGTAAAGGTCAACACAAGACAGTGGTGTGGTAAAGGTCAACACAAGACAGTGGTGTGGTACAGGTAAACAACACAAGACAGTGGTGTGGTACAGGTCAACAACACAAGACAGTGGCGTGGTAAAGGTCAACACAAGACAAACACAAATTAGCACAACTTACATCATAAAAGGTGTGAGTTGTTTGTCCAGACTGCATGTTCTCTGGTTTCTGGTACACAGGTCTATCTGGACATGTGATGCTGGAGACAATATTCTCAACCTAGAACAGATACACAAGTGTAGACCAGATACACAAGTGTAGAACAGATACACAAGCGTAGAACAGATACACAAGTATAGAACATTTACACAAGTGTAGAACAGATACACAAGCGTAGAACAGATACACAAGCGTAGAACAGATACACAAGCGTAGAACAGATACACAAGTGTAGAACAGATACACAAGTGTAGAACAGATACACAAGCGTAGAACAGATACACAATTGTCATTATGAAGCTAAGAAATGTAGTCTTGTGTCAGCTCATTCATTCTTTCTTCTTTTCGTTTCAGCAAAAATGGGTTATTCCTTATTGTATACTTGGTTCACAACCAGATTCTAGTGTAACCTACGAAGAGTCCAAAAGGTTTATTAGGGCCAGATACATGGCCAAATGGGAAACAGAACATACTGGCTACACAAAAAATGATGCCTACTACCAGTTGAACAAAAAAGAGCAGGTCGTGGTCTTCAGACTCCGCACAATCCACAATAGACTGAGGTACCATCTATTCTTCTTCTTCTTTTTCGTACGCTGTCAAACGTCAACCTGTATTTTTTCGAAAAAAGCAGCGGTCATCCTGAGGCTGTCGACACTGCCATAGAGCTTGTCTAGTGTTGCCACTGGTGATGGCCACATGTGCTTTCTCTGGTCCTCGTATGTCGGGCAGTTTTGCAGCAGATGTTCAGCGGTCATTTTCCCGGTACCACAAGTGCATTCGTCAGTGCCACCTATCTTCAGTTTATTGAATAGGTGGTACCTCAGTCTGTTGTGGCCTGTGCGGAGTCTGAAGACCACGACCTGCTCTCTTCTGTTCAACTGGTAATAGGCATCATTTTTTTGTGTAGCCAGTATGTTCTGTTTCCCATTTGGCCATGTATCTGGCTCTAATAAGCATTTTGGACTCTTCGTAGGTCACACTAGAATCTGGTTGTGGTAGTCTTGCACCTTCTTTTGCCAGTCTGTCTGCCTCCTCGTTGCCTTAGATGTTACAGTGGGATGGAACCCACTGTACCACTACTCTTTTTGGTGCGGACTGCTGGCATAGTTGACAGAGTACTGCTCTTAAATCATTAGTACCATCTATTCAATAAACTGAGGATAGGTGGCACTGACAAATGCACCTGTGGTACAGGAAAAATTACCGCTGAACATCTGCTGCAAAACTGCCCGACATACGAGGACCAGAGAAAGCCCATGTGGCCATCACCAGTGCCAACACTAGACAAGCTCTATGACAGTGTCGACAGCCTCAGGATGACAGCTGCTTTCTTTGAACAATTTCAAGTTGACGTCTGACAGTGTACGAAGAAGAAGTATACTTGGTTCATATTTGGGGTATTGTTTTCTAGCATATGGCTGCGAATTATGGACGATTACCAAAAATTATAAACAAAGAATCGAATCCTTCGAGTCAATATGTTACAGAAAGATCCTCAGAATACCCTGGATGGAGAAAAAGATAAATGTAGACATTCGGCAAGAGTGGAATCTAAAGGAGAACTGGTTTATCAATTCCATTTTGGCCAGAAAATTGTAATACTTTGGTCACATCAAGAGACACATCAGTCATGAGAGAACAGTGATGGAAGGTATGGTGCCAGGCAAAAGAGGAAGGGGTAGACCAAGAAGACGATGGCATCAAGATATCCAGAAATGCCTAGGTATGACTGTGGCGGAGGCTGGAGTTTTGGCAAGGGAAAGAGTTTCTTTCAGACTGACTATGATGGGAGCGACGTTCTATAAAGGAAATGCTACATGATGATCATGTTTTCTAGAAGATATGCACAGAGAATTTAGAAGGCAAACAGTATTCATTATCAAAACACCCTAGAGTGCTTTTTTCAACTAAGTGGAGACTGATGAATGCACCGTTTATTCCTACATTGTGTTACCAATGTCAATCTTGGTTATTACTAGAAACACAATAGTAATATCCAGAGCTGTGAAATGTGCCAGTTTTAGGACTGACCAACTACAGGATATGGTAAAATGGAGAGACATACTCAGACAATCTTCCAGCCAGTCTCAGGATTGATCAACCAGAGGATAAGGTCAAATAGAGAGACATTCTCAGACAACCTTACAACCAGTCTCAGGACTGATCAACCAGAGGATAAAGTCAAATAGAGAGACATTCTCAGACAACCTTACAACCAGTCTCAGGACTAATCAACCAGAGGATAGGGTCAAATAGAGAGACATACTCAGACAATCTTACAACCAGTCTCAGGACTAATCAACCAGAGGATAAGGTCAAATAGAGAGACATTCTCAGACCTTACAACCAGTCTCAGGACTAATCAACCAGAGGATAGGGTCAAATAGAGAGACATTCTCAGACAACCTTACAACCAGTCTCAGGACTAATCAACCAGAGGATAGGGTCAAATAGAGAGACATACTCAGACAATCTTACAACCAGTCTCAGGACTAATCAACCAGAGGATAGGGTCAAATAGAGAGACATTCTCAGACAACCTTACAACCAGTCTCAGGACTAATCAACCAGAGGATAGGGTCAAATAGAGAGACATTCTCCGACCTTACAACCAGTCTCAGGACTGATCAACCAGAGGATAGGGTCAAATAGAGAGACATACTCAGACAACCTTACAACCAGTCTCAGGACTGATCAACCAGAGGATAAGGTCAAATAGAGAGACATTCTCAGACAACCTTACAACCAGTCTCAGGACTAATCAACCAGAGGATAGGGTCAAATAGAGAGACATACTCAGACAATCTTACAACCAGTCTCAGGACTAATCAACCAGAGGATAGGGTCAAATAGAGAGACATTCTCAGACAACCTTACAACCAGTCTCAGGACTAATCAACCAGAGGATAGGGTCAAATAGAGAGACATTCTCAGACCTTACAACCAGTCTCAGGACTGATCAACCAGAGGATAGGGTCAAATAGAGAGACATACTCAGACAATCTTCCAGCCAGTCTCAGGACTAATCAACCAGAGGATAGGGTCAAATAGAGAGACATTCTCAGACCTTACAACCAGTCTCAGGACTAATTAACCAGAGGATAGGGTCAAATAGAGAGACATTCTCAGACAATCTTCCAGCCAGTCTCAGGACTGATCAATCAGATGATAATGAGTCCCACCAGGACTATGCTATATGACAGAAACCTGGTTCCTAACGAGAGCAAGAGCACCAGCAAAGTACAACACATGCAGCACTCGAGTGACGCCTCATGGACCTAAATCTCAGACAACAACATCAGAGGGACACACATAATAACGACATCTGAGAAATGTTGCACGTAAAAGATATCCGGTAAAACGAAACGTAAACAATTCTACACACCGCTGGACTGGACATGTAATTAGAAGGAAGGACGATCAGTGTAGTTCTGCAACTATCCTATAGTACCCATACGGCAAGAAAAGACCTCCCAGATGATGACCGACCTGAGAATCACCTCCACAACCCCACCCCACAAGATTTGCTAAAAAGACGCAAAATCATCCACGATCTCGATTCAATCAAACAGACTTAACTCCCTGGGACAGTGCTCTTCAACTTGGGCGCTGCCGTCAACTAGTGGGCGATTTTAGTTTTGAGGTGGGCGGTAGCAGAATAATTACAGGCTGTATTAAAAACACAACATAAGGAGGAAACTATCGCAGAAATCCAGCAAATCAGCAGAATTGCCAATTTTGAGAACCTGTGTTTTTTTCTGTGACAACATACGGCTGTGAAATTGAACAGTTACACAAACCTTGAGTCATTCGAGTAATTTTAAAAAAGTCCTCAATATACCACGGACCAAAAAAAAAGAAGAATGCAGACACTCGACAAGAGTTAGGCATAGATGATAACTGGTTCATGAATTCTACCATGAACAAAAAATTGAAATACTTTAGCCACTTCAAAAGACACATTTGTCTTGAGAGAAGGTAATACCAAGAAGGTGATGCCACTGGTTCAGAAACAGAATACAGACTTGACCAATCATTCTGCACGCACTGGTTCAGAAACAGAATACAGACTTGGCCAATCATTCTGCACGCACTGGTTCAGAAACAGAATACAGACTTGGCCAATCATTCTGCACGCACTGGTTCAGAAACAGAATACAGACTTGGCCAATCATTCTGCACGCACTGGTTCAGAAACAGAATACAGACTTGGCCAATCATTCTGCACGCACTGGTTCAGAAACAGAATACAGACTTGCCCAATCATTCTGCACGCACTGGTTCAGAAACAGAATACAGACTTGCCCAATCATTCTGCACGCACTGGTTCAGAAACAGAATACAGACTTGCCCAATCATTCTGCACGCACTGGTTCAGAAACAGAATACAGACTTGGCCAATCATTCTGCACGCACTGGTTCAGAAACAGAATACAGACTTGGCCAATCATTCTGCACGCACTGGTTCAGAAACAGAATACAGACTTGGCCAATCATTCTGCACGCACTGGTTCAGAAACAGAATACAGACTTGGCCAATCATTCTGCACGCACTGGTTCAGAAACAGAATACAGACTTGCCCAATCATTCTGCACGCACTGGTTCAGAAACAGAATACAGACTTGGCCAATCATCTTCTATCCAAGGATGTAACAGTCTTCTTTTATTTTTTGTTTGTACCTTATATGTTCCTACAGGATGGGGCAGCCAATTCCATGCTCAACCCTCCTTAGTCACTTCTTACAACATGCTTAGCAGGTTATAGTTTCACTGCTACCCTTTTGGGCTCCACTAACACATGGTTGAAAACTCATATTAAAACAAATGATGATTCACGTTGAGGTTAACTGGTAACAATAACAAAGCATGACATTATCATTCCCCTAGCTCCACCAGGAGCACAGAATAAACACTGTATGTGGATTGTCAGAGCACTTAGGTGATCTTGTTGTGGTTGCTTCGGCGACAATCAGTTTTCAGTAAAGTTCAAGTGCCATCTCCGCATCGAAGGTTGGCTGCAATGGATCTCCAGTGTACTCGTATATCTTGCCATAATTGTGCAATCTGTGAGGCTTTTTCCAGTCTATCTCCTGATGTTACCAACCCACTGAGAGCATTCTCTGCCTCTTGAATGACTGCCTTCCGCCCTACCCTTCAGTATGGTCTTCAACAAGGACATACCGTCTTCTTATATGACCAAAATAACGTAACTGCCTAACCCTGATTTTGGTCACTAATTCTCTTTTCACGCCCAACTTTTCCAATACCTCCAAATTTCTTTTCTTCTCTTTCCAAGAAATGCGACTCTATTTTGACTTCATCTGTGTGTCGCTCACTACTACAGTGATTATGTCGATCTCTCACTCTGTTAGCCAGGCAGCCATGAAAACAACCCATTTCCAGGGAGGATTTCTTGGAAGCTGAGGTGAGGGTCTTGACCAGTATATTTTGCCAGACCCTGACTAACATGTCTGATCGGTATGTTGTGCCTGACCAGATAGGATTCCTTCCCCTTGGTTGATGTAGAACTTCTGTTTTTCCGTGATAGAGATGGTGAGGTCGAACTGGTATGGACCAGGGGGATCCAGCTTTTGACAGAACTAGTTGATTGTGAATAGCTGCTCCCCACTTGTAGTACTCATGCGCCCCCTCCATGCAGTTGCACTACAATGTGAGCTCAGAACAGGCAGACGTTCATCAGAGAGACAGACAAAACGCTACAGAGACTGTGAAAGTCTTTGAAAAACTTCAATTCTGAAGTCACACCCTGAAAGATGCCCTCACAGAACCGCTCCCCTTGACACGCTAGCATCACATAACGTACCCAGAATGCAGAGCATAACTTCATTGCCGAACGCACAGCGCCTCCATTGGCGATTCTTCACATGTGTGCCCCAGGTGCAGCAGGGTCTGCCATGCCAGGATTGGTAACTACAGTCATATGATAACACATCTCGCAGCACAAGTTCGATGCTGTTGCCAGCTTCACTTGCAATGGGCAGCTACTATACCAGATTGGAATCTATTTGACTTGGCACTGACTGCCAAAGAGCAACAGCCCCACAGAACTAGCTCATCAACAACAAACAATAACAACAACAACAACTCACCACTTGTGTATACCGAACTGGAATCTGTCCAACCTGGCCTTTTACATTCCTAGCTGTCCACCACTCTTCTTCATCCTCGGAGATCACCTCAAGTATGTCGCCTTTTTTAAATGGAAGATCCTCTGGGTCCTGACCGCAAGCAGAACCAGAAAGACATATTCACATTCACATATTGTTCATCATGATAAATCTGATTATTTTTACAGAATGTTATTGGCTACAAGTTAAATATCAAACGATCAATCATGAATATGTCTATGGCTCCGCAGATGTAGCAGCGAATGAGCTAACAGCAGCCAGTGACTCATAGCTGGCTGCTTGCATCAGGGTCAGTGACCTAGAACTAACCAAGACACTAATCTGCCTCCATATTGCGACCCTGGACACAGACTGATACCATGCAGCCTGGTTAAGAGATTAGGTATCAATGAGAGAAGGCAAACCCAGTCCCAAAAATGCAATGCTGGAGTCGGATTGTGTTGTGCCAAAAGGCGCAGATATCCAAGGCACACGCAACATCATAAACGTCCTTTTCAGGACAAACACAGAAGAAGTAGATTTTCTGTAGCAGTGGAGAAGTAGGCTAAGTAGTCTAGGCAAGAAACACATGTTGAAGAACAATGGAAGGAGAAGCTAGTGGAGTCAGGATCTTCGGGGGGAGGGGGGGGGGGGGGGGGGGGGCTAGGGAGAGAAAGAATGGCAATGAATAGGAACAGATTGAGAGCATATGTTGCAGCCCTATGTTCCAAGAGGAACCAGATGAATAAATAATGAAGATGGCGGAGTGCCTGATTCGATTTGGAATTGCCTATTACTTCACCGTTTTGTTTGTTTGATTGGTGTACAATGTTATTCGAGTGTAAAAATAGTTGTCTTTAAGATCATGTAGAACAGTGTTTTCCAACTGCCGGTCTACAGACCGCTATTGGTCCGCAGAAATTTACTGCCGTTCAACAACAACAACAAAAAAGAAAGGAAATTGCTGATGACCCCATTATCTATTATCTGTTTGAATTCTGGTTATTGTAAAATTTTAGAATTTTCATTTTATAATATTAAATTTAGCAACTAATACACAAAATACTATATAAATAATGGGATTGGTTTTTTTTCTGTCTGAGCAGTCCGTGAATAATTGTTCCTATTTTCACCAGTCCACGAACAATTTTCCTTATTTTCACCGGCCTGCGAGTATTTTTCCTATTTTCACCGGTATCTGAACAATCTTTCTTATTTTCACTGATCCATGAACAATCTTTTCTCATTTTCACTGGCCCGCGAACAATTTTTCCTATTTTCACCGGGCCATGAACAATTTTTCTTATTTTTACCGGGCTGTGAATTTTTTTCTTCCTATTTTCTCGGTCTGCAAGTGTAAAGAGGTTGAGAAACACTGATATAGAAATCAATAAATTTAAGCTGTAGTGAGAATGACGAAACATATATAGGTAGTGACTCAGTCACAGCTGTAGGACAAAAATTAAACGACACCTGCGTTATGGTCACAGGACTTTCATCAGGGACAGAGAATGAACAGTAACAATGATCAAATCACAAGAAACAAACAAGTCGAGATGTAAAATAAGCTGGTAGTACTGTGGAGTTGAAAAGAGAGACGTCGCAGGCTCTGGTCGTGGCTGTTGTCTAGTACAGACCTTATGCTCGTGTGACACTGTCTCATTAACTCTGGATTAAGGGGATTCTGCATGTTAGCCCCCCTCATCCAGACTCTTTCTATCTAGAATGATTTGGTAACAGGGAGCGAAGTGATTGCACATGACTTTCGTCTTGAACGTGTTTATTTCGAGTCCCGTTTTCTTTTGCTATCAAAGGAGTGCTGCTAGAATTTCATTGGCGTCTTTACCAGCCTCTGTGACGAACACTAGATTATATAGTTTCATCTTTATATGATGTTTCCATGATGACTGGAGAAGAATCACCACCAATCGCCCAGACTGGCACAACACTGTTGCGGGTGGTGTTCAGAGGCATGAGATATCAAGAATAAATGAGGCTATCCAGAGATGATTGATCGATTGCTCCGCAAGTCAGCGGAACATTTCTTCAACCCCAGTTGAATGGGTATCCTATTTCCTTGTGTATTCTCTCTCTCTCTCTCTCACGTGCGTGCGTGTGTGTGTGTGTGTGTGTGTGTGTATATATATATATACACACAAACACATAACTTTTTCCAGCACAGATGCTCAGGTCAGGTCAGGTCAGGTCATCCCGTAACCGGTAAGGTCGTTGGCGCACACATGAAGACATCCTCACAACTCCACGCCATCCCTCTCTGTCAGAAGCCGCTGCCTGTGACTCTTCTGGTCGGAGACTGGTCCATTCTTTTATGTTGTCTTCCTATCTCTTTTTGGGCCGGCCTCTTCGTCGTCTGCCATGCAACCTTCCCGTGGAGGATTGTGTTTGTAAGACCATTTGATCTCGATATGTGACCATACCAAGCGAGTTTCCTTCTTTTGACAGTTGCCAAGAGATCTTCGAAAGGCCCTATTGCTGTTGTAATTCTATCTTGTATTTCCTCATTTGTAACTCGATCTTTGTACGTGACGTTTAAAAGTTTTCTGAAACATCTCATCTCCAAGGCCTGTTTCCTTCATTGAAGGTCAGCTGTAACTGTCCATGTCTCACACGCATAGAGGAATATTGACAGGACCAGTGTACGCATTAATCTGATTTTCGTGCGTAGTGCTAACCGTTTATCTTGCCAGATTTTGTTAAGCCGTGCAAGCGCCGCTAGTGTCTGTGCTATTCTGGCCAATACTTCACATTTTGATCCTTCATCACTGATAATCGACCCAAGATATTTAAAACGGTCAACTACTTCGAGTTCTTGACCGTTTGCTTTTATCTTGCTGTTGAAGCCCGTAGCATTGTTTGTCATTAGTTTTGTCTTTCCAGCGTTTATCTCCATACCATAGTCAAGAGCTGTTTCATCGAGCCTTCTGACCCATTCCTGGAGTTCTGCTTCTGAACCAAGGAATATATTGAAAAGAGTTGGAGAGAGTGTACACTCCTGTCTCACACCAACTGATGTGCGAAACCAGTCTCCTCGCCTCCCATTAACAAGAACTGCACTAGACGCCTTGTTATACAGGTGTTCAAGGACCGTTATAATATTTCCGTTGATATTATACATCCTCATGGTTGCCCAAAGCGCTTTATGCCATACCCTATCAAACGCCTTCGTAAAATCCACAAACACATGATACAGTGTTTGCTGCTGTTCTAGATATTTCTCGCTTAGCAGCCTTAAATTAAATATCTGTTCTGTAGTGCTTCTTCCCTGTCTGAACCCTGCTTGCTCCTCGGCAATAATGTTCTCTGCTTGGGGTTTCAATCAGAAGCTCACAGGTATACATACACATGGTACAGGAGGCATGATCTCAACTGTACAAGCCAGATAGACTTTATACGAGCCAAGAAAGTAGAGACAGACAAGTGACTGATTCAAGAGCTATTCCAAACCTGGGTGTTGATACTGACCATAAAGCTGCAATGATGACTATCAGAACGAAATGGAAAGCGACGATAAAACCAATTCAACAAACAGAAAGAGAAACAATCCAGTTTAAAAGATTAAAAGACATCAAGACAAAAGAGGACTTACATACAGAAAGTAACAGAAGGCTTTGCAAAACTCACAAAGGAAACACAGACAGTTGAAGAAGAATGGGCGATGTTCAAGAGTACTATCACTGAAGCAGCAAGAGCAACATGCGGAACTGTGAAGACAAGAGGCCCTAAACCAAAAATTACAGCATGGTGGAATGATAAAGTAAAAACAGCAATTAAAGAGAAAAAGAACAAATACAAAATATGGGTTAAGAGCAAATTGAAGAAAACTATCCTAAATAATCGTGGATACATCCCTACAAAGATGGACCAGCAACAATCGTGGATGCATGCCTACAGAGATGGACCAGCAACAATCGTGGATGCATGCCTACAGAGATGGACCAGCAACAATCGTGGATGCATGCCTACAGAGATGGACCAGCAACAATCGTGGATGCATGCCTACAGAGATGGACCAGCAACAATCGTGGATGCATGCCTACAGAGATGGACCAGCAACAATCGTGGATGCATGCCTACAGAGATGGACCAGCAACAATCGTGGATGCATGCCTACAGAGATGGACCAGCAACAATCGTGGATGCATGCCTACAGAGATGGACCAGCAACAATCGTGGATGCATGCCTACAGAGATGGACCAGCAACAATCGTGGATGCATGCCTACAGAGATGGACCAGCAACAATCGTGGATGCATGCCTACAGAGATGGACCAGCAACAATCGTGGATGCATGCCTACAGAGATGGACCAGCAACAATCGTGGATGCATGCCTACAGAGATGGACCAGCAACAATCGTGGATGCATGCCTACAGAGATGGACCAGCAACAATCGTGGATGCATGCCTACAGAGATGGACCAGCAACAATCGTGGATGCATGCCTACAGAGATGGACCAGCAACAATCGTGGATGCATGCCTACAGAGATGGACCAGCAACAATCGTGGATGCATGCCTACAGAGATGGACCAGCAACAATCGTGGATGCATGCCTACAGAGATGGACCAGCAACAATCGTGGATGCATCCCTACAGAGATGGACCAGCAACAATCGTGGATGCATGCCTACAGAGATGGATCAGCAAGAAATGCTGGCAAGAAAGTAGGCGCTGGTATCTTTATAACATACCCAGACAAGTAGTGTTCCCACTGGTCTATACAGAGGTTCAAGCTCTCACAGGCTGAGGTTCAAGCTCTCACAGGCAGAGGTTCAAGCTCTCACAGGCAGAGGTTCAAGCTCTCACAGGCAGAGGTTCAAGCTCTCACAGGCAGAGGTTCAAGCTCTCACAGGCAGAGGTTCAAGCTCTCACAGGCAGAGGTTCAAGCTCTCACAGGCAGAGGTTCAAGCTCTCACAGGCTGAGGTTCAAGCTCTCACAGGCAGAGGTTCAAGCTCTCACAGGCAGAGGTTCAAGCTCTCACAGGCAGAGGTTCAAGCTCTCACAGGCAGAGGTTCAAGCTCTCACAGGCAGAGGTTCAAGCTCTCACAGGCTGAGGTTCAAGCTCTCACAGGCAGAGGTTCAAGCTCTCACAGGCAGAGGTTCAAGCTCTCACAGGCAGAGGTTCAAGCTCTCACAGGCAGAGGTTCAAGCTCTCACAGGCAGAGGTTCAAGCTCTCACAGGCAGAGGTTCAAGCTCTCACAGGCAGAGGTTCAAGCTCTCACAGGCAGAGGTTCAAGCTCTCACAGGCAGAGGTTCAAGCTCTCACAGGCAGAGGTTCAAGCTCTCACAGGCAGAGGTTCAAGCTCTCACAGGCAGAGGTTCAAGCTCTCACAGGCAGAGGTTCAAGCTCTCACAGGCAGAGGTTCAAGCTCTCACAGGCAGAGGTTCAAGCTCTCACAGGCAGAGGTTCAAGCTCTCACAGGCTGAGGTTCAAGCTCTCACAGGCAGAGGTTCAAGCTCTCACAGGCAGAGGTTCAAGCTCTCACAGGCAGAGGTTCAAGCTCTCACAGGCAGAGGTTCAAGCTCTCACAGGCTGAGGTTCAAGCTCTCACAGGCAGAGGTTCAAGCTCTCACAGGCAGAGGTTCAAGCTCTCACAGGCAGAGGTTCAAGCTCTCACAGGCAGAGGTTCAAGCTCTCACAGGCAGAGGTTCAAGCTCTCACAGGCAGAGGTTCAAGCTCTCACAGGCAGAGGTTCAAGCTCTCACAGGCAGAGGTTCAAGCTCTCACAGGCAGAGGTTCAAGCTCTCACAGGCAGAGGTTCAAGCTCTCACAGGCAGAGGTTCAAGCTCTCACAGGCTGAGGTTCAAGCTCTCACAGGCAGAGGTTCAAGCTCTCACAGGCAGAGGTTCAAGCTCTCACAGGCAGAGGTTCAAGCTCTCACAGGCAGAGGTTCAAGCTCTCACAGGCAGAGGTTCAAGCTCTCACAGGCAGAGGTTCAAGCTCTCACAGGCAGAGGTTCAAGCTCTCACAGGCAGAGGTTCAAGCTCTCACAGGCAGAGGTTCAAGCTCTCACAGGCAGAGGTTCAAGCTCTCACAGGCAGAGGTTCAAGCTCTCACAGGCAGAGGTTCAAGCTCTCACAGGCAGAGGTTCAAGCTCTCACAGGCAGAGGTTCAAGCTCTCACAGGCAGAGGTTCAAGCTCTCACAGGCTGAGGTTCAAGCTCTCACAGGCAGAGGTTCAAGCTCTCACAGGCAGAGGTTCAAGCTCTCACAGGCAGAGGTTCAAGCTCTCACAGGCAGAGGTTCAAGCTCTCACAGGCAGAGGTTCAAGCTCTCACAGGCAGAGGTTCAAGCTCTCACAGGCAGAGGTTCAAGCTCTCACAGGCAGAGGTTCAAGCTCTCACAGGCAGAGGTTCAAGCTCTCACAGGCTGCCAACATGATCCAGAATAGCAATTCTGATTGTCACTAAGTAATAATCTTCACAAAGACGCATTATCTGTAAGCTCTTAAGGGTGGTAAACTCTTGCTTCCGAGAAGTGAACTGGGTAGGGTATCTGCTGGATAGGGAACTATATTCCAGTGGCTACCATCCCACTGTGGTGTACCTGGAAAAGAGAGAGCAGATGGGCTTGCAAAGAGGGGAGGAGAATGTGAACAAGAAGACAGCAAAATCACATACTTGGAGAAAAAGAGAGTTGTCCAGGCGGTCAGAAGAGAACAGAACCAACCCAACGATGACTACCACACCCTTGACTGGGTATCATTCTTCGCCTCAGGACTGGTCACAATAGACTGAATAAACACATGTACAGGCTTCGTCTGTCTGCTTCGCCGCTGTGTACATGTGGGACAGGGTAACAAACTGCCGAGCATGTCTTCCAGGACTGTCCTCTGTATGGTCAGTTAAGGAGGATACACTGACCAAATGATTCGACACTATAATCAAAGCTGTATGGAGCTAAAGAGCAACTACAGTCAACGGTCGAGCTCATCGCAGAAACTCGTCTGATGGTGTAAACATCTACGATGCGATCACAAGAACAAGAGGTAGAGCAAATCAACGACGGACTATACTGAGTTTAAAATGGCAAGAAAAGACACAAAGAGGGTAATTAAAGACGCGAAAACACAGGCATGGAAAGAATACGGAGAAAACTTAAACTAGGACCATAAATATGCATTTAGAAG
Source organism: Ariolimax columbianus (assembly GCA_036924085.1). Lineage (NCBI taxonomy): Eukaryota > Metazoa > Mollusca > Gastropoda > Stylommatophora > Arionidae > Ariolimax > Ariolimax columbianus. The sequence continues at coordinate 45,454,529 of JAVGWX010000017.1, forward strand.
GTTCTATACAAAAATTCAGATTATGAGACACAGAGAAGAGTGTTATGACCGAACAGAAATCATAAATCATGGAAAGGGGAACGATATACACGACAAAGGAAAGATCATGGAAAGATGGCAACTATATTTCAAAAAGCTACTTAATACTGGAGAAATAGTGGAAACACAAGATAGCAAATCAGAGATACAATACGCTATACAAGCGCCACCATCAAATAAGTCACCAGGGCCGGATGACATCCCTGCTGAACTAACCAAGGCAGTAAAAGATGTAGGATTAACCTGGTTACACAGACTGTATAACCTAGCATGGATTAAATAAGAAACGCCAGAAGACTGGAGAAGTGCAACAATACTCCCTATATGGAAAAAAAAGGCAGCAAAAAGGACTGCACAAAATGTAGAAGAATATCATTGTTTAGCCATACTGGAAAGATATTCTGTCAAATACTGGAAAAAAGACTATGCCCAATCATAGAAGCACAACTTAGCAAAGCACAGATGGGATTTAGGAAAAAGAGGAGCTGTACAGATGCAATCTTCATGCTCAGACAACTAGCTAAGAAAACAATAGAGTACGATCAGACACTATACATTGCCTTCGTGGACCAAGAGAAGGCTTTCGATTGAGTCAATAGATGCCAACGGTGGACAACATTAGAACGTTATGGAGTAAATAAACATTTAACCAATATATGTCAAAGTCTTATGTGAATAGCCAATGTACAGTCAGAAGAAATTCAGGACACTCAGAGAAATGTCATATTAGGACCGGGGTACGGCAAGGTTGTGTACTATTCCCTTTACTGTTTATCACATATATAGACGCAGTACGTAAAAAAGCCAACACTAGTGAGGAAAATAACCTCAGTGACATATCAACAATCTTAATGAGGCCTGTATTAATTACGGTATGAAAATCAACATAGAAAAAAAACCGAAGCTATGACGATTGCAAGAAAAGAAACAAAAACAAATATATTATACAAAATAAACAAGTAAAACAGGTGACAAATTTCACCTACTTGGGTAACATAATCTCATAAGATGGTAAACAGCTACTGAAATCTAACAAATGTCCCCAATATTACAATGTAAACACGTGACAAAAAGAACGCTAGACAACACGATATTTCTACCCACATTGTGCTGTCAGTGCCAAAATTGGACATTGATAAGCAAAGCTAAAAGAAACATTGTAACAACAGAGATGAAATGCTTATGCAGAATGCTTGGAGTAATAATAACATATATAATCAGAAACAAAGATATTAGGAAACAAGTAGGTACTACTACTCCAGTGCTAGACCTCATCAAGAGACAGCAAACCAAATGGTTCGGCCACATGAGATGTCAAACACCAGATAGTATCCCTCAGAAAGTACTTCGATACAATTAATACAAAGCCAAATGCCAACCCCACAAACGATGGATAACAGAAATAACAGAAGCAGTAAAGCTCCCCGTGTACGAAGCACATACAAGGGCCAGGTCAAAAAACCTGACGCTGAAAGGCACAAACAGGACAAGCAAAAAGAAGAGAAGAAGAAAGATATATATATATATAAGAACAGCACTGTGACGCTATGAAATAAAAAGGAAAAAATGTCATGTGCGAGTTGACTTCTAAGCAAGTCAGATGGTCAGAGAAGGTAAGTTTATTTAGAAGATACTCACCTTACCAGCAAAATCAAATTTACATGAAAGCTTTGCCCTAGGTGCCTGTGAATGAAATATAAAATATTGCAATAAAGTGATATAGAAACACAACAAAAACACACAAAAATATCAATATGAGTCGGTGAAAGAGTACGCACAGGATCAACCAAAGTCTGTTTGAGAGTGAACAACCTGCACCTGCCACTAAATTAAATTCAGAGAGAGAGAGAGAGAGAGAGATTTGTGACACAATGGATGGAAATATGTAGATCTGATTAGTTCATCGCAAGTTCATAAGTGACACTTCCTCGACAAGGTAGTTCATCTTGCGCGGGTCCCAACTCTTCAGTTGTTAAGATTTATCACAAAGTAACTAGTGCTTGATTGCATTGTCCTCACCCACTAGAGTCGCCCCAGTTCAGATTTGCTGGCGCTGTAAGGGTCTGGGTCGATGGATCTGGGGTTGGCATTAGTCATCTATTTCCTGATCAGAGGGCCAGTCATGATCTGGGGTTGACATTAGCCATCTATTTCCTGATCAGAGGACCAGTCATGATCTGGGGTTGGAATTAGTCATCTATTTCCTGATCAGAGGGCCAGTCATGATCTGGGGTTGACATTAGCCATCTGCTTCCTGATCAGAGGGCCAGTCATGATCTGGGGTTGACATTAGCCATCTGTTTCCTGATCAGAGAGTCAGTCATAATCTGGGGTTGACATTAGCCATCTGTTTCCTGATCAGAGGGCCAGTCATGATCTGGGGTTGACATTAGCCATCTGTTTCCTGATCAGAGGGCCAGTCATGATCTGGCGTTGACATTAGCCATCTGTTTCCTGATCAGAGGACCAGTCATGATCTGGGGTTGACATTAGCCATCTGTTTCCTGATCAGAGGGCCAGTCATGATATGGGGTTGACATTAGCCATCTGTTTCCTGATCAGAGGGTCAGTCATGATCTTGGGTTGGCATTAGCCATCTGTTCCTGATCAGAGGACCAGTCATGATCTTGGGTTGGTATTAGAGGGCCAGTCATGATCTGGGGTTGACATTAGCCATCTGTTTCCTGATCAGAGGACCAGTCATGATCTTGGGTTGGCATTAGAGGGCCAGTCATGATCTGGGGTTGGCATTAGCCATCTGTTTCCTGATCAGAGGGCCAGTCATGATCTTGGGTTGGCATTAGCCATCTGTTTCCTGATCAGAGGGCCAGTCATGATCTGGGGTTGGCATTAGCCATCTGTTTCCTGATCAGAGGGCCAGTCATGATCTTGGGTTGGCATTAGCCATCTGTTTCCTGATCAGAGGGCCAGTCATGATCTTGGGTTGGCATTAGAGGGCCAGTCATGATCTGGGGTTGACATTAGCCATCTGTTTCCTGATCAGAGGACCAGTCATGATCTTGGGTTGGCATTAGAGGGCCAGTCATGATCTGGGGTTGACATTAGCCATCTGTTTCCTGATCAGAGGACCAGTCATGATCTTGGGTTGGCATTAGAAGGCCAGTCATGATCTGGGGTTGGCATTAGCCATCTGTTTCCTGATCAGAGAGCCAGTCATGATCTTGGGTTGGCATTAGCCATCTGGTTCCTGATCAGAGGGCCAGTCATGATCTGGGGTTGGCATTAGCTATCTGTTTCCTGATCAAAGGGCCAGTCATGATCTGGGGTTGGCATTAGCCATCTGTTTCCTGAAAAGAGGTCCAGTCATGATCTGGGGTTGGCATTAGCCATCTGTTTCCTGATCAGAGGACCAGTCATGATCTGGGGTTGGCATTAGCCATCTGTTTCCTGATCAGAGGGTCAGTCATGATCTGGGGTTGGCATTAGCCATCTGTTTCCTGATCAGAGGGCCAGTCATGATCTGGGGTTGACATTAGAGGGCCAGTCATGATCTTGGGTTGTCATTAGCCATCTGTTTCCTGATCAGAGGACCAGTCATGATCTGGGGTTGGCATTAGAGGGCCAGTCATGATCTGGGGTTGACATTAGCCATCTGTTTTCTGATCAGAGGACCAGTCATGATCTGGGGTTGACATTAGCCATCTGTTTTCTGATCAGAGGGTCAGTCATGATCTGAGGTTGACATTAGCCATCTATTTCCTGCTCAGAGGACCAGTCATGATCTGGGGTTGGAATTAGTCATTTCCTGATCAGAGGGCCAGTCATGATCTGGGGTTGACATTAGCCATCTGTTTCCTGATCAGAGGGTCAGTCATGATCTGGGGTTGACATTAGCCATCTATTTCCTGATCAGAGGACCAGTCATGATCTCGGGTTGACATTAGCCATCTGTTTCCTGATCAGAGGGTCAGTCATGATCTGGGGTTGACATTAGCCATCTGTTTTCTGATCAGAGGGCCAGTCATGGTCAGGGTTGTTGGTTACACTACTTCTTTACAGCTGCTACACTCTGCCGCAGCCACCCGTTGTTTTTGGCTGCCCCTTGATAAGTGCGCTAATGAGGATGCTGGAACGTGAGACAGTAACGTTGACGGCATAGGCGATAGTTGACTAGGTCACAGCAAGTCTGATTATGGATCATCATGTAGCTTCCCCAGAGGTCCGCCAGGGTTTTTGTGAATGACAAGGACAAGATAGCAGCACTGCTCCACAGAGAGCATGTCATAAGAGGCGACTAAATGTGTGACATGGCATAATAACAGCCATGGTTAGGTGGTTTGTTTAGAGCAGCATAGATGGCGCCTAAGTAGCTGAGGGTTTACTTTGTTCTAGTGTTTCGGTCTATTAAGATGGACTCGCACATCAGTTAACCACCCGCCGTGACACTTGCCCCAATGCAGTGGAGTAATGCTGATCGAGCCTAGCTAAGCAGGAAATCCTCTTCACGGCTACATCGAGCTCACACCAGGGCTGGGATCTGCACAAAGGCATTTGCCCCCTATAGCATTACAGGTCAACTAAGAACTAAGACTAAACATGTCCTTTGCAGAATGTCGCTCTCATTTCATTTGTTCTCTCGATCTTTAGCCAGTTCTGTCATCTATGTCCCAGACAACTTCAGAACATCCTGGGAAGCAATGCATCTATCTCCTCTTTCCACTGCATCTGAATTACTTACCATCCATTACTGTTGTTTCTGAACCACTGTGTCCATTGATATAGCCAAAATAGTTTAGTTTTGTAGCTGTACCGCTGTTTACAAATTAATTTTGTTCCACATTTCACTCTTTTAAGACACCTGGTTTTTTTTGTCTGTTTTGCTGCACAATGTATTCTGAGAACTTTCCGGTTACATTTTAGCTCAAAGGATTCCATTTTTCTCTCTAGTGTTTGGGTGATAATCCATGTTTCATATCTGGACATATCAGTAACCACACAGTAAAACGAATTATTAAGAATAATACTCTGGAAATCTGGACGAACAGGAAGGGGGGGGGGGGGGGGGGGGGGGGGGGGGGGCACAACAGGTCGCAGTGTATTTAGCGAAATGTCACAGCCAAAAAGTTACGATGACATAAGGATGCGGTACTTGAAGAAGCACAGACACAAAGACAACTCATTGCAAATATCAGTTCAAGGTAGTCATCCTTTTTTGGGCATGCCATGAGAAGAGGCTGGGGGACGGTCAACCTGAGAGTTGATAAATGACATGTGATAAAAGTGGATGGATATCCATGATCGCCAATGCCAATCAGCAAGGCACATGATAAAGTGATCCGTAGCTGGCTCCTAGTCTCAGTGTCAGTGAACCAGAGCTGTACAAGACCCTATTCCACTTCTAAATGTCGGCTCTGGAAATAGGCTGCATCAATACAAGCCTGACTGAGATAGCAGAGATGATAGAGGAAGGCAAGTCAGGTCTCAAAAATGTGCCATCTTGAAACAGGACATATTGGTCCAAAAGGCACAGATATCGCAGCCTCGCTGTAAACTACCACAGTGTATAAAAAAAAATATTTTGAGAATGAATGACGAAGAAAAAGTTATAAACATTAAATTGGTGGCCTGCGACTGTTGCTGCCTATGTTCTGAAAGAACCAAAGATTTAAAGAAATTTTGATCTTGTAGACTTGTGCTCCAATGGGAACGTTATGGTTTTGAATGGCGATTGAAGGGTGTAGTGGGACTATTCTTTCTTGCCCATACAATCCACATGACTAGAGACTTCCATAAATGTGTGCTTGCACAGAATTGAGAGATCAGAACAGTACGAAAAGATCACTACTGTGGATCAGTGAGAAGGAACCTCACAGACATCAGTGGAACATGAACAGATGGTGTTGACATTGCATATGACACACATTAAGAAAACCAGCTGATAGAATTACAAGAGAGTCTCTGTTCTGGAAACCTCAAGGCAAGAGAAGTAGAGACACACCAAACATACATAGTGGGTCGCTGCTGTCAAGAGGTAAGGCATTCGCCTCTCAAAGAAATGAACGGAAATGGCATGGGTTTCAAGTCCTGCAGGTTTCAAACTACCCTTAGTCTCAAAGGAGGTGGGACCAGATAGCCTGCATCCTGAGTTACCTCCAGTCATTTAGACTTATGTCTTGCCACTGGCCTAAGGTAGTTTGGGACCAGAGAGCGAGGTTGATGACCAGTGCAGTTTCTTTCTTACTATAATCCAATTACAACACAAGTTACTGCATCAAATCAAAACGTCTGATGGTGTCGCCATCATCGATGGGATGTGCAACTAACTTCTTCTTTTACTGACATAGAGAGAAGAGTTCGAGACTAAGGAAGTGATAGTCAAACTGTATAAAGCATTAGTTAGACCTAGATTGGAGCAATGTGAACTGGTGTCCAGTTCTTATCTTGGAGGGATACAAACATGATGGAAAGGATACAAAGAAGAACAACAAAACTGATAGTGGGATTCCAGACAAAACTGATAGTGGGATTCCAGACAAAACTGATAGTGGGATTCCAGACAAAAACTGATAGTGGGATTCCAGACAAAACTGATAGTGGGATTCCAGACAAAACTGATAGTGGGATTCCAGACAAAACTGATAGTGGGATTCCAGACAAAACTGATAGTGGGATTCCAGACAAAACTGATAGTGGGATTCCAGACAAAACTGATAGTGGGATTCCAGAATTACAGTTATCAGGAAAGACTCAGAATAACTGGTCTATTGAAACTGCCTAGAGCAGATTGTCATACTGCGCCTCAGAACTGCCTAGAGCAGATTGTCATACTGCGCCTCAGAACTGCCTAGAGCAGATTGTCATACTGCGCCTCAGAACTGCCTAGGGCAGATTGTCATCATGCTCCTCAGAACTGCCTAGAGCAGATTGTCATACTGCGCCTCAGAACAGGACACAATCGACTGTGCAGCAATACGTACACACAATTTAGGATTGGCAACTCAAATATATGTACATGTGGACAGGCACCCGACTGTGGAACATATACTTCAGGACTGTCCAGAGTATGAGATACTGAGGCGGACATACTGACCAAGAGAAACAACACTGGAAGGGAAACTATATGGACCTATGTGTGAGCTGCAGAAGACAACTTTGCAGATGCAGACTCCAAGCAAACGAAAGAAGAAGACTATACTAAATTTTCTAAATACAAACAAGAGAGCAAAGCTACAAATTAATTAAAGAAAGGTCCGGATTAGATATAAGGAAATATTTTGTTAGTCAGAGAGTGGTGAATGTTTGAAATCATTGCCACAAGAAATAGCAGAATGAAAGCATTGAAGAATTGATTGTATGCGCATAGTTTTTAGCTCAAGGAAATCTAAAAGAAACTGGTTGTATACAGACGTTAAGTTCAGTTATAAAGGAAACAGAGAAGACAAGAAGACATGGACACAGTTGAAATGGATGACCCACAACAGGAGAGACTTGACGTACTTTTGTTGAAGACCTGTGCTCCACGTGGAACATAAAAGGTATTCAAACATTTAATCAACAAGAGGGAGATACCTGGTACCTATCATATACTTACAGGCTTTATTAGTGTTGTTGTGTCCAGGTAGTGTGTCTTATAGAAGTTTAACAAACTGGGCATATCTGCAAACTCTTTGTCTCCTATCTTAAACCTTGAGGTGCCTCCTGATGCCTGTATTCTATTGATTATGTAATGGCTGACTTTCTGGTCCTCCCTGGAAGTACAAGAAAGCAAGGTCAGAATAAGAAAACTGCAGTTAGACACTACAAGATCAGAATAAAAAGGATGCTTCTTTAATAATGCAATTATTCTTTTCTGGGAGAGTTTGGCAGACAGCACCATCATCAAGTAGCATGTCCTTTATAGAACGTAGCTCCCATCACAGTCTGTCTGAAAGAAACTTTTTCTCTTGCCAAAACTCTGGCCACCGCCACAGTCATACCCAGGCATTCCTGGATATCTTGGTGCCATCGTCTTCTTGGTCTATCCCTGCCTCTTTTGCCTGGCACCATACCTTTCATCAGTGTTCTTTCAAGACTGTTGTGTCTCTTGATGTGACCAAAGTATTAACATTTTCTGACCAAAATAAAATTGATAAACTATTTCTCCTCTATGTCCTGGGAGCTGGACTAACGTCTGGTCAGGCACAACATACTGATCAGACATGTTATAGTCAGGGTCAGGCACAACATACTGATCAGACATAACATACTGATCAGACATGTTATAGTCGGGGTCAGGCACAACATACTGATCAGACATAACATACTGATCAGACATGTTATAGTCGGGGTCAGGCACAACATACTGATCAGACATGTTATAGTCAGGGTCAGGCACAACATACTGATCAGACATAACATACTGATCAGACATGTTATAGTCGGGGTCAGGCACAACATACTGATCAGACATGTTATAGTCAGGGTCAGGCACAACATACTGATCAGACATGTTATAGTCAGGGTCAGGCAAAAATATACTGGTCAAGAACATTACCTTGACTTCTGCGTAGGCCATCCTGGAAACATGCTGTTTTCATGACAGTCTGGCTAACAGGGTGAGGTATCAACGTGATCCCTGCAGTAGTGAGCCAAGCATAACACAAATGCCTGGAGGACCCCAGACCACCTTCATCAGCACGCTCGAGGTTTTATGGATAGTTACTTGACCCACAGTATAAAGTCTACTTGACTAACAGCTTGGTGTGTCTCTACTTCTCGTGCCTTGGGGTTTTCAGAGCAGAGACTCTCTTGCAATTCTGTCAGCTGGTTCTCTTAATGTGTGTCATGTCCAACACCAGTGATTTCTTCCTATGTCATGTCTACTTGACTCACAGCACAAAGTCTACTTGACTCATGGCACAGAGTCTACTTGACTCACAGAACAAAGTCGACTCGGCTCACACCATAAAGTCTACTTGATACACAGTACAAAGTCTACTTGGCTCCCACCACCAAAGTCTACTTGACCCACAGCACAAAACTTACTTGACACACAGCACAAAACTTGCTTGACCCACACCAGAAAGTCTACTTGACACACAGCACAAAACTTACTTGACCCACAGCACAAAACTTACTTGACCCACAGCACAAAACTTACTTGACACACAGCACAAAACTTACTTGACCCACAGCACAAAACTTACTTGACCCACAGCACAAAACTTACTTGATCCACAGCACAAAACTTACTTGACCCACTGCACAAAACTTACTTGACCCACAGCACAAAACTTACTTGACCCACAGCACAAAACTTACTTGACCCACACCATAAAGTCTATTTGACCCACAGCACAAAACTTACTTGACACACAGCACACAACTTACTTGACCCACAGCACAAAACTTACTTGACCCACAGCACAAAACTTACTTGACCCACAGCACAAAACTTACTTGACCCACAGCACAAAACTTACTTGACCCACAGCACAAAACTTACTTGACACACAGCACAAAACTTACTTGACCCACAGCACAAAACTTACTTGACCCCCAGCACAAAACTTACTTGACCCACAGCACAAAACTTACTTGACCCACAGCACAAAACTTACTTGACCCACAGCACAAAACTTACTTGACCCACAGCACAAAACTTACTTGATCCACAGCCCAAAACTTACTTGACCCACAGCACAAAACTTACTTGACACACAGCACAAAGTCTCCTGGCATGGTTCTGCTCTCCCTCACTAGAAACACACCGCTGTACTGCAGACCCATAAGGATGTTGTTGGTCCTGTCTCTAGACAGCATGCCAAAATACCAACTGGAAAAAAAAACAGAAAATATCCAGGGATGAGTTTCAATGAGAACCAAGCACAAAATTACAATGAGAAACATTTACTAAGACAACTAGACTGCCCTTATATTAGTTTAGCAATTATGTGGGGCAGCCAGCAAGCCATAGATGGCAGCTTGCATCAGGGTTAGCGAACATGATCTGACCTAGACCCTATTCCGCTTCTAATTGGCGGCCCTGGAAACAGGATGCACTAGTGCAGTTTAGTCAAGATAAAAGGGATCACACTCTGTATCCGAAGAAGCCATTTTGTGTTTTTGTTTTGTGTACGCCTTATTTCTCTATTGCAAAAGGTCGTGTGCGTTGCACTATGTTTTTCTTGTGCGTCTGTCAGCCCAGTGCGTTAGATTGCAGCATACATTTTATGTAAGGGTCTGCTTCCTCCTGCATTTTCTAAGGGTTTGCTTCCCCGGGGTAACGACCGGTTCTATGATGGTGATCGAATCCAGCACCTTCGGATTGTGCACAGTGTGACTTAACCACTAGCCCACGCCGTCACCCCAAAGATGCCATCTGAAACCGATTGTGTCTGGTCGAAAGGTGTAGCCTCACTGTTTAACTGTGTCACAATGTCATTTTCAGGACAAACACAGAAAAAGAAATTATTTTCAGTTCCCTGACAGATTTATGCAACCTACCACAAGATATTGTGGAACTCACACACCCTTACAACTGTGATAAACTCATGAACTGTACAACTGTGAGAAACTCACAAACCCTTACAACTGTGAGAAACTCATGAACCCTTACAACTGTGAGAAACTCATGAACCCTTACAACTGTGAGAAACTCACAAACCCTTACAACTGTGAGAAACTCGTGAACCCTTACAACTGTGAGAAACTCATGAACCCTTACAACTGTGAGAAACTCATGAACCCTTACAACTGTGAGAAACTCATGAACCCTTACAACTGTGAGAAACTCACAAACCCTTACAACTGTGAGAAACTCATGAACCCTTACAACTGTGAGAAACTCATGAACCCTTACAACTGTGAGAAACTCATGAACCCTTACAACTGTGAGAAACTCATGAACCCTTACAACTGTGAGAAACTCACAAACCCTTACAACTGTGAGAAACTCACAAACCCTTACAACTGTGAGAAACTCATGAACCCTTACAACTGTGAGAAACTCATGAACCCTTACAACTGTGAGAAACTCATGAACCCTTACAACTGTGAGAAACTAATAAGCTCTTACAACTGTGAGAAACTCATAAACTCTTACAACTGTGAGAAACTCATTAACTCTTACAACTGTGAAAAACGAATACACACATACGGTGACCATAGACAAACTCACACGCCCTGGCATCAGGCATAGAAATACTAATACACCTTCGTTCATTTGAGAAACTCATGGACCCCTACATCTTGAAAAACCGCCTACAGTGAGCTTTGATAAACTCACAAACGTATACACCAATGACTAACCGAAGAACACAAGGGTGGAGTGGTTTATATATGCCTACGACATGGCAGTCGCCGCATAAGGAACAATTTCCGAGGAGTTTGATGAATTATAGCAGAACTATCTTGATAACGAACTTACACCAAACAAAACGAAGGTGTCTTCTATCTGAGATCCAGAGAGGCCAACAGAAAATTAAAAATTATATGGAAAGTGTAACAGTTCCCGCCGGAGCAAGAGAGTTTAGTACAGGGGTGATGTGGTTGCTGATAACAAAGGCACCTGAACATGTTAAAGCTTAAAAGGTACCTGAATACGTGTCAAGGTCACTCACCGTCTCAACAAAGAAAAACAGAGTTGGGGCAAAGAATGTGGACAGGTGGGAGCTGACCACTGGCGGTCCGATTTGGGTAGGGGGAGAATGAGTGACAGACGAGATGGTAACGGAGCTTGCTGCTATAGATGAGTTAGCTCAAGAGGCTGGATGAGAGAGGCTGGATGAGAGAGGTTGAGTTAGCTCAAGAGGCTGGATGAGAGAGGCTGGATGGAGAGGAGAGGAGAGCGAGAGTGTGAATGTAGATAGGAGTCTGTGTAGCTCACCGATTTGATAGAGGAGCGATTGATAGACTGTTGTATGAATGTTAGTGATAGAACAGGGTCGCTCAAATAGGTGTGTGAGTTTTGTATTAATAGATAATCTGAACGTAGGTTGTAAGCAGGACACATTGTGAACGAGGTATGTCTAGATCGCCCGCCTGAGGGGATTTGAGTGAGACAGTTTTTGATAAGGTGTGTTGAGGATGCAGTTAAAGAGATGTGTGTGTGAAGGCAATTGAACTGGGTAATGATAGTTGGGAATTCCATCAAGAGCTAATGCTTAAAATTTCCGTTTTAGTTAATATGTATTTCAACATATATATATATATATATATACTATAAGAATATTTAGTTAAGATAATATGTATTGTATTGTGTTTGTAATTTCACTACTCATTTTTCTGATATGAGTATTATATAATAAATATGCCATCTGCTGTGTGCTATATCATTTGCAGTGTGTGGTCATGATGATGTGGATGAGTGTGATAGTGTTCTAAGTTAGAATAACCATAGTGCAAACAGTGGGGTCTGCCACACAAGGACACAAGCTGGAACATTTCAGGGCCCCCAAATACATGTGTGTTAAACTAGAAAAAGCAATGTCCTTCAAGGCACATTGCCAAGACACCAGAATGTGCGAGGAATACCATTATCCGCAGACTTATGGACACATCATGGCGAGCCCACCCATCTGTCCTACAGACATCGACACTTGCCTGTGATTTTCAACACCGGAATTCACACTACCAGTATTGGAAAAGTCCACACACGCGCCAAACATGTCGATACTGCCATCAAAGAGACAGCTCGAATAACGACTGGGTGCCTAAAGCCAACTCATATTGAAAAATAATACCCCATACTTGGTATAGCACCCCACTGGAGCAGGAGCGTTGCTGCAGAAATTGAGAGTGACAACCAGACCAACTATACACGACACCGAGAACTGGTGCGAGACACCACGAATAAAGCTGCACGAGGAGGCTGCGCCAAGAGAGCACACCTACAATATATGATATGACGAACCTTAAATAGACCTCGGTCTGGGATCCCCCGATGCAGAAATAACCTGCTGAGATGGGAACACATTGACAACGATATACGTGCAAGCGGCCCTATCCAGGGCCAAGAATACCTCATGACCTACCCAAATCTTCTACACGCATGTATAATGGGTGACCTGCTGAAGGGTAACAACAGAGCGGTCAGAACACTGGATCTCTGCTGCGCGGGACGTGGAGCTTGGATATGGAAAGTAAGTAACTAGGGTAACAACAGAGCGGTCAGAACACTGGATCTCTGCTGCGCGGGACGTGGAGCTTGGATGTGGAAAGTAAGTAACTAGGGTAACAACAGAGCGGTCAGTGTGTCAGAACACTGGATCTCTGCTGCGCGGGACGTGGAGCTTGGATATGGAAAGTAAGTAACTAGGGTAACAACAGAGCGGTCAGTGTGTCAGAACACTGGATCTCTGCTGCGCGGGACGTGGAGCTTGGATATGGAAAGTAAGTAACTAGGGTAACAACAGAGCGGTCAGTGTGTCAGAACACTGGATCTCTGCTGCGCGGGACGTGGAGCTTGGATATGGAAAGTAAGTAACTCACAAATTCCAATATTTGACGTTGAAAAACTCACACACCCTAACGTCAGGCTTTGAAAAAAATCACATACCCTGAAAACCATGCTCTGAGAAATTCAAACATCCTTACACAAAGATTTGAGAAACTCACACATGCTCACACAAAGATTTGAGAAACTCACACATGCTCACACAAGGATTTGAGAAACTCACACATGCTTACACAAGGATTTGAGAAACTCACACATGCTCACACAAAGATTTGAGAAACTCACACATGCTCACACAAGGATTTGAGAAACTCACACATGCTCACACAAAGATTTGAGAAACTCACACATGCTCACACAAGGATTTGAGAAACTCACACCCTCAGACAGTGTCCTGCTGTGATAAACTTGCAGATGTCCCAGTTTGAGATACTTTCACACACTCACTATGAGAAACTCACGCGCCCTCACACAATGCTCGGAGAAAACTATGCATTATCACATAATGCTTGGAGAAACTCACCCACGAACACTTAACGCTTGGAGAAAACCATGCATCATCACACAACGCTTGGAGAAAACCATGGCACACAACGCTTGGATAAAAACAATGCCTCATCACTCAATGCTTGGAGAAAACCATGCCTCATCACTCAACGCTTGGAGAAACTCTAGCACTAGTGTAAGGATGCGTGAGACAGATACAGGATGAAGACTTCTAGTCCAAGACACATGACTATTTTCTCTCAGACCACTGGTCAAGGCCACACGACTAGAACTATTTCTTCTCACAGATCACTGGTCAAGGCCACATTATTAGAACTCAGCACACATAGCGCGAAGAATCATGTTTTGTTTCTCTTTCGATCAACCAAGCTGGTGCATATCGTATCCTTCCTGTAGGCCGGTGCACAACTGTGCGCCTTGGATGTGTAATTCTTATAGAGGCGCAACTACAAAGTTAAGGGGCTCCGGGTCACAAAGTAAAGTAAGTGTGGTGCCCTTTACATGCGATAAGGGTACGTCGACCACGATTCTGAAAATGTTTATTTATCTATCTGAATAGTTCCGTTCCTCCATTTATTGCTATGTTGCTGGTTGTTGCTCGTATTTTAATGGTAGGCCCACCTTTGTCGCTTGCATTTTAATGGTAGCCTGGCCTTCGTTGTATTGAAACGCTTATGATATATTAGAGGATGGTCCAAATATCTAAAAATATATCTTACATGATCTTCAGATCAATTCAGGGGTCAAAGACGCAGCAGGGAATGGACTGACAACATCTCGTGACTAATAGTTGGCTGCTTGGGTCAAGGTCAGCGAACCACAGCTGGACAAAACCGTATTCTGCCTCCAAGTGACAGCCCTGGAAAAGGCTGCACTCGTTCAGTTTGGCTTAGACGATATGGATCTTCTACCTCACTTACTTAGTCGTTCCCCTTCTACTCCTGGTGGTGTAGTCGTCTACCTCACTTAGTCGTTCCCCTTCTACTCCTGGTGGTGTAGTCGTCTACCTCACTTAGTCGTTCTCCTTCTTCTCCTGGTGGTGTAGTCTTCTAGCTCATTCAGTCGCTCCCCTTCTACTCCTGGTGGTGTAGTCTTCTAGCTCATTCAGTCGCTCCCCTTCTACTCCTGGTGGTGTAGTCTTCTAGCTCATTCAGTCGCTCCCCTTCTACTCCTGGTGGTGTAGTCTTCTAGCTCATTCAGTCGCTCCCCTTCTACTCCTGGTGGTGTTGTCTCCTACCTTAGATGCTCCCCTTCTACTCCTGGTGGTGTAGTCTTCTAGCTCATTCAGTCGCTCCCCTTCTACTTCTGGTGGTGTTGTCTCCTACCTTAGATGCTCCCCTTCTACTCCTGGTGGTGTTGTCTCCTACCTTAGATGCTCCCCTTCTACTCCTGGTGGTGTTGTCTCCTACCTTAGATGCTCCCCTTCTACTCTTGGTGGTGTTGTCTCCTACCTTAGTCGCTCCCCTTCTACTCCTGGTGGTGTAGTCTCCTACCTCACTTAGTCGTTCCCCTTCTACTCCTGGTGATGTAGTCTTTTACCTCACTTAGTCGCTCCCCTTCTACTCCTGGTGGTGTAGTCTCCAACGTTAGTCGTTCCTCTTCTACTCCTGGTGGTGTAGTCGTCTACCTCACTTAGTCGCTGCCCTTCTACTCCTGGTGGTGTAGTCGTCTACCTCACTTAGTCGCTCCCCTTCTACTCCTGGTGGTGTAGTCGTCTACCTCACTTAGTCGCTGCCCTTCTACTCCTGGTGGTGTAGTCGTCTACCTCACTTAGTCGCTCCCCTTCTACTCCTGGTGGTGTAGTCGTCTACCTCACTTAGTCGCTCCCCTTCTACTCCTGGTGGTGTAGTCTCCTACCTTAGTCGTTCCCCTTCTACTCCTGGTGGTGTAGTCATCTACCTCACTTAGTCGCTCCCCTTCTACTCCTGGTGGTGTAGTCATCTACCTCACTTAGTCGTTCCCCTTCTACTCCTGGTTGTGGAGTCTTCTACCTTAGTCGCTCCCACTCTGCCCCAGCAGTGTATGCTACCGTCACACGTGATGTTTATCAAATAAAGTTTTTTTCACACGTGATGTTTCTCACACACACGTGAGTTTCTCACACACATGTGAGTTTCTCACAAGTGGTTTCTCACACGTGATTTTTCTCCAACAAAGTGTTTCCCAAACATAACTTTTCTCAAATGTGATATTTCCCAGACGTTCATATTCCCAAAGGTAGTGTTTCTCAAATGTGACATTTCTCAGACGTATTGTTTCTCACACGTAATAATTCTCACACCTACATTCTCACACGTAAAAATTCTCACACGTAAAGATTCCCACACATAAAGATTCTCACACGTAAAAATTCTCACACGTAAAGATTCCCACACATAAAGATTCTCACACGTAAAAATTATCACACGTAAAAATTATCACACATAAAGATTCCCACACGTAAAGATTCTCACACGTAAAAATTCCCACACGTAAAGATTCCCACACGTAAAGATTCCCACACGTAAAGATTCCCACACGTAAAGATTCCCACACGTAAAGATTCCCACACGTAAAGATTCCCACACGTAAAGATTCCCACACGTAAAGATTCCTACACGTAAAGATTCCCACACGTAAAGATTCCCACACGTAAAGATTCTCAAACGCTCTGCTGCTGTTCCAATCTAAATTTTCCTCATAAAGGCCTCCACCGATGGCAGTGTATGATACGAAACTACCGTTACCTGTATCTCGGAACCGAAGTTATGAAGTTCAATGATCGTCTACGCCAGGCGGCACTGCAAATAAACTATATCCTACGCTTGGTTAATATTTTTAGACATGCAGCAGTAGGACATGTAGGAATATGCTCGCCGGTACAGCAGAATCTTGGGGCAGGTCGTTGGTGTTTCAGTTATAACGGAGCACAGGGAAGTGGCTGCATCCTATATGTTCTAACCGGCCATGAAACGTGGGTTGTGCATAAATATTCATTCGTGGTACGGGCACGAAAGGGGTTCAAATAGAAGGAGAGATAGGCGGAATGAGCATTTCTTCTGATTTTTCTTCTGCGTTTGTCCTGGAGGGAAAAGGTCGTGGTGTGGTGTCGTAGTTTACAGCGAAGCTGTGATATCTACGCCCCCCCCCCCCCCCCCCGACACATCCGGTTTCAACTGACTTTGGTGGGGTAACGGGTTTGAGTTCCCACTGCGATCCCTATTCTCTTAGCTAGACTCCACTAGTGCAGCCTGTTTCCAGGGCCGCCACTTGGGGGCGATATAAGGGTTTGATCAGCTTTGGTTAGCTGACCCTGACTCAAGCAGCCAGCTATGACTCAAGCAGCCAGCTATGACTCACTGGATGCTGTCAGCTTAATCACTGTAACGCCTCTTCAGGCCCGCAGAATGGCATGTTATGTATAGGACAGACATATAAAAGTCTTGTTCATTCCACCACCAGGTGTCAAACATATACTGTTCACTTTGGAACAGTTGCTATCCTTAATAAATTTCATTTTCGGATTATCCGGACAAAATCGTATATATTATATTTATATAATTATTGTGTCGCCAGCAGCACCTCCATGAGGGGCCCCCTGTTTCTTACAGAGCCTGCTGTAGGACGCGACCGAGTACCCGGCGGTATAACTGGGTGCGCAGATTGGGCTTATTAGCTTTGGTTGGCAGTCATACTAAGAGTAGGTAAACTTTGACTCTAAACCCGGGTAGACGAAGGTCGTTAGCCTGTTAAGGCAGTTCGCCTAGGAAAGGAGGAACTCTGATTTTAAACCCATGAGTCACAGAGAGTGATGGCTAGTCTTGGGACGATGAGAGTATCATCGGATGTCTCGAGTAACTAGCATCTGCGGGCAACGACTCCACTGCCTTGTGGAAACCTCGGAAGAGGGTAGAGCTACGGGAGTAAGCCCAGACAGAAAAATCCGGAGTGATAGCACATAAGGCGGATGGTGTCAAAATTGCGAACTCATTCCGGCAGCTCCTGCAGCTAAGCTGGACCCAAATTGTCATGATTTGCATTCCTTTACACCAGCGAGGCCGAGAGGGGGATCCTGCAGTTTGGGCAGCCCATAGTCCCTTATATTCAGCGTCCAGGCTTGCGCCCTGAGAGGCTGCTCACATGGTGCCACACGCTTGGTCTACAAAGACTGAGACGCCTATGAATGAATGAATGAATGAATGAATATAAACATTGCATATAAACAAAACCGATATTAAATATATACACCTGGTTCTCTCTTGAAATGGACAAAGCACCAATGGGGGGTTGTCCAGAGTACAGTGATACCGACTCTGTTTACGATAATAAACAGCTCTTTGTGAGAACAAGTGGTTTAAACAGAATGAGAGAGTAGACATAGTGAGCAGACAGCCAGGCAGACTTGGTGGTTATGGGTGTGGGGGGTAAATGAGTTGGTGCATGGAAAGACAGATAGAGAGACAGAAGCGAATAATATAGAGTTAGAGGATCGTAAGACACTCGGATTTCACAAGCATCGTCAAAAGTGAAGAACTCGGCCCTAGTTGCTTCACAAACAAGGGATATAAAACTACGAGTAGGCGTGGCTCAGATACCGCGCTGACCGAAAACTGTCAAGTAACTTAAGAGCAGAGGCAGATGCATTGGGAAGAATGTAGTAGGAAATGTGACATTAAAACATAGACAGAAGCGAATGTCAGTGATTGTGACACGGAAAGCCGAAATAAAATACAAACCTAAAGGACCTAAGAGGGGTATTCTAAAAACTATATCAGCTGTTCGAGAGAGTTGTGGTACAGTCGATCGCACCTCATTGTAACATTCTTGGCAACGAAGATGCTGACAGACTGACAACAGAAGGTGGAAAGCTATCTACACCTTATATAGGTATAGCGTATGAAGAGGCCAACAGGTCTACCATGTGTAGATACAGGAACAAATGGGAAACAGAGACCACGTGTCAATCAAATAACGCATGTTACCAGCTCAACTGAGGTGAGCGGGTGGTAATGACTCCGCACTGGTCACAACGGACTGAGTATCATCAATTCAACCACATTTGGATGTGGAATACCGAAAAATGTGTCTGCGGCAGGGATAAAATGACTGCTGAGCATCTGGTAGAAAGGTGTCCAACATACAAGGAGCAGAGAAAGGACATATGGTCAACAGTAACATTTCTGGACACGTTCTTTAGGTGGTACTAATAGCCTCTGGATAACCAGCTTTTTAAAAAAAATGTATATGTTTACGTCTGAATGAAGAGGAAGACGAAGAAGAAGAAGAAGAAGAAGAAGAAGAAGAAGAAGAAGAAGAAGAAGAGTGAAAAAGAAGATAAGAAAAAGAAAAAGCAGAAACGAAAAAGAAGAGAAGAAAAAAGAAGAGAAGTAAACTAAAAGAAAGAGCAGAGAAGAAAAAGAAAGAATAAAGAAGAGAAGAAAAAGCAGAGAAGAAAAAGAAGAAAGAAAAAGAGGAGAAAAAACAGAGAAGAAAAAGAAGGAGCGCTGGAACAAAGATAAATATATATCTGCTAAAATGTCGCTAGGAGGCGACTATGGAGGGCCAGGCTTGGAGGCCAAGCTACCCTATGTCTAAACACATTCTTCTTCTTGTCCCTGTTGCTCAAGATAAAGTACAGATCCAGCTGCACATGGAAGCTTCCTGGAAGCCTGAATCAAGTTTATCAGCAGTAAAGTTTCCATAACCAACGATTGTTACACAGAGAGGTTACTAGTAGCATGCCATTAAGGCCCCCCCCCCCCCCCCCCCCACGAGAAAACAACAACGGCTCTACACCAAACATGATAGACTAATTCAAGTCAATATAACCAAAAGTTACTGCACGTGGTGCGTGACCTGTTAGTAACTATAGGGACTCCGTTAATATGACCGGCCCATCACGGCTGTAGATGCGCCACTGACAAAAATACAAAGCGACAAAACACAGGCACAATAACACAACTATTCGACTCAGCCTCCAGGACAGGCAGCAGATAAATGAATACAGAGGTGGTATATCTGATTGTGTTTCTAGTGTTCAGTTTCCCATTTTACACGGTTCACGCATTTACAACTGGGTTTGTTTTTTTTTAACGTTGTTTACCATTTTAGACGGTTCAAGAAACGTATTTACAACGTTGTAAACATCTTAAAAGTTGTCTTTTAGGAGGTCAAGTTATGAGAAAGGGTGTATGTGATTTCTGGTTTTTTAATCGCCCTGTTTCATATGACGAAGCGCGTTGTTTTACGACGAGTTCAGTTCAAATGCCATCTCTGTATTGAAGGTCGGCGACAGCAGATCTTCAGTGTTCTCTGTAGGCATGTCGCAATGGTGCAATCTGGCAGGCTTTGTCCAGTCTAAAGGGAGGAGACCAAAAAAACCGTAAACTCGTAACGTGTTAAGCAAGACGTAAAAGGCTCCTGGGAAGAGTTGGACGGATGCTAGCTACTTCCTCCTCTGATCGGCACCAATGAACGGAGAGCTTTTGGCTAGTGCATTGCCTGTTGTCGTCCCACTCCGGTATCTAGTCCCCTTCTCGACCACATGGGGCGAGGCGCGGTGTATTCAACGGTGTGCAATGTCGATGCCGAGCTAAACAATTCTGAAGGAGCCCCTGGCAGGCTTAGCCATCTCCACCAACATACGGGTCTCCGAGTAGTATCCGTCATTTCCACAGCGTTTCAACTTTGCAATAGGGCATGGCTTGGCTCCGTTCTCAATCTCCCATTATCCTCGACGTTCATCCAGCACGTGTGCGAGGAAACCAACAATATGCTCTATTATTCCTGGTATTTTACATTGGTGTACCAAAGCGGGCCTAGATAGTAGGTCTGTACATTGGTGTACCAAAGCGGGCCTAGATAGTAGGTCTGTACATTGGTGTACCAAAGCGGGCCTAGATAGTAGGTCAGTACATTGGTGTACCAAAGCGGACCTAGATAGTAGGTCTGTACATTGGTGTACCAAAGCGGACCTAGATAGTAGGTCTGTACATTGGTGTACCAAAGCGGGCCTAGATAGTAGGTCTGTACATTGGTGTACCAAAGCGGACCTAGATAGTAGGTCTGTACATTGGTGTACCAAAGCGGGCCTAGATAGTAGGTCTGTACATTGGTGTACCAAAGCGGGCCTAGATAGTAGGTCAGTACATTGGTGTACCAAAGCGGACCTAGATAGTAGGTCTGTACATTGGTGTACCAAAGCGGACCTAGATAGTAGGTCAGTACATTGGTGTACCAAAGCGGACCTAGATAGTAGGTCTGTACATTGGTGTACCAAAGCGGACCTAGATAGTAGGTCTGTACATTGGTGTACCAAAGCGGGCCTAGATAGTAGGTCAGTACATTGGTGTACCAAAGCGGGCCTAGATAGTAGGTCAGTACATTGGTGTACGAAAGCGGGCCTAGATAGTAGGTCAGTACATTGGTGTACGAAAGCGGGCCTAGATAGTAGATTAGTACATTGGTGTACCAAAGCGGGCCTAGATAGTAGGTCTGTACATTGGTGTACGAAAGCGGGCCTAGATAGTAGATTAGTACATTGGTGTACCAAAGCGGGCCTAGATAGTAGGTCAGTACATTGGTGTACAAAAGCGGGCCTAGATAGTAGATTAGTACATTGGTGTACGAAAGCGGGCCTAGATAGTAGGTCAGTACATTGGTGTACGAAAGCGGGCCTAGATAGTAGATTAGTACATTGGTGTACGAAAGCGGACCTAGATAGTAGGTCAGTACATTGGTGTACGAAAGCGGACCTAGATAGTAGATTAGTACATTGGTGTACGAAAGCGGACCTAGATAGTAGGTCAGTACATTGGTGTACGAAAGCGGACCTAGATAGTAGATTAGTACATTGGTGTACGAAAGCGGACCTAGATAGTAGGTCAGTACATTGGTGTACGAAAGCGGACCTAGATAGTAGATTAGTACATTGGTGTACGAAAGCGGACCTAGATAGTAGGGCAGTACATTGGTGTACGAAAGCGGACCTAGATAGTAGATTAGTACATTGGTGTACGAAAGCGGACCTAGATAGTAGATTAGTACATTGGTGTACGAAAGCGGACCTAGATAGTAGGTCAGCACATTGGTGTACCAAAGTGCACCTAGATAGTAGGTGAGTACATTAATGCCACTAATCGCACAGAGTGGCCCAGCACTGCCGATGAGGGTGTTCAGAGACATGAGGCAGCAAGAATAAATGAGGCTATCCAGAGACGATCGCTTTGCAAGTCTGCTCACATCAACCCTTCTTTAACCTCGATGCAATGGCGTGTCCGATGTCAATCTGTACTTCTACAGAAGCAGATGCCCATGTGCAGGTCAGCTGGATGCAGCCGAAGGAGGATTTCCTGCTTAGCATGCTAGGCTCGAGCAGCTTATTACTCCGCTGCGCTGGGATAAGTGTTAAAGTAGACACGCAGCCTGTTAGGCGCCATCTATGCTGTTCTTAACAAACTACTTAACCATAGCCGGTATTAGCCCATGTCACACAGGTAGTCGCCTCTTATGACATGCTCTCTGAGGGGCAGTGGTGCTATTCTCGTAATTGTTATACACAAAGACCCCGTCAGACCGCTTCTACTAAGTGCAACATTCGATTCAGGGCTCAGATTGGCTTATTTAGCCATATTCCGCCTCAGAACAGGTCCTTGCAGACTAAATGCACACATGCAAGAAATGAAAGGAGCACAGACTGCACAATGCACATGTCAGAGAGGAACCCAGACTCCAGAACGCATCCTGTAAAAATGTCCACTGCACCAAGGCTCCCGTGAGAAGATCTGGCCCGAGAAGAGAAACATACAAGACAAACTGTGGGGAACCATTGAGGACCTGCGACTGACGTGTCACTTCATGGAGGCGGCCCATCTGGTGGCATCAAACGAGCATTCGAAACCGAACGCAAAGAAGAAGGAGAAGAGGGAGAGGAGAAGAAGAAGAAGAAGAAGAAGAAGAAGAACCCATGCGAACAGAGAACATTGACAAAGTGGTCCTCATCGATTACGAGGGACGAACAACACAAACAGGTGAGCGCGTCTCGTGGAAAACGTTCTACGCCTCCAGGCATGTGTACCACATGTCCAGCCCAACGATGACTGCGTGATATCGCTTGCTTCCACAAAGTTTGATGTCGGACGTCTTCGTTTCGGATATTATCTATCTTTACTCTTTGCGCGCCAAAGACGGCGCATGAGGCAGAAACAAATGCTCTCCAGTTGGAACAGTGTGACGCCACTGTTGAGCCCTCTCGGATGATTGTGCGGATCTTATCGAGTATCGACATTTTTAGTACCCGTCGTTCCGTTACTTTCTGAGTGGCTCTTGGGTTTCTCTGTATATGTTTTGCCCAAGTTTCGCATTTCACATCCGTTAATCATTGCTTGGAATGACCGTGGAATTGATCAAAGTGCTTGCTCTTTCTGTGGTATCTTTCATGTCTTGGCGTATTTGCTTGATAGAGTTGAGCCAATACCACGCTGTTCATCGCCTACTCTTTATATATAAAAGCCTTAGAACCGCTGTTTTAATTTTCTCTCCTATTATCAATTTATTTGTTAATTTGTTTTTCTCTCACAACAACAAAACTAACGTGAAAAGCTATAAACAATTACATGTTCACTGAATTAACGAAAGAGTGTAGAGCAAAGAGATACAGCGTGTACTGAATTTCTATGTAAACTGCCGTCATCTGAGCGCCGGAAACAGTAGCGTTTTGCCTCAAACGTTTGTTAATGTATTGTATGGCGAGTGAGAGTTCGAAGATTAAGAACAGTGAATGGGGCTAATAGAGGTCCGTGACTCATAGCTGGCGACTTGCGTCAGTGTCCGCGAACTAGAGCTGCCCATGACACTATACCGTATCCAAATGGGAGCCCTGGAAATACTTTGCTTTAGTGTTAGTCTGGCTAAGAGAGTATAGCGATCGCAGTGCCAGGGCAAACTCAGTATCAAAAGCCTGCTGACAATCGAATGTGTCGGACCGAAAGGCGGAGAATACCGCAGCTTTGCTGTACACAACGACACAACGTCTTTTTTCCTGACGAACGCCAAATGAGAAAAAAAAGAGGAGGAGCCGCATCAGCAGAAGAGGAAGATGAAGCAGAAGAAGATGAAGCAGAAGATGACGAAGAAGAAGAAGAAAAGGAAAAAGCGGAAGAGAAAGAAGAAGAGAAAGAAGAAGAAAAAGAAGCAGCGGAAGAAGAAGAAGAAGAAGAAGAAGAAGAAGAAGAATGTGCTAATCAGCTGCTGTAAATACGGGAAATTGTGGTAAATGTAAACTATCGGATGATCGACGCGTCTCAAAGCGAACTGTCGCAAAGCAGCATATGCCTGTATATCTTCGCTTACCGTCCATCCCTGGCATAACATAATATTCCCTTTACATCTTTGGAAGATATTGTTTGGGGAGTTATTTCTAGGTGGGAGTTTTTTTCTAAACTAAAGTGGATACTGTACCCTTCCTGAAAGTTCTACACAGCCACCAGGGTAGGTTGTGACGAGGCTCGTAACCTCACTGAACCGAACTTAATTAACATCTTTATACTGGTTTAGAAGACCCTGATGAGTCTGTATACAACCAGTTTCATTTACATTACCTTGCTCTAACATTTATGATCATCCAATCTATTCTTGAATGCATTAATTGTCCCTGCCTGCACTACTTCCTGTAGCAATGCATTCCAGGTATTCACCACTATCTGGCTAAAAAAATATTTCCTAATATCTAATCGGGACATTTCTTTAGTTAATTTGTAGCTATGCCCTCTTGTTCTCGTTGGTGGTTGTATTTTGAAAAAAAAACTTGTTATAGTTTCATTTATCCGTTCCTTTGATTATCTTATAAACATGTATTAAGTCACCTCACGTGAGTAACAAGTACACATTTTTTTTGGTGTCAGTACCAGCTACTATTTCTTTCTTTGTTGACTTGTAATCGGGAGGGTAGACAAACAGGTGGTTGGCATGTTGTGTCTTTGCGTGATAGAGGGGATGTCTCCGTTTGACCTCCATGCGGGCCGCCGCTTCTGGTTCTCGGCTGTTTATTTGTTGGTAAGGGAGATGACCTTCAAATACATATACCATTCAGTTTAAAATATGTTGCCCCAGTTTCAATAGAAGTAAATATAAGAAAGCTATGTTTTTCGGTAAAACATTTTGAATGATCTGTCCAGAATCCATCAACATTAGATGGATTAACAGGGTCACACGTGTAGATGTTTGTTTACAAAATGTGAACTTTCCTGGTTATGGGAAGTAGAAAAACAGAAGGAGTCCACGCAATCGAGCAATGGTCATGGCAAGCTAAATAAAAGCTTCTGAAAAATGTTGCTTTGCAACCACACTACAGGTTTATCATACGCTACTTACTTACTCCCTCTGTCCTGGGCACTACATCACACTTCATTCTTCCAGTATTCAGCCACGTGGCTTGCCCTGTCACTGGCACTCAGCAGGTCACCCATGCTACAAGTCTCCGGGGAGGTTTGGGCAGACCATCAGATGGTCCTGGTCTTGTGTTACTCCACATTCGCATGTTTCACCATCCCTGTATCCCCATATTTTCTGGTTTGACCTGCATCGTGATACACCAGTTCGAAGTCTATTTAGTGACTTCCATGTTGCGTAGGACAGGAGATGTCCAGGCGCAGGTTCCTCCCGTAACTCGATCAAGGGGACCTGTGTCAGCTGTTTCATACCTTCGGTGCGTCATTTTCCTGGACTAGTCTGTAGGGGCTGGGTTGACTGTTAGAAACTTCATCTTGCCTTTAGTCTTGGGCGATGTACCTGCTGTCCGAACACAGTGGCTTGTGTCATTATGGCGTATATTTTTTCCCGCTGAATAAGCGTGAATCCACTTGTAGTACCGGGTCTATGCTCCAAGGGAGCGTGAGGCCTACTATATTATTATTAAAGCCGATACTTAAACTCAGCGAGGTATGAAGTGGCAAGTGTTTGGTAGACTTCTACGATAGGAGGTTCAGGTAGTTTGGTCGATTGGAGGTTCGTTCGGATGGTCTGACACACACATAGAGAAACTCATAAAGACAGACAGATGGTTGGGGGATAGAGACAGACAACAGCGGACAGACAGACACATAAGAGTTGACACTAATCGCAGTTCACTGTGGCCTCTCCCTTCGTCCAAAGGTCACTGCTATTTCAATCATGCTACCAATCACTACCCACTCTAAACGCTGACCTCTTGACGTCAACACTGGGCTGTCTGTTATAACCCGCTACTTTAGCGCAGTGGCGTAGCTTCAATGACAGGGGCTCGGGGTTTACATTAAATGAGGATGTTCCTATCAGCATTTCCTGGGACCGCGTGTGCTAGTGGTTACGTGACACGGCTCACAACCCGAAGGTGCTGGGTTCGATCCCTATCACAGCACCGGCCGTTACCCGGGGGAAGCAAACCCTTAGAAAATGCAGGAGGAAGCAGACCCTACATAAAATGGATGCCGAAGTCGGATGCACTGGGTTGACAGGCGCATAATGAAAACACTAGTGCAACGCACACCGCCTTGGGGAATCAATAGGCTGATCAACACTGATCACCCACCCCCAAACAAATATTCAGAAAAGAAGAAAGTTACTAAGATTGAACTGGAGAGGAGCAAGTCGTTATTTCCAGACTGAGAACTGGACATAAAAGACGCAAGGGTCATCTTTACAACAAAATGAGGATTGAGACAGATGACAGGTGTCCATGTGGGGGAGCATACCATGACCGTGGAACACATCCTACAAATCTGCATGCTCATGCAGGAAGAGAGAGAACAATACTGGCCTCACGAGACAGATGAGGGGTAACAACTGTACGGAGATAGAAAAAAAAAACAGCCTTACAAACAATGGTGTCCTTTGTAAGATAAACCGGGACCTTGACTCGAGGACGAACGAAGAATAAGACATTGCTACTTGGAGAAAACACCATCACAAATTGTCCGACCGAAAAATGTGCAGTCAAAAATGGCATTACAACCAGCAAGGACCTCCGTGTGCAGGCAGCACAGGATAGGCGCGTGATCAGAAGGCCTGGAGCAGATGGAATACCAGTATAAGCTGGAGACCAGACTTGCAAGTCATACTATAGCACTTTCCACGCTCGCATTGACTGACTCAGTCAAGAGCGCATCCACAGACTCAAGGATTCAGTATGACCCAGGATGATGGTCGCAGTCTCTTTTTTTTCGTTCGCCTTATTTCTCTATTCCTCAAGGTGGTGTGCGTTGCACTGTGGTTTTTGTTTTGCGCCTGTCGGCCCAGTGCATCCGACTTCAGCATGCATTTTATGTTAGGTCCTGCTTCCTCCTGCATTTTCTAAGGGTTTGCTTTTCTGGGGTAACGGCCGGTGCTGTGATGGGGATCGAATCCAGCACCTTCTGGTTGTGAGCCGTATCACTTAACCACTAGCCCACGTCGTCGCCACGGTCGCAGTTTAAATGGACGACAATAGACTATTATTATTATTAGGGAGCAAGTGGTTTTCAAAGGAATAATCGGCCTCATTCGCAGATGACCCATGTCTAAATGATTACTACTAAATAGGAAGAGGAGCCAAGTGGTCCGCCTGGGCCCTTGTGTATGACAAGGACAAGAATAGCTCCACTGGTCCACAGAGAGCATGTCGTAAGAGGCGACTAACTGTGTGACATGGCATAACACCGGCCATGGCTACGTGTTTAGTTAAGAGCAGCATAGATCGCGCCTAACATGCCGCGGATCTACTTTGCTCAAATGTTTGAATCTATTAAGACGGACTCGCACATCGGTTAGCCACCATCCGTGGCACTTGTCCCATCGCAGCGGAGTAATAAGCTGCTCGAGCCTAGCCCGCTAAGCAGGAAATCCTCCTCCCAACTACATCCAGCTCACGCAAGGGCTGGGACCTGCACAGATGCGTCTGCCCCTGTAGAAGTACAGGTGGAACTAAGGCTAAAGAGGAAGAGGTTCACCATTTCCTGGGCCTACTCGGTGCTGAAAGACTGGTAAAACATACTTGATCCGCCACTGCTTCTGTAGCAACATGTGGTTCTAACTTAAGTGTTAAGTTCTTAACTACATTATCTCTTCCCGCCACCCCACCCCCTCCTCCCGTTTGTATCATATTCCGGTAAAAGGTCATGACCTATATAACTTTTTTTTTGGGGGGTCCGTATTTGCGAATCAATGAAAGGTCATGGCCCGTACAAACTCTACCAATTTAGTATGAGCAAGAGGACAAGATAAAAACAACTCAGCATTGATATTACGATTGTGTAGACTTGTCAGTTCACTATCAAAATGCAATGTAGGTTTATTGTGCTATGAATAATCAAGGCGGTGTTCATCTGCCTCTTCTTTCAAATATCGGAAAACCCCAGTAATCCACTTTCGTATTCTCAGTATCTTCTCTCCCAAGTATGTTGGGGACAGGGTATTTGCGTCTTAATTCACCACAAAGAGTTCCCATCGTACGTATTTGACTGCACTATATGAATTAGCACTACGATCAAACCTGTGTCTGGTTCACACGGCTGAACCACGAGATTGACGCCCGTCGCCCTAGCTGCAGACAGCTTCAGTTTTGGCGTGACTAAAATTTAGACACGACTATAATGAACTAAACACGGCTTGGGAGAAATGCCCATACGACCTCTTCCGGTTATGAAAAAGGCACGACACACAACGCTGACTTGCGGGATACCTGTTTACGGGATAGGCTTCGGCGGTAAACACTGAAGAAAAATCTGCATTCTGTCCTATCTCCAGTCGTCTCGATAAAATCTTGCCACTGGACAAAGGTAGCTCAAGACCAGAGAATGAGGTTGACAAAAGGCGATCCACGATCTGCAGGAACAAGGTGCATGATGATGACTAAGACACCTCCCCCCCCCCCCTTGCATTAGAGAAAATATACTGGCCAAGACCAGCCCCCCCCCCCCCTCACGTCAGAGAAAAGATACTGACCAAGACCCGCCCCCCCCCCCTCACGTCAGAGAAAATATACTGACCAAGACCCGCCCCCCCCCCTCACGTTAGAGAAAATATACTGACCAAGACCCGCCGCCCCCCCCCCCTCACGTCAGAGAAAAGATACTGACCAAGCCCCCCCCCCCCCCCACTTCAAGTCAGATAAAACATATATGACATTCCAATGTCGCTAATGGGGGTGGACCTGGTCTTCCAGGTTGCTGTGCTAAGCTTGGCCGCATCCTGCTGTCACGCACTGCTACGGTAATGGCGTCGTCGTGCTGGTAGGATGCATTAAGAACAAGAATGAATGCATCTTGTGTGACGACAAAGCTATGTCAAACAGATGGGTGGAATATGTAAGGGAACTACTTCACAACAACGGAGGTTAAAACCAAAAATCGATATTTAATTATTACCACCAAAGCATTTTCATATGAGAAAGAAATTAAAGATATGAGCAAAGACAAAACCAACACACATGGATACAATAAATGTAGAAATGATTGAGGCTCTTGGGGAATTCGGTGTACATTATTATTATATCATTGATCTGTGTAATGACATCTACAATATTGATGTCACCCCCATGAGCTTACCACAAGCCATCTCAAGCCCCAAACAAGGTAGACTCTCATACAAAATAAAATATAGCATCGGGTTGATGTCCCAACAAAAAAACACCAGATCTAGTCCTATGGTGGGTTCAGCTCCACTGCGGTATCCATGAAAATGAGAAGGCGAATGAGCGGAACGCATACTCGCCATCCACAGAGCGATAAAGAAGCAAAGACACTGATCAAACTATCCATGATAACGAAATGGAGAGAACAGCGCGAATAATCCAAGCCAGGAAATGAAAGCATAGGCAAATTTGGTAGAGAAAGATCTTCAGATTCAGAACGGAACATTGCAGACTCAAGACCCACCCCCACAGAATGGGTCTTAGAGACACCGCCACGTGCGATTGTAGAGCACCCAAATAAACACCAGAACATATCCTGCAGGACTGACCCACTTAAGCAGACCAAAGAGAGGCAGTCTGGCCCTGGTGAGCGACCATGCTCGAAAAACTGGAGAACCAGTGAAGACCTGAAATGCTCAAAGAGGAAGAAGAAGAAGAAGAAGAAGAAGAAGAAGGAAGAAGAAGAAGAAGAAGAAATATAATCTGATGCGCTAGCATCACCGAAGGTACTCAAATCACAGAAAATTCATCGTACAGGCCTACAAAAGGCGCGACAATATCCCAGCCCACTCTTAACACGTGTGCCCAGGATGCGGTATGGTATGCCGTCTCAGATTGATCTTTATTTAGTCATAATATAACACATTTCGCAGCACATGTCTCTTGATGTCGCCAATTTCGCTTGCGATGGAAACCTATTACTATTATTTGGAGATCGCAACTGAGCGACTAGACTACATCAGTCTCCATAACAGCACGCAGGATACCTCGCGCAACCGCATGGCCAGATTGTAGAACAATCGTCCTGATGAGCCATACTATCGAGATACTGCTCAAGATTGTACAGGAAAGAATTAGGCCTAGAGTAGACAACCAACTTCCGGGTCAACAATTTGGATTTCGACAAAACACCGGAACAATAGAAGTCATGTTCTGTATAAGAACTCTAGCAGAAAAATGTACAGGAGCAAAACATAAACACACGGAAATGCAGAAAAACATCTAGAAGTGCAGAAAAACATCTAGAAATGCAGAAAAATTTAGACTAGTGCAGGGGGGGGGGGGGGGGGGGAGGGGGGGAGAAGAAGAGAAATGCACAGAAAAATACATGGCCAAAAAGAAACAGAAATTCAGAACAAAATAAAAATGCGCAAGTACAGAAAAACATATATAAGTGCAGACAAACATATTGAATTGCAGACAAACATATTGAATTGCAGACAAACATATTGAATTGCAGACAAACATATTGAATTGCAGACAAACATATTGAATTGCAGACAAACATATTGAATTGCAGACAAACATATTGAATTGCAGACAAACATATTGAATTGCAGACAAACATATTGAATTGCAGACAAACATATTGAATTGCAGACAAACATATTGAATTGCAGAAACCACAAAAAATGCAGACAAACATATAGAGCTGCAGACTAACGTATGTCTGTCTGCCTGTGTGTGTGTGTGTGATTTACAGACCACAAAAACTCCTTGAGTCCAACACCAGAAACTATACATCGGAATGAATGGAAAAGATCGATTATTAGGAACCTATACTGGGAGCTAGCTGCCAATGTAAGACTTTTCACGCTTTACTCACTATGTTAAACCAGGAGTGTAACAAGGATTTATACTGCCCTGTACTTTGTTGAACATTTAGTCATAATAACACATTTGCCGACTCATTATCGGTGGAGTATCACTAAACAGGGTCAGATATACAGATGACACAGTTCTGATGGATGAAAGCGAACGAGAACTACGGGAATTAGTGGTTCAAGTCAAGAACAACAGAACGGTTTAGAGATTGGACTTCAACACTGACAAAACAGAAACTATGATTACCACCAGATAAAAAAATGTTTCGTACAGATAAAACATACTACAGTACAGCGGTACAGATAACAATTTACATATATATATATTTATATATATATCAACAAAAGTAACAATGAACAGAAAACATGCTTTATCCACACCAAAAGACAACGGGTTTGAGAGAACGGAAATGGAAGGTATAGCGTCAAACGAGAGAGGAAGAGGCAGACCAAGAAGACGATGTCACCAAGAGGTCAAGGAATGCTTGGGCATGACTCTGGAACAGACCAGATTTGGCAAGGGATCGAGTTTCTTTCAGTCTAGCTGTGATTAGAGCGACGTTCTGCGAATGATATGCTACATGATGGTGAAGCTATATGTGGTACTCAACTGACGACTACCAACAGTTACGGACAAGGCGGCCAGAAAGTGAATCGATAACTCAGAAAAAAAAACTGAAATCTAGCACTCTATATTCCACTGCATCACCGACGGCAACGAGCGATGTGAGGCTACCTTTTGCCTTTACACATTGTGAATTCCCTCGGGCTTAAATTACGGAACTTCTTCGGACCACATCGTCAGTGTCGCATCCGCTTCATATTAGGGCCTAATCAGTGAATTATCTTTTTCGATGAGTTACCGAAGCACAGATCCAGCACAACTAAAACTGGGCCCTTCATTCAATTTGTTGTTTGTTGTTGTCTGTATCCGGACTCTCGCCCTTCGGCACAAGCTGGAGACTGGGTAAGAGCTTTTTTCAGACGGGCTGTAATGGCAGCGACGTTATGTAAAGGACTTGCTATATGATGACAGATAAAAATAGATGACCAAGCATCTAGAACAGATCAAGAGATTTTCCAGTCTTGGAAATAAAATAACGGAGGGTGGTAGATATGAAATAAAACAACGGAGGGTGGTAGATATGAAATAAAATAACGGAGGGTGGTAGATATGAAATAAAATAACGGA
This sequence comes from Ariolimax columbianus, assembly GCA_036924085.1. Taxonomy (NCBI): domain Eukaryota; kingdom Metazoa; phylum Mollusca; class Gastropoda; order Stylommatophora; family Arionidae; genus Ariolimax; species Ariolimax columbianus. The sequence continues at coordinate 45,486,889 of JAVGWX010000017.1, forward strand.
GGGTGGTAGATATGAAATAAAATAACGGAGGGTGGTAGATATGAAATAAAATAACGGAGGGTGGTAGATATGAAATAAAATAACGGAGGGTGGTAGATATGAAATAAAATAACGGAGGGTGGTAGATATGAAATAAAATAACGGAGGGTGGTAGATATGAAATAAAATAACGGAGGGTGGTAGATATGAAATGAAACATAACGAAGAGAATAATGATGACCATATCTATTTTCACCAACGAGTCTCATATTGAGAATGTATGCATTTCAAATCTAGATATACACAAGAATGGGACGCAACTCTTGGTAAGAAAAGAACAATCTGAAGTCATTGAATTTGGGGTGCACATATGTGGGCTAAATGAGTCCGACAATTTAGGGGTGCACATATGTGGGCTAAATGAGTCCGACAATTTAGGGGTGCACATATGTGGGCTAAATGAGTCCGACAATTTAGGGGTGCACATATGTGGGCTAAATGAGTCCGACAATTTAGGGGTGCACATATGTGGGCTAAATGAGTCCGACAATTTAGGGGTGCACATATGTGGGCTAAATGAGTCCGACAATTTAGGGGTGCACATATGTGGGCTAAATGAGTCCGACAATTTAGGGGTGCACATATGTGGGCTAAATGAGTCCGACAATTTAGGGGTGCACATATGTGGGCTAAATGAGTCCGACAATTTAGGGGTGCACATATGTGGGCTAAATGAGTCCGACAATTTAGGGGTGCACATGTGTGGGCTAAATGAGTCCGACAATTTAGGGATGCACATGTGTGGGCTAAATGAGTCCGACAATTTAGGGGTGCACAGAGAATGTGTGGGCTAAATGAGTCCGACAATTTAGGGGTGCACATATGTGGGCTAAATGAGTCCGACAATTTAGGGGTGCACAGAGAATGTGTGGGCTAAATGAGTCCGACAATTTAGGGGTGCACATATGTGGGCTAAATGAGTCCGACAATTTAGGGGTGCACATATGTGGGCTAAATGAGTCCGACAATTTAGGGGTGCACATGTGTGGGCTAAATGAGTCCGACAATTTAGGGGTGCACATGTGTGGGCTAAATGAGTCCGACAATTTAGGGGTGCACAGAGAATGTGTGGGCTAAATGAGTCCGACAATTTAGGGGTGCACATATGTGGGCTAAATGAGTCCGACAATTTAGGGGTGCACAGAGAATGTGTGGGCTAAATGAGTCCGACAATTTAGGGGTGCACAGAGAATGTGTGGGCTAAATGAGTCCGACAATTTAGGGGTGCACAGAGAATGTGTGGGCTAAATGAGTCCGACAATTTAGGGGTGCACATATGTGGGCTAAATGAGTCCGACAATTTAGGGGTGCACAGAGAATGTGTGGGCTAAATGAGTCCGACAATTTAGGGGTGCACATATGTGGGCTAAATGAGTCTGACAATTTAGGGGTGCACATATGTGGGCTAAATGAGTCCGACAATTTAGGGGTGCACATATGTGGTATAAATGAGTCCGACAATTTAGAAGTGCACAGAGAATATGTGGGCTAAATGAGTCCGACAATTTAGATATGTTGGTCACATCAAAAGGCATAACACGTTCTTGATAATAATACAAGATGAGAATGTAGAGAAGAAACAAACGTGGAAGGGTAACATGAAATGGATAGACAGGGATGACACATAGGACGTTGAAGACTCTTCCTTTTCCCCTGAAAAAGACGCTCTATAACTTTGCGTCGCGGTTTATATCGAAGCTGCCATTTCTGGGTATTTCGGTCCGACACATCCTTTTCAGCACGTAATTTTGGGGTAGCGCGTTTGTCTACCCTCTTCAAACCATATTCTCTTAGCCAGACTACACGGATCTAGAATGTGTCCAGGGCCGCGCCGTGGAGGCGGAATAGGGTCTTGACCAGCCTTGATTCACTGACCTTGACGCCAGCATCCAGCTCTGGATCGTTGACTACGCTTAGCTCATTCCCTACTGCGCCTTCACCCCAGGACGTTGTAGATGGATCATTGCAGCCGAGCATTCGATGTGAAAATTGAATGTCTCAGTATAGCACAAGTTATATCTGTTTTGACAGAGACTATGGGGTTAAGCTATGAACAGGCAAAACACACTGATCAAGCAATGTTAGCCACGGTCAGAAGACCCTCACCTGACCTCCTCGTTGGTCCTGGAAACAGGATGTTGTCGAGGACAACATTCTGGCTAACAAGGTGAGGTTCGATGTGATCCCCGTAGTAGTAAGTGACCCGCAGATGAGGCCAAGCATTGCACAACCGCCTGGATAGCCCCGGTCCACTTCACCAGCACGCTCGGGATGTCAGGAAAGCTACTACATTCTGCCACAAGTGTCGTCCATTTCAGGGCGCACAAAAAGGCTACCAACCCACTGTGGGCATTATCAACCAACCAACCATCTGTTTTGACAAATTTTTACTTTCTGCATGTTTAGCAAATACATGTTTTTGTTGTTGTTGTTTGCAGCCTCTGCGGAACATTGTTACTACGTTTCCCCATTTGTATGGAGGCTGCGTGGCCTAGGAGTGAAGCGTCCGTTTCACAATCCCATCGCACCCGGTTCGAATCACGCTCGTGTCCAGTTTGGCAGACATGGGTTGTTGTATTATTTGTTCGCTCCTTCACGTACGGAATGTGATGACACCCTACTGTACTGCACACTTGTCAAGAAACATATAGCAGCCGAATATGTTGATGGTTGTAAGAAACGACGCTGAGCAAAGGACATTGGTAGATTTATCAAAGCTTGAATATTTGTTTCCTGTATTTGCTATTTCTTCTTCTTCTTCGGCGTTAGCCCTGATATGGACGTTGTGACATCGTGTCGTAGTTTACACCGGGGCTACTATATATGCGTCTTTCGGCCCAACACACATTTCAGGGGGGGGGGGGGGTGGGGGAAAGGGTGTTTCGGGTTTGCCTTCCTATTGCCATCCTCATTGTCTTGGTCAGTCTACACTAAGGGAGCGTTAGCGAGCTGGTTTCGCATCTGAGTGGTCCTGGATTCATTCCCCAGTTGAGGCAGAAATGTGTTGTTTTTTTCCAGACCGCAACGGGTTGACCCAGCCTTAAATGGGTACCGGTTCAGTCCGGGAAGTCAAAGCGGCGAGGGTAGAGGAGATGGCTACCGCCCTCATATAGCCGAGCCTTTGAAATGTGAGGTCGCTAACACCTCACACCCCTACGGCAGTAATGCTATGGGTTACTTTACTTTATTTGACTGTACTGTACACTAATGCCGTCAGTTTCCAGGCTCGCTGCTTGGAGGCGGTGTAGGGTCTTGGTCAGCTGTGGTTCGCTGACCCTGATGCAGTTCATTCCCGGATACATCGGCGACACGCATGTTTGCTACTTGAGTTTAAGCTCAATTTGTTTTTCTCCCTGCATTCGCAAAGCTTCCTCGAAATAGTTAATGACTGACTGCAACACGCATAGCTAGCCGGATGTGAAATATTTGGTTTTCCAATAAACATGTTCCGGCGAGTTTGTCTCTGAAAATCCAGAATGAAACCACTTGTATTTCAGCCAGTAGACAGTACGGAACTTACAAATAGTCATCGATTCTTATCCATTAGTCAAGCCAGACAAGATTGACCGAAAATCCAGACAAGATCGACCAGACAGATTTACCAGATTGCGAAAAATGTTTTCTCTCGATCGCCTTATTTCTCTATTCTCCGAGGCGGTGTGCGCTGCACTATGCTTACATTTTTGCGCTTATCGGCCCAGTGCATCCGACTTCGGCATGCATTTTTGTATGCAAGGGTCTCCTTCCTCCTGCATTTTCTAAGGGTTTCCTTCCCCGGGTTAACTACCGGTGCCGTGATGGGGAGCGAACCCAGCAGCTTCGGGTTGTGAGCCGTGTCACTTAACACGCCGTCCCCGCAGATAGGTCGACCACACATAGAAATATTACATACTCTGAAAAATAAGCTGAAGACTCTATACCCGAATATTTCATGGCGAAGGTCGTTTGCAGCTATGCACAAGAGTTTAAGTCTTGATGCCAACTTTTTGTTGATGGTTAACGCAGCGGGGGGAGGGGGGGGGGGGAGTGTATAGCAAGAGATAGAGAATAAGTCGGATTTAGAGAGAACAAGAGCGAGAGAGCCAGTCAGAAAGAGCAAGAGTGAGCGAGAGATATAGTGAGATAAAAAGAGGACCAAATCAAAGAGAAAGTGGAACAGAGACAGAGAGAGTGAGTTAATTGGAGCCAGAGAGAGTGAGCAAGTCAAAGAGGGCAAGAGTGAACAAGAGAGAGTGCAAGACAGAGTACGCAAGAGGGAGCCAGAGAGTAACACAAGTGAGAAAGAGAACCTGAGAGAGTGAAAGAGGGCTAAATATAGTGAGAAAAAGCGATAGCAAGAGAGAGCGAGACAGTAACACAAGTGAGAAAGAGAACCAGTAAGAGTGCAAGAGAGAGCTAAAGAGAGTGAGAAAGAGATAGCTAAAGATAGAAATAGTGAGAGAAAGAGAGAGCTAGAGAGAGAAAGAGAGAGCTAAAGAGAGAGAGAAAGAGATAGCTAAAGATAGAAATAGTGAGAGAAAGAGAGAGCTAGAGAGAGAAAGAGAGAGCTAAAGAGAGAGAGAAAGAGATAGCTAAAGATAGAAATAGTGAGAGAAAGAGAGAGCTAGAGAGAGAAGAACAGTGAGAGAAAGAGAGCTAACGAGAGTGAGAAATAGCGAGAGAAAGAGAGAGTGCAAGTCAGGAGAGCAACAGTGAACAAGAGAGAGTAAGATAGCAAGAGAGTGAACAAGAGAGAGTAAGATAGCAAGAGAGTGAACAAGAGAGTGAACAAGAGAGAGTAAGATAGCAAGAGAGTGAACAAGAGAGAGTAAGATAGCAAGAGAGTGAACAAGAGAGAGTAAGATAGCAAGAGAGTGAACAAGAGAGAGTAAGATAGCAAGAGAGTGAACAAGAGAGTGAACAAGAGAGAGTAAGATAGCAAGAGAGTGAACAAGAGAGAGTAAGATAGCAAGAGAGTGAACAAGAGAGTGAACAAGAGAGAGTAAGATAGCAAGAGAGTGAACAAGAGAGAGTAAGATAGCAAGAGAGTGAACAAGAGAGAGTAAGATAGCAAGAGAGTGAACAAGAGAGAGTAAGATAGCAAGAGAGTGAACAAGAGAGAGTAAGATAGCAAGAGAGTGAACAAGAGAGAGTAAGATAGCAAGAGAGTGAACAAGAGAGAGTAAGATAGCAAGAGAGTGAACAAGAGAGAGTAAGATAGCAAGAGAGTGAACAAGAGAGAGTAAGATAGCAAGAGAGTGAACGAGAGAGAGTAAGATAGCAAGAGAGTGAACGAGAGAGTGTAAGAGCAAGAGAGAAGCAGAGAATAAGTCAGGGAGTGAGCAAGGGTGCAAGTCAGAGAGCAAGACTGGACGAGAGGGGTCAAGAAAAAGAGAACAAGTGAAATCAAGACAGAATAAGACAGAGAGCAAAAGAGAGAAAGAGAGAGCAAGAAAGAGTGAACAAGAGTGAGTAATAGAGAGCATGAGAAAGAGAGAGAAAGCGGGCAAGTGAGTTAGAAAGAGAGCAAGAGAAAGAATAAGATAGAGAACAAGAGAGTGAAAGTGAGAAAGAGCAACAGAGAGTGAGCGCAAGAGAGAGAGGGCGTGAAAGTGAGCAAGACAAAGAAAGAGCCAGAGGTTGCAAGAGTGTACGAGATTGAAAGTACGAGGAGTGAGAAACTGAAAAAGAAAGCGTGACAGAGAGCAAGTGAGAGTACAAGACAGAGTAAGAGTGCAAGACAGAACGAGAGTACAAGACACAGTGAGAGAGAGACAGATTACACAACCGGGGCAAGGGAATGCGCGACTCTTTTCTGGCAACCGACATCTATTCCTGGCCCTACAATCCTCTACAGAATCTCCGTAACGAAGACCAGCAAGATGGTAGTTGTAAGCTTTCCTACACAATCTACGACGACGTCGTTCAAGCTACCATCAGCGATCTTTCTCACGAACTGCTGATAAGGGAGAGGGGGAGGGGGCCCTCCATGATAGCAAACAGCAGCTCAAGGTCAACGATTTTGTATCCAGGACATGCAAACTTTCCTGACACTCTATAATATAGGATTGCAGCCAGGACGGATATGTTTCAATATTTTACTCGCACTTCCCCGTAAACTGTACACGTCAGTAGGCTGAGTACAACCCACTCAATCGTGGCTTCTCTTAAGATCAGATGAATCAGTTCATAGAACAATGATGCCCAGCCATTTCAGAGGTTGTGGGGCATGTAACACATGTGCTGTCTCGCTCTCTTTCTCTCTCTCTCTATATATATATATATATATATATATATGCACACACAAGGGGCTTGTCATAAGTCTTTACCCGACTATGAAGGAGTGGAAGGAGACAGTTGAAATTCGGCACATAAGTAGCTCATTCAATTTGTACTGGACTTGAGAGGCTACAATTTCCCTCCTCTACGGGTTTACCCGGTATGGTTCGTGGCGCAACACATCTTATTGACCGGATCTGCTACTCTAAAGGTTTGTCAGAACAATTGAGAAATCAGAGAACTGTGATAAAATGCTTGATGTTGCAGGCAAAAACACCTACAGAAATACACAGAGAGATGGAACCAGTGTTTGGGGAATTCTGTCCTTCGTATGCTTCTGTAAAAAACTGATGTAGACAGTTTAAGGGTGGCCGTTCCCATGTTGCTGATCTTTCAAGATCAGGAAGATCATCCTCAGAGTGCAGCAATGAAAATGCTGCAAGAGTGAAGAAAAAGATCGACCAGGATAAGAAAATAACAATTGCAGAGATATCTAGGTCAGCAAACCTGAATGAAAGTATAGTATTTAGAATTTTACACAACAGACTGAACAGGGGAAATGTGTGTGCCCGCTGGTCCCGGTTTTATTTGAACTCCCCTCGTGTGGGTGTGTACATATGTGTGTATGTACACATATGTGTGTGTGTCTGCGTGCGGTTCTATGTGTCGTCGTGGTCAAGAGGTAAGGCACTCGCCTCTCAAACCGATGAACGGAAACGGTGAGTAATTGAATCCAGCAAGTTTCAAGCGACTCAGGGGCTCAAGGGAGGTGGGACCAGAGTACATGCATCCTCAGTTACCTCCAGTCGCCTTGACTAATGTCTTGCCACTGGTCCAAGGTAGCTCGGGACGAGAAAATGAGGTTGATGCCTAGCATAGTGTCTCTCTCACTATAATCCGCATACAGCTCAGGTTACATCATCAAGACAAAACCGCCTCATCATGTCGCCATTATCGCTTGCGTTGGGCAACTATATATTTGAGGATTCTGTGGCGAAGTGGTTAAGCAGTAGGCCTCGTGATCAGGTGGTGTGGGTTCAACTCCGGACTCCGCCATCTTTTTCACGGGTGCTTGATGCGGAGTCCCCTGCATCTCATAGTTGCCCCCTAGTCGTATTGTCCTTGACTTGCCACTGGGCTCGAGACGAGAGAGCAGGGATAAAAAATAGTACAGGTAATCCTTACTAAAAATTTCGCTAGCAAATAAATTATGCCATCATTGTCTGCGGCCTTTGCTTTGACACACACACGCACGCACACACATACACACATATATATATATACACACACACGCGCGCCACCGTATATACACTTAGCATGTCCTTTGCAGAACGTTGCTCCCATCACAGCCAGTCTTAAAGAAACGCGATCTCTTGTAAATTCTCTAGCCGCTCCAGAGCCATGGCAAAGCACTTCTTGGCATCTTGGCATCTTGGCGTCATCGCCTTCTTGGCATCTTGGTGTCATCGCCTTCTTGGTCTGCCTCTGCCTCTCTATCCCGGCACTATACCTTCCAATACAGTTCTCACAAAACCGTTGTGTCTTTTGATGCGGCCAAAGTATTTTGAATTTCTGAACCAGTTCTCCTTTATGCCCAACTCTTGTCAAATAGCTGCACTCTTCCTTGTTTGCGGTCCATGGTATTCTCAGGTATTCTATTACATTTAGACTCGAATGACTTACAGCCGTGCGCTGCCATGGGGAAAAAACGCAGGCTCTCAATATTTCAACTTTTGTTGTTTTCAAGGCACTCTGGCTAACGAGATGTGCATCTACGAGATCCTCGTAGTAGTGAGCGTCACGCAAATGAAGCCAAGCATAGCCTAACCGCATCAAAAACCGTGGCCCACCTTCATCAGCAGGTTCGGGATGTGAAGAAAGCTACTACAAACGGCCACGAAAACACTTTCATGGCACGCACACAAGAGTAAATGTACCCATTGTGGGCATTAAACGACAGCTTGAATTTCAAAATAAAATATCTGTCTAAGAAGGCAACGCCAGGACGAAAGTGTAAATTCAATGAAGAACTAAATATGACATTTCAATGTTTTACAAATGGTCGGGACTTGTGGGAAGCCCAATGAGCTGTGCACAAACATTGTTCATTTAATGGCTCATTTAGAAATTAACAAGCACAAAAGAGCCATTCTAGGAGAGAGTTCTTCCCCAAAATTGGCAAATTTCTTTGTCAGAGAAGGCAATAAATCTGAAGAAAAGTTTCTACGGCTGAAGGTATTACTGCTTTTCACACTGCAAAACTTCACAATAGCTATAAATCAATTGATTGTAAAGCGGTCTTTTTTTCAGGAAATCGTTTCCTGGCTCTGAAGGAGCTCGAAAACTTCTTCTTCTGTCGTTCGCTTGAAAATATAATGTCTATATCTGCAATGTTGTCTCTTTTATAAACTTCACTGCCTTGTGTAGTTCATATACAGGTCCATCAAGTGTCTCGTCCAGTGTTGTTTCTATTGGCCGGTGGGCTTGTCTCTGTATATCATATTCGTAGCAGTTCTGTCGTATGTGTTCTGTAACCTGGCGTGCCTGTGTACATGGTGGATTGTAAAACTCCAGGTTTGTGTACATGCTTCTACGGAGTCGGTTGTGTTCTATTCTGCGGCGTAACAGCTCTTGTCTGTTTATTTTTTTTTTGTGGTAATCATCTTGTGTTGGTGGTTATCTCACTGATTTGATCATTCTTTTCTTCTGATGATATGTAACTGATACACCCGGTTGTTTGTAACACCTCCCTTTGCCAGTAGATCTGCCCTGTCGTTTGCCGGTACTCCAAAAAGAGAAACTGTTGTTTGCCCATCGTTTCACAGGAGGACCGCGTTGTCACCTGTCAATCCTGGAGTGAGTTCGTAGGTGGCTGATCAAACCAATCTGAGCCCGAAAGCGTCTGTCACACCGAGGGACAATGGACCATCAGATGCAGGCAACTCGTCTCTCGCCTTTAGTGTCGTTCGTCTCTGTGCAGCTTCCTTGATTTTGATCTGCTCCTTATGTGCCGTGCCAGTAGACATTTGACTACGCCAGGCAGCGCGATCAGCAGCAATGTTCTCACAATTACCAGGTTCAAGGTCGCAGTTCTTCAGAGTGTCTCTGTAACGTTTCATTTGGCCATGGCGACCTCGCTTGCCTGACTCAAGCTCGCCATAGAATATTTTCTTTGGAAGCCGCTCATCTGACATACAGACAACATGGCCAGTCCATCTAAGACGCAATTTGCACAGAGTTGTGTGGAAGCTTGTCAAGCCAGCTCGCGAAAGAACTTCTACATATGTGGTCATATCTTACAATTTTATGTTGAGCAGTTTCCTTAGCCAGCCCAGATGAAAGTGGTCTTGCATGTCGACTGTAGACAGTCCGGGTTTCACAGGCGTACAAAGGTATCCACAGCATGACAACCTTACTCTGGCTACTCAGTTCAGACAGTGAAGCCTGTAGACCTGGCATCTGTCAGAAATACTACACGTTGTGGACCAAGATTAGTGTTCAAGAGTTTCTCAGTTGTCACCGTGGATGGGTGTCTGAATGTCTGCACCATAAGTACGACAGAATGTTGTGGTTGGTAAACTTTTTGGGTATTCTATGTACATGCCCGCTCCCCCATTCTTTACTGCATTCTGTACTGACCCATCGATGTGTACTCGGACCCACAGTTCGTATAGGTATTCCTCTTCCAGAGAACAGTCTTCTTCTTCTTCTTCGTTCAGGCTTGTTGGTCATGCTAGGTATGTAGTCCCACCGCTAGGACAGCGTCTGCGTCCCCTCTGGCCATAGTAGGTCTCTGTGTATTGGGCAGTCCTATGATCATCGTGGGCATTTAATACAACAACAACAAAGACCAACACATCACTCCCATGTAGGTCACCCTGGGAACAGAATGTTTCGTGGTAGTCTAACAAGGTGGGGATCGATATGATCTTGACAGTAGTGGAAGTCATGCAGATGAAGTCAGGCATTGCACAACCGTCTGCGGGACACCGGTCCACCTCCATCAGCCCGCTTGGAATGTTATGAAAGCTACTTCAACCCGCTACTTAACGCCCCCTTCAGAGCGCATGAAAGAGTAAACGTTTTCATTGTGGGCATTCAGCAGCAACAGGGATCGAAGTAAGAGACACCCCCCCCCCCCCGCTGTGCGGCGATTCGCTCAAGGATATGATCATCAGCGGTATCATACGAGTGTCTAGACAGCTGGCCCTCAGAAGTGGGTTGCGGTTGGATTAAGTTCAGGTGGTCGTTAAGCAGTATGTGTTGTCGGATCAAGGTCTACCAAAAGAGCTGCTCTGTGGTGAATTCTAAAATGGCAAGAGAGCAAGCGGTGGGGCAGCGGAGAAGGCACATGGAACAAGGACTGGATCACTGATCCAGTGCGGTATTCATCAACGATTTGAAATAATCCCAACTAATCGCGCGGACTGGCCCAGCACTATTGGTGTGGTTATTCATAGACATGAAGAATAGATGGAGCGTCAAGAATAGGCGAGGCTATCCAGAGACGATCGGTCAGCAAGTCAGCTCACATCAACCCCGGTGGAGAGAGGTGTCTTATTTCCCTGTACAAAGTCCAACAGACAATTCAAGGCTCAGATTGGCTTATTTAACCATCTTGGAATTCATGCGAACAGTGCATGCTGACAGAGTGGGTCTCGTCGATTACGATGGACGAATATGTGTTAGGTTCTCTGCCAGAAAATGGTGCTTTTATCATTTCCTGTGAGTTGATTGATGCTGTCATTTGGATTTGGGCCTGCCATTTGTATGTAGACCACCGTCTGTATTACCCATCGGTCATCTGTTTTGCCAAGTGTCTTTGCTGTGCTTCTGAGCTGTTTGAATTCTAATTGACTGGCGGTTTTTTGTATAATCTATCTATCTAGGTGAGCAGCAAAGATGGCGCCGTAACTGGCTGCGGGTCTACATGCTCAGCTGTTTTAGTTCATTATAGATGCTGCCAGACCATGAATTTGCCTGCAATTCACACTAGTCGACGACTTACACTTGTATTCACGGAAACGTGTTGTTGTTTTCCATTTGGATTGGTTAATTCGTTCGAGTTGTGTGTTTTCTTTTGTCCGATTATCCTGGAATGGACATCGGCTATATGAATAGCACTACGCTTAAACATGTGTCATATTTCACGGTCTAGTTCACACGGCTGAACTTCACGAGATTGTCGCCCTTTGTCCTAGCTGCAAACAATGTCAGCTTTGTTGTATGAAATTTAGACCCAACTGTAATGAGCTGCCACCTGGAGAGAGATGGGCTCCATCAGGTGTGTAGCGGCCCAAGACTAACCGTTGTTGTATGACGGCAGCTGGTACGACAAACTGCAATAACGATGCCTCAACGACCTTCTACGTTATGGGACATGATGATGATAATCTAGCTATCTTGCAATGTTTTTTTTCAATACCTGTATGCATATAATCCGGATGCTTATATTATATGTTGCGTTGTTGTGGAGCTATGTTATCCAGGTAGATGGGGCTCGAAAGCCTATCCACGCAGGAGCGACACTTCAAACCGCCTGCCGTCTTGCAGGTGTGGTATTGAATTACCAAAGGCTACCGACGGACGACAACGGGAAACCACCGCCGCATTGAATATCCCAGATCTATTATGAATCATCCATACCTAAAATTAATCACAACTGGCGTTAACGGGGATACACGCCCCACGTAAAAAGAAATGGAAGTATATGATCAGAAATGTCTACCGACAAGGCATATGATGATGATATTGACGATGACGAGCCATTTTCAAAGTTGTAGCTGTGTCTCGGTTCCTGTCTTGATCCCTTCTTTGCTAGTCTTCCCTGCCTTGTCATTTGGGTTTTGTCTATGTTGGAGAACGAGGTTAGAAACCCTTGCACATGAGTACAAATATAACTGACACTGTTCCGCTACTCGGCCGCATGAATCCTCCCTCAGCTGTTATATAGTCTATTTATAAGCAGACCGAAATCACCGACCCGGTGGCGAAACTACCAACTGGACACGCCCTGTAGGCATTATCAACTTTGTTCCAGGAATTTCCCAACAGGTGTGTCGCCAAATGTCGTGAGTACTGGGTTATTCCCTGGAAGTTGATGTCATACATAAATGAAAGGTGCCTCGTGTCCCAAGGTAGTAGTGGCCTTCTGCCTATATCTGAAGCATTGGACCACAACTACATCCGGCCCTTTTACATGAAGCATGCATTTGGGAGTCTTGACAGTGGCGAGTTTACTGGTGTTGTACTTGGAGGTCACTCGCATTCATATCATTGAACTCAAACCATTTATTTAGCGGTGGGGTACAATAGCTCTTGTTACATGCAGAGGCGTACTTGAGAAGGTGATATGGGGGGTCGTCCAGGCTGTAGTGCAATGTGAGACTCGCCTGTAAGCTCACTGGTACGTGGATTACAGTGTCGATTCCCACCCCGTTGGCCAGACTGCTGTGACACAACCTATTTTCAAGAGCTCTACCAGGAAAGGGAACTGCGGTGTTGGTTTTGATCAGTATGTTTCCTCTGACTCAGGTGTCACTCTTGCCATTTTTCGAAAAAATTAACAAAGGCAACAATGAGAAATATGAATAGTGACTCCCATTGGCCCAATTTGCTGCGCTGGGTGCATGATGCGCAGGCGAAGATGGTACATTCAAACTAACTGACACACCATGCCTTCATTATGGTTTACCTTAGTTATATAATTTTGTTTTGCAAAATTCAAACCAGAATAGCATATCATCACGATTGAATGCATTTCATTGAAAGTTAAATATACATATGGACTGCAAACTCACGGCGGAAGGAAAGTGCGTGTGTGATACACGAAGAGACGGACGGGATAGGTGGGTTGAGGGGTTCTTGGGAAAGACATGAGCGAGTTGGACGGGGGAAAGAGATTAGCGGGGAAATGGTCTTTTTGAGTGGACGTGGAAGAAATGGACACTGGGTGCGTGGATTGAGGGCAGGATTGATGTGTGGAGGGCGGGGTGCTTTCTTTTTGCTTCCTAAAGATGAGCGGGGTGGGGAGAAAAGGTGGGGTGGAGTGCAGCGGGCTGAGAGAGAACGAATGGGTGAGTTGAGAGGGGGGGGTGAGGGACAGCTGGACGGGCTGACCTGATGGGGGCTGGGGAATGAGAAGGGATGGTTGGATTAAGGAGGACACAACTGCCGTGGGAATGGGCAGATTAATGGAGGGAGGAAGCAGACGGGGGCAGCTATGAATGTCACACCTTTGGGGTTGATTAGCGCGAGCAGGTGAGAAGCAATACTTGCATAACTTTGCCAGGAAACGCCCGGATGCTACAGCAGTTGTGTTGTGTCCACACACATAGACACCGAAGACAGTACATACACATTACATAATCATACATTCATTGGCTCTTTCCGTCTTGTAGGACGATAGAAAGAAAAGTGATGTAACTACAGTCCATGACAATAACGAATGTCACTAGTAAGATCAATCCAAAAAGGGAAGCGTCTTCCACTGTGTGTGCAAGTTTAGTAGGGACTGTTTGCATCATCAGGTAGTGTGGTGTGTCTTCTAACAACGCTTGAGTCCTTTACACTAAATAAACTGACATCACATCTCTCTCTCTCTCTCTCTCTCTCTCTCTCATGTGTGCGTGTGCTTATGTATAAAGTATGTATGTGTGTGTATATATATATATATATATATATATATATATATATATATATATATATATATATATATATATATATATATAAGACAGAGCACGGATTACGAATCAGCGTGGAATCGTATTATGCCTTGACAAAACGAAAAGGGAGTTGCACAAAGAATGCTATGTTCTGGGATTAAGTTTTAAGTGACATGGTTGTGTTAGGTCTCAGAGTTAAATAATGTGTGGTGGCCAGTGCCCATTCCTCAATTACTTCCCTTCCCTAACAGTAAGCTAGGTACTAATGAACAGCTTGGTCACCATGAGCGTTTCGATGCTCGGGAACCAACAGCGAGGGCTCTACCACTCTTCTGCTTAGACATTCTTCTACTTGCTCTTGGTCGTTTATTCTCAGCTACAATGTCCTGAACAGGACTTTGCATGTAGTAAGATGCAGTCCGGAGAACGGTAAGCTTTGTGTCGTTAGTTCACATCTTGACTGCGATATTTGCAGCTTTCATTCCGACACATCCGACTAGGCATTTCTTTGTACCTGGTTAGCCTTCATTCACTCTTCGATCCCTTCTCCTTAGCCAGTCTTGCCTGTTGCAGCCTGCTATCCGGGATCATCGCTTAGAAGTGTAGACTGGCCTTTGCAGTTCTGGGTCGCTTGCCCTGACACCAGCAGTCAGCTCTGGGTAGTTCAGCGCTACAGCGTCTGCCCTGTTCAGCATCTTGACCCCGCTCAGACATTCAGGATTTGGTATTACCAAATAAATCAAGCGAGACGCGGAAGAAGCTGCTCTAACCTAGCTTGCCGCGAAGTGAGAAAGGCTGGAAATTACTACCCTCGACAGTGTCTATTAATGTTTGCTGGCAGCACGACTCGCCATTAGCTTCCGCGTTGTGATCACTAGAGGTTTATGAAACATCAAGTGGGCATAAACGGTAACACTGGGCACTTAAACCTGGTAGTATCTTCTTCTTATTGTTGATCGGAGCCACTCGTGACGGTTGCAGGTTACAGTGGCTCTTCTTACATCCCGAGGCGGTATTCAGATGGTAGTCCGTGGTCCTTCTGGCCGTTCTGCAATGCGAGGATCACTGATAAGATCACCACAAGGGGGTTACAGCGCCTTCTTCTGCGTTCGGGTTTTTCTAATCACGTGAAATCTTCAGGTACATAGCCAGGATGAAGTGCCCAGTCATTTCCAGGTTTGAGCGCTGGACCCAGAGCTATTGACTCGGTTCTGATCCCTCATGTCAGGGTCTATATAGGATCAACATATGCCAAACAAATCGCAGTGTGGATCCCTGCCTCGTTAATCAGACTGCTGCCTGTTTCTGGGAACATGAGGTGGGGGGAGGGGGGGGGGGGGGGTCACTGATCAGTATGTTTGAGCTGAAAATCCAATTGTGCGCTGGTCACTTTGTGACGAAACTACAGGACTGGAATCAGAAACTGGTTGATTAGAGACTGCAGAATCTTCTGGGGGAGAGGGGGGGGGGGGGGGCGGGGCACTGTGGTCAAGGGACAAATCACTCGCCTATCAAAGCTATGAACGGAAACGGTGAGCGATCGAATCTTGCAAGTTTTTCAAGCGACCCCTGTTCTCAGAGTGCGTGCATCCTGAGTTACCTCTAGTCATCTTGACCTATGTCTTGCCCCTGGTCAAAGGTAGCCTGGGACCAGAGAGTGAGGTTGGCGACCAGTGCATCTTCTTCCTCGCTATAATCCAAATACAGCGCAAGTTACATTATCAAGACAAACCCATCTGATGATGCCGCCATAGGCGCTTGAAAATAACTGTGAATCCTCCCACTAAGCTGTAATAGTCTATTTGCAAACAGACCGGAATCAACCACTCAGCGGCGTAACTGCCGGTCAGACACGCCCTTGAGACGCAGGGGTAAGGGATACGCTAAACGGACCGTGGCTGGCTTAGGGTCTCATCAAATTTCAAATATTTTCAAATCAAAAGAAAAGAAAAAAGAAATGGATACAACCATGGCTCAACAAAATATGTCTGCACAGCATCATGCACATAGAAAGCGATAGCCTCAGTAACGTAACTGGTTTGTTTTTTATTGTTGCGTTCGCCTTAATTCTCTAATCCCCAAGGCGGTATGCGCTGCACTGTGGTTTTTATTTTGCGCCTGTCGGCCCAGTACATCCGACTTCAGCAGGCATTTTATGTAAGGGTCGGTTTCCTCCTGCAATTTCTAAGGGTTTGCTTCCCTGGGGTAACGGTCGGTGCTGGGGGGGGGGGGGGGGGAGATAGAACCCAGCACCTACGGATTGTAAGTAGCACCACTTAACCACTAGCCCACGCCGTCCCCATATGAAAAATATAATTTGAGGAATAAACTCATGATTTTGCATTCAGAAAACATAGAAATAAGGCCTGTCTCATACCTATTTTTCTGATTATACAAACAAATTCTGTGTATTACTCATATTAATAAAAAAAGATCCGGATTGTGAGGTTACCTAGGCGTGCTTCTCCATTAGGTCATATCTGTTTGATAAGTTATGTTGTTGCGAATGCCCGAAATGAGTAGGGGCATTTTGTGGCGGGTTGCAGTAGCTTTCCTCACATCATGAGCGTGCTGATGAAGGCAGACCGGGGTCTTCAAGGCGGATGTGATATGCTTGGCTTCGTCTGCGCGTCGCTCACTACTACGGGAAACACGTCTATCACCCACCTCGTCTCCAGGGAGGACTACGATGAAGTCAAGGTGGGAGTTTTGGCCAATATATTTTGCCTGACCCTGAATGACATGTCTGATCAGTATGTTTTATCTGCCCAGACGTTAGTCTTTCTCGCCTAAGTTTGTATGAGCATGTTTCTCCCTATTCTCTGGTTAATCAGTCCAAAGACTGGTTGTAAGGTTGTCTGGGCATGTCTCTCCATTTAACCCTGTCCTCTGGTTGATAAGTCCAAAGACTGGTTGTGAGGTTGATGACAAAAGTGTGTCGGAAGACAACAGTGAAGATCTGGACAACGATGTTTAAAGAAGAACGTGAGTTAACGAAAGATCTTCCGAGACCAGGTCAGGCACATATTGTTGCATCAGAAGATGCCATCGACAAAATTGATGCAGAAATTCGGATGGACCGTCGCCGGACCTTACGTTCGCCCCACTTTCCTCACCATACACTGTCTGCATTCTGCGGTGAATGTCAACTGCTCGACATCCGTCAGCTGTTAGAAACCGAATCACCGCTCCTTGATCACCTCTGGACAGATTATGTATCATGTCCGACATGTTTTCAACGGTCTGCTGAGGAAACTATGAGTCGGAGGATAATGAAATTTTGTAAACTTTATGGTTGGTATGTGCTGTTTACACCAGAAGTGACGTGGCCATGCGCATCGTATTTATGTTCACTTGGTGCTGTTTGGTCTGGTTTCATTTGAACACACCTCGTTGATAGATACTTCAGCTCCTTCTGTCCACTAAGTCCAACAACATTTAATGTTACTAATTTTTTATTGTGTATTTATTTGGCCGTGCGTTGATGTAAATGAGGCATTTCGTATCGCAACAGGTTGTCTTAAGCCAGCATCTAGGAACAGTTTTCTACGAATTGAGCAGACCAGAAACATGAGCAAAACTGCATCCAAAAATGTCGCCAAAGATATGGAGAGGAATGAATGGAGATCAAAGAAGAACATACAACAGGGTTGTTGTTGTTTCGAATGGCCACAATGAGTATGTGTGCTATTTTGTGCGTCCTGAAATGGATGTTAAGTGGCGGATTGCAGTAGCTTTCCTTACTTCCCGAGCGTGCTGATGGAGGTGGTGCGGGTTCCCCTAGGCGGTTGTGCCATGTGTGTATTCATTTGACTGCCGCTCACTACTATGATGATCACGTCAATCCCCCACCCCGTTAGCCAGACTGTCATGAAAACAGCCCGTTTCCAGGGAGGGCTACTAGGAAGCCAAGGTGAGGGTTTTGCCCAGTATATTTTTCCTTACCCTGACTAACATGTCTGATCAGTATGTTATGCCTGACCAGACGTTAGCTGACTTTTGGCCCAATACTTTGTGAGGTTGCCGGACAAGGAAATAGGGTATCTCCTGTCCACATCCCACTGAGATCAGTCTGTTTATTCTACTGTAACGCCTCTGTAGCACTAGAATCCTCTGTCCGCTTGCTATGCCAGTCACAGTTGGTCCAGTGTGCCTTTCGGTATCGACGTTTATGGATTACTCTGACTCCGTCCTGTTTTGTCCATCTGCTACGATGAGGACGCGGTGACAGACCAGCAAGCAGAGAACGAGCAAAGAATAGTGTCAGGGCAGGTCATCCCGTAACCAGTGAGATCGTTGGGACACACATGAAGACATCCTCACAACCCCACGCAACCCTTCTCTGTCAGCGGCCGCTGCCTGTGCCTCTTCTGGTCGGAGATTGGTCCTTTCTTTTATGTTGTCCTCCCACATATTTTTGCTTCTTGGTCGTCTGTCTGCACCTTTCCGTGCAGGATCGTATTTGCAAGACCATTTGATCTCGATTTGTGACCGTACCAAGCTAGTTTCCTCCTTTTGACAGTTGCTAAGAGGTCTTCATAAGGCCATATTGCTGTTGTAATTCTATCTCGTATTTCCTCATTTGTAATAGTATAGAATAGTATAATACCCATACAATCGCTAATCTAATGGGGAAGTAAAATGACACACGATGCAGATACAATAACATAAATTTACACTCGAATTGCTTTGGCTTCATATGCATTTAAGCAACTAACGATGATTTTGGAATGAAAATCAATGAGCTAACACACTAAGCTCTTGGCTTTCTAACTCCAACATAATATTAGTGTTAACATATGGACGCAAAGGATGGAAAACGACAGGCGCGTTAGAAAATAAACTGAATGTTTTTACAAATAAATGTCCTAGAAAACGGTTGAACATTGGCTGGGAAGAATTCAAGAACAACAAACGTATTAGAGAAATCACCAACCAGCAATTTGGTTCTACCATCATAATGAAAAAGGGATCAAGACGCTGAGTAGCGACCCATAGCTGACTACTAGCGTCAGGTCCAGCGAACCAGAGCTGCCAAGACCCTTCTACACCTCCACGCGGTGATCCTCGATAACAGGCTACAATAGAGCAGACTGGCTAAGGAGAAGGGATCGAAGAGGGAAGGCTAACCCGGTACTCAAAAAATGCCTGCTGAAGTCGGATGTGTCGGACTGAAAGGTGCAAATATCGTAGATAAGCTGTAAACTACGACACAACGCATTCCGTTCTCCTGACTACATCCTGCTACTCGCAAAGCCCTTTTCAGGGTCTGGTAGCGGGAGATTGAGAACGAACGAAGAAGAACAATGAAAAAAAACGGTGAACATACATCGGGCATGTACTTAAAATTAGCAGCAACGGACTCCCATTACAGGCATTTCTATTGGGGAAAGAAGACCTAAAGCGACTTGGCAGAACAATGGCCAGGTCTAAGCAACAAACAAAAACTTAGGAATGCATCTTCACATCGTTCAAACTGGAGAGCGCTTCTTTCTGCCTCATACGCCGTCCGTTTGGCGTCCACAGAGCAGAGAATCTTTGAAACATTTCGCAAGATAGGACTAAGGAAGGTATAGCATGGGGCTGGCTATTCCATCCTAAAGAAACTATAAGCAATAAGAAGACGACAAGTCAATCTCGGTAGTCCGAGTTAGAGAAGGGGCAGCTAAGTCAACTTATTTGATTTTTTACTGAAAGATAGCGTAGCCATATTGATACTTGATGACAGATTTTCAATAATGACTACACGAAGATCAAATGTAGCTGTTGCTCCATACTTCGACTGGAGCGACAACGCAAATACGGTGAAGTTTTACTGCTAGTTAAAGATTCAGAAGA
Source organism: Ariolimax columbianus (assembly GCA_036924085.1). Taxonomy (NCBI): domain Eukaryota; kingdom Metazoa; phylum Mollusca; class Gastropoda; order Stylommatophora; family Arionidae; genus Ariolimax; species Ariolimax columbianus. The sequence goes on from JAVGWX010000017.1 coordinate 45,506,688, forward strand.
CAAATATCTTCTTCTGTTGTGCTGTTGCTCTTGCCTTGCGGCGTCGCAGAGGTGGGATGTGTAATTTCGTGCTATCGCCAAGTGGGAGGCTTGTGCTGTCGTTAGGTGTCCCTTGCTGAGACTGTCAGAGCCTCGACCCATCGACGTCGTGGCCTGGAGACCTGCATATGATATTCTCTTCACGCAGGCTGGTCATAATACATTCTGACTAAATGACCAAACCACTTGATTTGTTGAGAGTCAATGTAGGCACTAACTGGGTTTGTTGAGAGTCAATGTAGGCACTAACTGGGTTTGTTGAGAGTCAATGTAGGCACTAACTGGGTTTGTTGAGAGTCAATGTAGGCACTAACTGGGTTTGTTGAGAGTCAATGTAGGCACTAACTGGGTTTGTTGAGAGTCAATGTAGGCACTAACTGGGTTTGTTGAGAGTCAATGTAGGCACTAACTGGGTTTGTTGAGAGTCAATGTAGGCACTAACTGGGTTTGTTGAGAGTCAATGTAGGCACTAACTGGGTTTGTTGAGAGTCAATGTAGGCACTAACTGGGTTTGTTGAGAGTCAATGTAGGCACTAACTGGGTTTGTTCCCGCTGTCTGCCTCAGAGTGGTGTTGCGGTCACAGATTGTCTTTCCAGCTGTACTTCTCTCACAACTCTGGATCTTACTCTTACGGTTTGCTAGTAAAGACCAAGATTGACAAAGAAAAATATCAACATGTCAAAAGTTTGCTTTGGGTGGACGTGCACAATTATGTCTTAAGCTGGGTTAGAAAACCCGCCAGCTCTAGCGACAAAGTCCTAGCGCTGGTAAGTCTAATGATATTTATCATGGCTCCCCTTTAAGCCCCTGCGAATAATGATTTCTATTTGTCGATGAGCGGACACTCACTGGCTGATGATCCCGTGACCCAAGGAAGATAACATGGCTAGTCTGAGATAACATGGCTAGTCTGAGATAACATGGCTAGTCTGAGATAACATGGCTAGTCTGAGATAACATTCCACAAATTATCATTTATTTTCATTACATTCGTTGTTTCCTTTTTTTTTTTGGGGGGGGGGGGTGGGGGGGGCGAGTTTGTTTCGCATGGCAAGGGCACTGGACAGGATTAAATCCTCGGTTAACCCAGCCATATATTGCGCCTTACTGCTATGGAAAGCTCGTTATACACAAACAATGTCAACACGACCGGTGGTGGGGGATGAGAGAGAGAGTGGATAGAAAAGCACGGGTACATAGAAAATGTGAACTGGACATGAGAAAAGGGGGGGGGGGGGGATGTTATAGAGTTTAAATCGAGAGGGAGAGAGACAGTAAAGTTAGAGTGAGTAGAAAATGTGAACTGGGCAGGGGGGTGGGAGAGAAAGAGAGGGAAAGACGTTAGGGTGGGTAGAAAATGTGAACTTGACACGAGAAAGGGATAGGGGTGGGAGAGAAAGAAAGGGAAAGCCGTTAGGATGGGTAGAAAATGTGAACTTGACATGATAGAGGGGTGGAGGGATGGGGGGTGGGAGAGAAAGAGAGGGAAAGACGTTAGGATGGGTAGAAAATGTGAACTTGACATGATAGAGGGGTGGAGGGATGGGGGGGGGTGGGAGAGAAAGAGAGGGAAAGACGTTAGGATGGGTAGAAAATGTGAACTTGACATGATAGAGGGTGGAGGGATGGGGGGGGGGGGAGAGAAAGAGCGAGAGAGACAGTAGGGTGTGTAGAAAATGTTAACTGGATATGGGGATAGGAATAGAGGGAAGACGGAGAGAGAAAGAAAGAGAGGGGGAAAGAGAGGGATAGTGAAGTTAGGGTGTGTAGAAAATGTGAACTGTGGACACGTGTGGTTTGCGGGGAGAGAGAGAGAGAGATAGAGTGGGGGTTAAAGTTGTTTTAAATATACGCTTCCCGTGGCACTTAATGACAAGGGCAGTGGAACAACTGTAGGAGATGCATAATGCACCATGACGCCTGGTCCGCGTTGTTGCTGTCAAATGATATCGATTGGCTCTCGCACACGGAAGTCACGATAGTTTCTATTAAATTATCTTCTCCGTCTTCCTCATTCCTCCTCAGATCAAGGTTCTGTTTTCTCTTGTCTCCGTACAGCTTTTGCCCCATATGTCTCGAAAGACCAGTTTTGTTCTCTCTTTTCCTGCGTGAGCGTGCAGCTTTGTAGGATGTGTTCCACCTGTCATTTGTCCCAATCCTGATTTTGTTGTAAAGGTGACCCTTGAGTCTGTTATGTCCAGTTCTCAGTCTGAAGATGATGACTTGCTTCTCTATAGTTTCGTAATAGTTGTTTTCTTTCGGAAGTGGGGAGCGTTGTCCAGTCAATTTCCCCCTGAAGTTGGCTTTTGACTGAGGTCTTCATCATCATCATCAGTTCCGTAACGTAGAAGGTCGTTGAGGCACCGTTATTGCAGTTTGTCGAATCAGTTCCCGCCATACGTCTCGATTTTCGCCAGGGTATTAGTTTCAACTTAAGACCGACCCGTCCACTCTTTTATATTGTCCTCCCATCTCTTTTTTGGTCTCCCTCTCCCATACTTCCCGGGCACAGCACCTTGCAGGACGGTCTTGGTCAGCCCCCACTGATCGTGATAGATGTCCATACCATGTCAATTTTCGTGTTTTTACTATAGTCAGTAGGTTTGTATACTAGCCTTACGACAGCCTCAGGATGACAGCTGCTTTCTTCGAACAAATTCAAGTTGCCGTCTGACAGCGTACGAAGAAGAAGATACTAGCCTTACTCCTTTCTAACGAATTGGTCTTGGCCTCATTATATATTATCCTCAGGTCTGTTTGTTGGGATTCTCTTCCATGCTTTGCTAGTTTGTCTGCAGCTTCATTGCCTTCAACGTTGCAGTGGAAGGTGATGCACTGTATGACCAACCTAGGGTGTTCCGCTGAGAGCTGTGTCAGGGGGGAACATACATTGCTCGAGATCTTCATGTTGTTTTAGCGCTGCTAATACTGACGAGGCATCAGCCAGCTAGGAATACTATGTTTTCTTGGTGGATATCTTGGATGACAAGCCCCGTAGCGGCATTCGGTACCTCTGCACGGACGTTATTGGAGTATGTCCCAATTATTAGTGCTAGAGTTTTATCTTCTCTGTTCCTTAATCTGTAAGATGCTCGCGTTAAGATATTCCCTTTCTAAATCTATCTTCAGTTCCCTTCTTCGCTATCCCCGCTATAGTTCCTACCATCTCGTCAATTTTTATTTATGTTGAAATTGTTGATATTTGTTTTAGACTTCTAGCCACTGACTTGCTTATGGTTGAGCCTGTTCTTTTAAATTATGAGTTTTAAGGAAGTCTGGATCCTTAAGTGGTTGGGATTTATATGTTTGCATTTGCTGTGTCTCTACTCATCTCTATCATTAAGTGGACTGAAGAAACAAGACTCCTTGAAAGTGTCTCTGAAGGCTTCAACAGTGATGTCACCAACAGCTATGTCACCTCCTGTGAGTCACTTGCACAGAACCGTTCCAACGGTGCTCAAAACGCAGAACGAAACCCAAACGCGGAGGCTGAGAGTAGGCGTGACGCCAAAAGAGCAAGACGACTCACCAGCAGACTCCTCACACAAGTGCCCCTGGTGCCTGCCGTGCCAGGATTGATTTCTACAGCATATGAGAACACAATCTCGCAAGGACCAGTCCTGATGTTGGCCGTCATCTTCGTTGGCTGCTGACAGCAGCAGTGACTGACAGCTGGCTGCTTGCACCAGGGTCAGCAAACCATAGCTGACCACGACCATATTCTTCCTCCCGTGGCGGCCCTGGAAACGGGCTGCACTAGGTACTAGTGTAATCTGGCCCAAGGGATATGAATTGCAATGGGAAGGCAAACCTAAATACTCAAAAAGTCTGATGAAATCGAATGTGTCGGGTCGAAAGGCACATATATCACAGCCACGATGTAAACTACCAACGGCGTCCTTTTCAGGACGAACGCCGAAGAAAAAGAAATCATGCACGGGTCCAGCAGAAACAAGTTGCCTGAACAGGAGTGTGTACACCAGGCGAGCTATAGGAATAACCAGTATATATCGCAATTTGCTGAGAGGGACTACGTACCCTTGGGTCTGCTAGAATTGTGCAATGGCGTCTGATTCTTAACAGAACAAAACAGAAAAATGAAGGTCACCCATGTTAGGGAGACAAGCATGGGGGCCATTGCAAGCAGGATGAGGGAAACAGCATGGCGTCATTGAAGACGAAGAGCAGACGAACACATGTTGAAATCGGATGTACTGCGCATGTGCTACACAGCCAACGATTCAGTACAGCGATATATTTGCTTTGGCGACAGTGGTATGAAAATGGAGACTAACGTATGGTCAGGCAGAACATGCTGATCAGACATGTTAGTCAGGGTCAGGTAAATATATACGGCTAAGCTCCTACCTCCTTCCACTCAGTACTACTGGAAACGGGTCATTTTCATGACAGCATATATAAAGACGTGGTGGGGGAGGGGGGGGATAGAAATAGAAAAGCGAGAAAGAAGAAGAGAGATCGACGCAGTAGTGAGCGACACGCAGATGAAGGCATGTATAGGACAACCGCCTGGAGGACCCGGTCCACCTTCATCAGCACGCTCGGAATGTGAGGAAAGCTTCTGCAACCAGCCACTTCCCAACTCCCTTTTCAGAGCGCACAAAAGAGTGACCCTTACTCATTGTGGTCATTCAACCACAAGTGTTAAGGAGGGGAAAGCAGCGATTAATGGAAATGGCCACCAAATTTCATAATCAGCTGTTACCTAGTACAATGGGAAGCCGAGGTAGCACATTAGTTAGTACACTAACTACCCAACTGAGCGATTGGGGTTCGGTCCCTAGTTTGTGCGGAATTTTTTCCAATCGCCTAACAGCACCTGGTGTCCGACGGCCCAGCCTAAACAATTGAGCGCCCGAATCATCTGGGGAAAAGTAAAGGCGGCCCTGCGTGATGTTGACCATATCACCAAAGAAAATATAAGCCAAACACCATATATCCAACATGCCACACAGACGTGTTAACGGGATCTACTCTAGTACAGTGGAGTTCTCATCCACGTCATGATTGTCTGCCATGGGACAACCTTGACCATTGTATTCACTCTGGCACTGATGGTCATGTCGGTTAACCAAACGTTACATTTTCATTTGTTTTTTTTTAATTTTTGATTGCGTTCGCTTTATTTATCTAATCCACAAGGCGGTGTGCATTGCACTGTGATTTTTGTTGGCGCCTATCGGCCCAGTGCATCCGACTTCAGCATGCATTTTATGTTAGGTCCTGCTTCCTCCTGCATTTTCTAAGGGTTTGCTTCCCCGAAGTAACGACCGGTGCTGTGTTGGAGATCGAACCCAACACCTTCTGGTTGTGAGCCGTGTCGCCCACTAGCCCACGCCGTCCCCTACATTTTCATGTGTGCTCGTTTTAACAAGAGGATAGTACACGGTACAATCATTGAGGACAAGCAAAAGGGTCCATTGATGTCAATCACGGCGGTTTTTTAAAGGAAACATTTGAATTACTGAATTGTAGATACATGTATGTATGTATGTATGTACATATGTACGTATGCATGTATGTATGTACATATGTACGTATGCATGTACGTATGCACGTATGTATGTATGTACATATGTACGTATGCACGTATGTATGTATGTCGATATGCATGTATGTATGTATGCACATATGTACGTATGCATGTATGTATGTACATATGTACGTATGCATGTATGTATGTACATGTGCATGTATGTATGTGTAAGGGGGTAACTGTGGTCGAGAAGTAAGGCACTAGCCTCTCAGAGCGATGAACGGAAATGGTAGAACTCGAGTCCCGCAGGTCAGCAGAGTGGGCTCAGCTAAACCAGTTTTTTTATATAACTTTTCTACACCTGCAGAAATCAGTTTCGGGGACCGGCGAAAACAGGAATCATTTTTCGCGCATAGCTCTGACAGAAAGAAAAGACATCATTTATGTAGTATTTTGTGTTCAGTTCAAGTGCCATCTTTGCATCGAAGGTGGATCTCTTGTGCAATTCGAGAAGCTTTTTCCAGTCCATCTCCTGATGTTACCCACCAACTAAAATCGTTGTCTGTCCCTTGAAAGACTGCCTGCCCCCCCCCCCCCTCCCCCCCAATATTCTAGTACGGTCTTCAACAGGGAGGTGTATCTTGTTATATGACCAAAATAACGCAACTGTCCAACCCTGATTTCGGACATTGATTCTCTTGACACCCCCAACTTTTCCAATACCTCCAAATTAGTTTTCTCTTTCCAAGAAATGCGACCCAATCTTCTACATTCCCACATTTCGAAGCCTGCAATACTCTTTTTCAACTCGTTATTCATTGTCCATGTTTCTGCGCTATAAAGTAGTGACGATTATACATAACACCTGACAATTCTCATTTTCAAATTCTGATTGATCTGTTTGGATGTCAGTATGTGTCGCATGTTGCCGAATACCATCTTTTCAAATTCTCTTTCTGATTTCTTTTTCACAGCTGCCATCTTCCGTTATTTTATGACCTAGATAGGAGAAACTCTGTACCTGTTCAAGTAGTTGATCTTTTATTTTTATCTGCGAACATGGTTTCTTGTCACTTTTCCCAATTATCATAATCTTTGTGTTCTTTATGTTTATGTCCAATCCAACATTTTGACTTATTTTGTATATTGTTGTCACAAGTTCCTGTAATTCTTGCTCAATGTTTTTGCCATCAAAACTGTATCATCCGCATATCTTAGATTGTTCATTGCCACTCCTCCAATGAGAAGCCCTGGCATCCCTTCTATCTGTTTGAATATTTGTTCTGTGTAGATATTAAAAAGCCAAGGGGGTAATCCACATCCCTGTCTCACTTCTCAATTCACCTCTATACTTGGACAGCATAACTGATTTTACTGTAGCAGTTTGTTCCCAGTACAGATTACGGAGCAGTAATATGTTTTTACCATCTAGACCTATTTCTTGGACACATTTAATTAATTTTTTCAAGTTGGACTCTGTCAAAAACCTTTTGGTAGTCTATCAAGCAAATAAATATGTAATTTTGTATTTCTATATTTCTTTGTCACAGTTCGAAAACAGAAAATTGCTTCCCTTGTTCTATTAAACTTTCGAAAACCAAATTGTTCCGAAACTTCCCTCTAAATGTTGCCTCTTATATTCTCTGGTATGATCTTGAGTAGTATTTTAGTTGCGTGTCTCATTAGACTTATTGTTCTAGTCTGAACATTCTGTTGCATGAGGTTTTTTTTCGGGAGTATTATAAGCGTAGATGTTTTCAGGTCTGTTGGTATACATCCAGTATTGTATATGTCATTACACAGATCAGTAAGTATATCTATTCCAAATTCATCTAGGACCTCCATTATTTCTGTTTATGGAGTCCGGCCCTGTTGCTTTCCCTTTTCTCATAGTTGTTATCACATTTACCACCTCTGATCTAAGGATGCTGGGTCCTTCATTTTCATATGCTGATAGTTTGGCTCCGCGGCTGTCCTCAATAAGGTCCCTTGTATACTCCACCCATCTATTTGATATGTCATTCTCATCCATCAAAATGGCACCATTCTTATCTCGGATGCATCCCCCACTCTGGGTTACCTGTGTCTTGTTTGTTGTTTTCTTTATTTCGATATGCATTTCTCTGGTATTGTTTTAGTCCCATATCTTCTATTATTTTGCATTTTTCTTCCAACCACTGTTCTTTGGCAAGCCTGCACATTGTACAACGTATCTCTTTGTCTAGTGATGAATATGCAGGAGTGTTTTTAACTTTCTTTCTATCTCACTTTAGTTAAGATATCATCCGTCATCCATTCTTGGTTTTTCTTAAATTCTTTATCTGGTAATGATTTATTTGCTACTTGGATACTGATTTTTATACGTTCCCATTTAGTGTTTATTCTCCGATCTGTGTTTCCTTTCCTGTCCTCTGATTGTAAGTTTTCATACACCTTCTTTACGGCTACCTGGTACCTTTGCCGTATATCTGGTTGTTTTAGCGCTAATCTGTCTCTATTAAGTGTCTTTGTCCCTCTACACTCTGTTGTATATGCACTTTCATACATACTGGATTGTGGTCTGAATTATTGTATGCTCCTGTGTATGTCTTAGCGTTTTTGGCAATATTTCTAAATCTGTGTTTGATCGTAATAAAATCAATTTGATTTCTTGTCCTGTCACCAGGGTTTTTCCATGTATATAATTTTCTAATATGGTCTTAAAACAAGTGTTACATATATTAAGTTTTGTTTTCCTCGCAGAATTGTATCCGTCTCTCTCTCCTCTTCCATTTTTTTCCCACGATGTTTTTATATTCCCCCTTTCCTACCTTAGCATTCATGTCGCCCATAACAATTTGTATATCTGTTTAAAAATCTAATTACAAAATGACACTTGCATAGTTGTTGTTTAAAATGTCTATGAGAGACGAGGCGCTGCATGAAAATCAATATTGTTTCTTTATTTGATTTTTATCACTGAAAGGTTGAAAAAGTCTTCTCATACAAACAGGTAGTCGAAAATACAACCAACAATCGTATAGCTCTGTAACTTTATATATATATATATATATATATATATAAGTAGCATCACGTCGTTCAGGCTGGTGCGCACTTGTTTTCTGCCGTATGCACCGCGTTTGGCGATCAAAGAAAAATGGATAGATAGAAACGGAACGTCGGGTTTAATAAAAACACAAATTAATTAATAAAATGAGGCTATGGGGAAATTAGGAGGAGAAGTAGAAGAACTTCAAACGGAATGACTTTTGATGGAACGTTTGGTGGAACAAGTGGCGCGAAGAAAATACAGATGGAAGAAGCGATAGTAAAGGCAGGATACATGCCAGAGGCTAAAGGAAGCCTTATATATGTCATTTTGAGAGTCTGATAAGGCAAGCTGAGTTTTTATCTTCTAATGGCAGGCAAGTGAGAGCACAGTTTGCAGTGGAATATTTTACAAGTGGAGTTGTGGGGTTTCAAATGCAGACTTTTGTTTACTTTTTATTCCCGGTTAGCTTTTGTTGTGAAGTGACGTGGTGAACTCCGTTTTCCTTTTTGCGAGCCCGGGTTGTTTTTTTAATGTCTGCTGTATCATTCGTACATCTGCCTCATTCCCTTCCTCTGTATTATTAAACCTGTCACTCCAACAGGCAAAGCATGTGTCCAACATTACATTTTGATTTACACTAACTAGCGGATGAGGAATTCGGATTCCATTTGTTTGTAGTGTGAAGTTCTATTGGCCATGGTTTTCGGCGCAAATGAGGTTGCCAAACTCCACAACAATCTTATGAACTGTCTTTTCATTTTGTCGTTGGACTAATCGGACACAATTGACTTTGTTTTAATCTACCTTATTTTTTTCTAACGAAATAACGGAATAGCCCAGGCAAAATCAGCCTTCCAGAGTATGAGGAAAACTTGGTGCCAAAAAAAATAAACAACACTATCAGGTGAATTGAGGAAGAGAGTTATCGGATGCTTCGAGGTGTGTTCAATTAAAGCCGGACCTAACTGCAGCAAGTGAACATACGTACGATGCGCATGATGACGTTACTTCTGATGTAAACAGCACATACCAACTGTCAAGTCTGCAAAATTTCATTATCTTTCAATAGTTTTCCCCAGCAGACCATTGGAAACATGACGGGTGTGATACGGAATCCAACTAGAGCTGATCAGCGAGCGGTGATTCGGCTTATAACAGCTGAAGGATGTCGACCAGTTGACATTCATCGCAGAATGCAGGCAGTGTATGGTGACAAAAGTGTGGCAAACATAAGCTCCAGCGATGGTCCACCCGAATTGCTGCATCAACTTTGTCGATGGCATTTTCTGACGCAACAATATGGACCTAGTCTGGGAAATTTTTCGTTAAGTCACGTCCTTCTGTAAACATCGTTGTCCAGTTCTTCACTGTTGTCTTCGACACACTGTTATCGCCATATACTGCCTGCATTCTGCGATGAATGTCAACTGGTGACATCCTTCAGTTGTTATAACCGAATTACCGTTCACTGATCAACTCTGGGCGGATTCCGTATCACACCCGCCATGTTTTCAACGGTCTGCTGGGGAAACTATGAGTCGGATGATAATGAAATTGTGCAGACTTGACGGTTGGTATGTGCCATTTATATCAGAAGTGATATCACCATGCGCATCGTACGCATGTTCACTTGATGGAGTAAGGTCAGATTTAATTTGAATACGCTTCGTAGTTGGAACCAGCATTGAAAAGACGGTAGGGAATCATGAACAACAAACAGGCAAAGGCATTTCAGGCAACGGAGATGTGGTTTTACAGTCAAATGGTGGGAATAGCATCGACTGCAAAGAAGGTTTATAACGGGATACATGAAGAGGCACAAATGGCAAAAATCATGACACGTCAGTCATTCTATTCCGGACACGCCATGAGCAGAGGGGTTGAAACACACGATGACAACGGACAGAATCACAGGAAATAAAGACCGAGGGACGCAGAAAGAGAAACGTTGGACAGTTTGAAACACACGGTGACAACGGACAGAATCACAGGAAATCCGAGGGACGCAGAGAGAGAAACGTTGGACAGTTTGAAACACACGGTGACAACGGACAGAATCACATGAAATAGAGACCGAGGGACGCAGAGAGAGAAACGTTGGACAGTTTGAAACACACGGTGACAACGGACAGAATCACAGGAAATCCGAGGGACGCAGAGAGAGAAACGTTGGACAGTTTGAAACACACGGTGACAACGGACAGAATCACAGGAAATAGAGACCGAGGGACGCAGAGAGAGTTGGACAGTTTGAAAGAATGGCGTTGGGAACGATCAACGGCGGAACTTTTTTTTTTTTTTTTTGCGTTCGCCTTATTTCTCTAATCTCCAAGGCGGTGTGCGATGCACTGTGGTTTTTATTTTACGCCAGTCGGCCCAGTGCATCCGACGTCAGCATGCATTTTATTTAAGGGCCTGCTTCCTCCTGCCTTTTCTAAAGGTTTGCTTCCCCAGGGTAACGGCCGGTGCTGTGATAGGGATCATCGAACCCAGCACCTCCTGGTTGTGAGCCGTGTCACTTAACCACTAGTCCACGCTGTCCCCTAACGGCGGAACTGATAAATGACGCGCGTGGTTAGAGGAGGTGGAGATTCGTGATCGTCAACGCCAACCGGCAGGGCACATCATGATGATTTTTGTTCCATTCATTATTGCTGAGAAGCGTCGTGCTGAAGAGGGTGTTATCTGTCTAAAGCCAAGTGTATTGCAACGGTTGTTGTAAGCATGTGTTGCATTAGTTATATCAATCCATCGTGTAAATGTGCCAAATTAAACAATGCCATCGGGGGTGAAGTGTTGTTTATTGTGTCGAACGACCACAATGAGTAGGTTTACTCTTTTGTGCGCCCTGAAGAGGGCGTTGAGCGGAGGGTTGCAGTAGCTTTCCTCACATCCCGAGCGTGCTGATGTAGGTAGACCAGGGTCCTCCAGGCGGTTGTGCTATGCTTGGCTTCATCTGCGGGTCACGTTGATCCCTCACCTCGTTAGCCAGCCTGCCATGAAAACAGCCCGTTTTCAGGGAGGGCTACTAGGAAGCCGAGGTGAAGGACTTGGCCAGCATATTTTACCTGATCCTGACTAACATGTCTGATCAGTCTGTTGTGCCTGGCCAGACGTTAGTCTTTCTCCCCGGGGTGAAGGGTTAGGCGTCATTTTTTTACACCACTTCCCTTCTTCGCTGCCTTTATCATTATCCACCTGACAGCATTGTACCCATTTACAGCTGAGTCGACAGGAGCTGTCGGTAGTGGAAGTTGAACCCATGTACCTTTGCCGTGAAAAGCCAGTGCTCTACTATTGCGCTAAACCACACAATTGAAGCGTTTGGTGAAAGAGGGGCCTAATCCATACAATTGAAGGGCTTGGTGGAAGTAGAGCCTAATCCACACAATTGAAGGGCTTGGTGGAAGTAGAGCCTAATCCACACAATTGAAGGGCTTGGTGGAAGAAGAGCCTAATCCATACAATTGAAGGGCTTGGTGGAAGTAGAGCCTAATCCACACAATTGAAGGGCTTGGTGGAAGTAGAGCCTAATCCACACAATTGAAGGGCTTGGTGGAAGTAGAGCCTAATCCACACAATTGAAGGGCTTGGTGGAAGTAGAGCCTAATCCACACAATTGAAGGGCTTGGTGGAAGTAGAGCCTAATCCACACAATTGAAGGGCTTGGTGGAAGTAGAGCCTAATCCAACTCTTCCATCAAAATGAGTATTTCCAGTCATAAGTTCTTTGGGATAGTGTTGGATAGTCACTGCTTCCACCAATAATGGAGGAAGTGAGTCTCCCCTCTCTTCTTAAATTACAAGGATAACTTGGTTGGGTCTATCCCACAACAAAGAACTTAATAGTTGTCCATCACAAGTGATGAAGACCACTCTCTTTGTTCAGTCGTGTGGACAGTCCTATCTCTTGCTGTGTCCGCTGAAATGGGTGACTTGCGCGGTGAATTGGATTAAAAGTGAGGAAGAAACTGCGCCTTTTGTAAACCTCACTCACGGAGCCTAAGCTACCTTTTGCCAGTGGCAAGACATTCATCGAGACGACTGGAGATAGCATAGGATGCAGATTTTGCCTCAGGGTTACCACCGAAGCCTTTCCGTAAACAGGTAACCCGCAGGGTAGAAAGGTGGGATGGCATCTAACGCAGTTTGTCGTGCCTTTTCGATAACCACAAGAGGTCGTATGGACAACACTCAGCGTGTGAGTGAGTCTAGCATCTCTCCCAGCTGTATTCAGATCATCATAGTAGCATCTACAATTCCCACACGCCAAATTCGCGAAGGTGAACCGGCAGAACTAACCCGTGAAATACGACACAGGTTTAAGCGTAGTGTCATTCAGCCGGCGTCCAGACCGGGATAAACGGATGGAAGAAATCACAAAAAAAGAACGAAATAACAAGTCCAGATGAAAAATAACACCACGTTTCCGTGAACACAAGTGTAGGTCGTCGACTAGTGTGAATTCCAGGCAAATCCGTGGTCTGGCGGCATCCAAAATGATCCAAAACAGTAGATAAATGTAGACTCGCAGCCAGTTACGGCGCCATCTTTGCCAGATTCAAAGAACTTATGACTGTAAATACTAGACTGTGGCAGCTATCGTATTTTGAAGAAATACTCGTTGTAATGGAAAATTTGGATAGGCCCTTCTTCCCCTAAGCCCTTCAATTGCCCTCTAGCTGTGTACTGGTATAGGCGCGCACTTGTAGTTTTCACTCTTGCGCTAAGCGTGCTGCATTTACTTTACTTATCGGCAGGGAGCGAGGAGTAATCAGGGTCAGGCGAAACATACTGATAAGACGACCTCATACCGTCCTCGTTCGTGCTCCAGTAAACAGGATGTCTCAAAAAAGTTTGCGGGATGAGGTGGGGGTTGACAAGTGCAATCCCCCATAGCGGCGAGCATACTGATGAGCCTTGCATTGCACTACAGCGAGCAGGACCCTAGTCCGACTCCTCAAGTACGTCTCGGAATGTAAGAAGAGCCACTGTAACTCGCTACTAAACAAACATCGTAATAGCATAATCTATCCGCCGCGTAGTCTTCTTTATACCCTGTAACTAGATCGTCTATTGGTATAGGCGCGCACTAGTAGTTTCCCCTATTGAAGTAAACATATTGAGTGGAAAGCGGAGATACTCTTCCAGTTTGCCCCTGGAGAGCCGTACATCGAACCTAATATTACTGTACAGAATCAACGTCTCCAGGCGGTCGCTAGCCTCACCTACATAGGCAGTACTCTCACTAGAGAGGCCAATATAGACTGTCAGGCCAGTAACAGGATTGCTAAGGCGAGCTCTGTAGCCGACAAGGCATTAGTATCACCACCAAGGTAAAGGCGTATCGTGCTGTGGTGTTGTCAACTTTGTTTCATGCCTGTGAGACATGGACAGTGTATAGCAGACATGCCAGACAGCTCAATCATCGTCACCTGAGCTGTCTGTGTAGGCTGCTAATGATCAGGTGGCAGAACAAAGAGGCCTAACTCTGAAATTATTGTCAAAACTAACATGTTCAGCATCCATACACGTCTGAGAATAGCTCAGCTAAGGCGGGCGGGACACGCTGTTCGCGTGCCAGATAAGCGCATCGCGACGTAGTTCACAGCAAGTAGACGCTCCTCGTTGAGGGGGCGAAGCAGGAGAATCGCTACAGAGACCTATTGAAAATGTCCCTGAACAGCTTCAACATTGATGTCACCTCCTGGGAGATGCTTGCACAAGACCGTCCCAGCCGGCGCGGCGCTTGTTGTGTCACCGATGGTGCTCAGATCGCAGAGAGTATAGCCATCACGGGGGCTCGGCGGACAGCACGACGTTTCCATACCGGCTACCCCGATGTGTGCCCTGAATGTGGCAGGAAATGCCGTTCGAGGATTTGTACTTAGTCATAGGAGAACACATTTCGCAGCAATAGTATAATGTTGTCGCCATCTTCGCTTGCGATGGGCAGCTATTATTATGATTGCATTTACTTTATTTTGTTACGGATCCAGCAGCGCCCAGGCTTTTGTCCTTCAAGTCAATTCCATGTAATGGTATATGCTATTGTTTTATAGTGTTCCATTTATCTGGCCTCGAAGGAGGAAGCATTTTCCTAACACCGTTGAGTGCCAAGCACTCAAAGAGATGACGATATTAGTCGCCCCGTTTCTCACGCTGGATGTAAGCGGTTTCTTCTTCGTGTATCGCAGTCTCTACACGATGGCATGATGCATATCCTCCTTATAGCATGCCAGGCAGGTTAGTGTTATTGTTTCTTACTATTCGGGGCCTCGTTAAACACGGAAGTATATCGCGCTTACCAATGTAAACTCATGTGGTGTGATTGTCTATGTATCAAACATCCTGGTCGCTCTGTTCAGATTGCAAAAGAAGCATCTGCGAAATTCGAACTGAAACGCGTGTAAAGATAGACACGGTAGCAACTTCAATATGGTGTTCGCATGGTATAGCCTACATCATAATGCATGATCCGACCTTTTCGAGAGACTTTTAGCGAATGACAAAGAGATTGAAATTGAAGTGCAAATATGGCTGAGACAGCAAATCAAAAATTTCTATACTGCAGATTTTGGTGTACTGGCAAAGCGGTGGGATAAGTGTATCAATGTTGGTGGACATTATGTTAAGAAAGAAGGCACAATGTAAGTACAATAATAAAAAGGTTTTCAAGTTCGTATCTCATTTAGTCGTTGTTGTTTTTGTTTTTTGTTGGCACTCATTTAGTAGGTTTGTGTTTTTTTGTAAACAGCCATGTGTGAGTTATTTACTGACCTGCCCTCGAAGCTTCGAACAACATATTTGCTCCTCTTCGTCTACAAGGAGTAAGGTGAGCATTGTGTTTTTCTTGTGGTTCGCAGCTTCTAAAGGGTATTGGATAGCCAACCCTCTTCAGTTGCTTCGCAGGTTGTTATTACTCTTTAATTCCCCCCCCCTCCTCCCCCAGCCCGGGTCTCTATAATTCACAGCCGATGTATGTAAGACCACTGTTTGTCCCACTACCATCAGAAATAACCCGCTAGAAATGTCATACTACAATACCTCATCTGTTACGACTACCCTTCCCTGCTGGCCTAAATGTAAGCCATGTACCCATTCACAGCTGGTTTTACTAGCCTGTGACGCTATCACATCGTGGTCTATTGTCTGTAAGAGACTATGGCTCTTCCCGATCGTCGTGAAGTCTCGGCTTTTGTGAAGTGTATTTGCCATGATCCCTTCGCCGCTGCAATCTCTTCAATAAATGTAAATATGGTGGCCATTTCAAGCTGAGTAGACTGGAACGTGTCGCTGTGAAAGACCAGCACTTTAAGGGGTCATCCACACCAACATTACCATCTCTATACACGTTTGATTCTTCCTCTTCTTCGGAGTTTGTCTTGTCTTCAGAAGGACGTTGAATCGTTATTTACAGTGAGAGGAGGAGAGGGTGTGGCAAACTGAGTTTGCCTTCTCACCGCGATCCCTATTCTCCTAGGCCTACCCCACTAATGCAGCCTCTTTCCAGGACCGCCTCTTAGAGGCGGAATATGGCCGATCAGCTCGGGTTCGCTGATCCTGATGCAAGCAGACAGCCATGAATCGATGGCTGCTGTCAGTCCATTCGCTGTGCTGCATACTTTTCATTTACCTTCCCTCACTCCCGCCCCCACCCCCTTTTTATGGGCGTCATAACCCATAGGGCATTGATAAAAGATATACCCTTATGTTTTATAATCACATTCCGTTATACTTAAAACTTAAATTAATTCTATACCATAATACTTGGTTGATTCTTCAAAATAATAATTATATACAATAAAACTTTGGTTAATTCTATACAATAATACTTAGTAAATTATATACAATAATAATTCTATTCAATAATACTTAGTAAATTCGACACAAAACATTTGTATACAGACAAACTCAATTAAATTATATGAAACACCACAAGTTACTAAATTGTCTCTTCATATAAGAGAAGTGGGATCAAGATGCTGAGCAGCGCATGAGCTACAGTGTTCAGCGACCCATAGCTGACTGCTAGCATCAGGGCCAGTTAATCAGAGCTGCCAAGACCCTTCTACACCTCCACGGGGTGATCCTGGCTAACAGACTGCAACATAGCAGACTGGCTAAGGAGAAGGGGTCGAAGAGGGAATGCTAACCCGGTACTCAAATAATGCTTGCTGAAGTCAGATGTGTTGGACCAAAAGGTGCAAATATTGCAGTCAAGCTGTAAACTACAACACAACTCATTCCGTTCTCTGGACTTCATTCTGCTACTTAAGCCCTTTCAGGGTTTGGTAGCAGATTGATAATGAACGAACGAAGCCAAGCCAAGCCATATAAGAGATGTTGATTCTTGAAAGAATTTGAACATCTTGCCTTAGATGAGGGACAAAATCAGAAAAAAACCTTCATTAGGGTCTAGTGGGACAGCAAGATGCTCTCAAAGACAAGGCAGTATCTTACTATTGAGAGATTTACGGTCAGTAAATTGGACGTTTGCTTCATCATTCATTCTCAATCTTCCAGCCCTGAAAAGGGGCTTTCCAAGTAGCATGATGTAGCCCGGAGAACGGAATGCGTTGTGTTGTAGTCAACAGCTTGACTACTGCGATATTTGTAACTTTCGGTCCGACACATCCGGCTTCAGCACGGCATTTATAGGTACCTGGTTAGCCTTCCCTCTTCGATCACTTCTCCTTAGCCAGTCTGCCCTGTTGCATCCTGTTATCCAGGATCACCACGTGGAGGTGGAGAAGGGTCTTGGCAGAACTGGTACGCTGGCCCTGGCGTTAGCAGTCAGCTTTTGATAGCTGACCGCTACAACGCATGTACTGCCGAATTGTAAATTTTCTTCTTCTTCTTCGACGACCAACTAATGCTAAGCTTCTAGTTCGGTGAGGTTCACGAAAGAGACTGTGCGTTTCAAGTCTTCGCCGGTCCCCCACAGTTTTTCGAGCATGGTCCCTCCCCCGGGCCTGACTGCCTCTCTTTTGTTTGCATATATTGAGCATTCTTGCAGACTATGTTCTGGTGTTTGCTTGGGTGCTCCACAATCCGCACGTGGCAGTGTCTCTGAGACCCATTCTGTGGAGGTTGGCCTTGAGTCTACAATGTCCCGTTTTGAGTCTGAAGATCTTTGTCTGTCCAGTTTGTCTGTATTGTCATTTACAGGTTTGTATTCTTTGTGCTGGGCTGTCCATTCTCATAGATTGTTTGATTAATGTCTTTGCTTCTTTATAGCTTCGTTATAGTCTGCGTGTTTCCACTTCCGGCATTTGCGAACTCATCTGCTTTCTGGTTTCGAATTGTACATCAACTTCCAGCATTAAATACTCCCTCCATCCCTCACGCGGTCGTCGCTTATCGATCGACCCCAACCACTCATTTTCCTAGAGATCTCATCGCTTTGTGAGGTGCGCTTGCCCAGCTCCCTTCCCCGCAGCCGTGGCATCCCTGAATGCGTCAGTTACACATGCACACTATGAACTGAATGTCTGTGCATTGAGACAAAATCTCAAAACGAGCTTTCACACTCGGTCGCACGCACAGTACACACAATGCAAACATGCCAAACGTGCTCCCTTCTCTCCACATAAACCAGTGACCTAATCTGTGGCTGATGTTCTTCCCTGGCAGCACTCACAACTGCAAATGTCAAACGGTTTGGGTTTTTTTTTTTTAGATGTGGCAACGGCAGGTCAAACCTGCAAGTGCGCAACTACAAAAGCAGGGGGCATACGTTAAGCGGGGTAATTCTCACGTAACAAACGCGATGGGCATAGTCAATATATACGATAATTATGAATAGCCGTTAAGAACTTCTGTTCGTAAATCGAAATATACAATATAAAATATATAAAGCAACAGTAGTTTAACAATTAAAAGAACTCGCCCATTCCGCACTCCTTGTATGTTTCACATCCCCCTCCAACTAGGCTATCTTTGCGCCCACCCCTCTTTCTCCTACAACAAACCCCCCCCCCCCCCCCCCCCAATTATAGTTTTAAACGTTAAAACGAAGATACAATCGTTATATATGTTTAACATTTCAAAATGATTTTAACGATTTCAGCGTGCAATATTTGATTCATAAATTAGCAAATTAAGATGTAATTTCACACATATCTTCTTCTTCTGCGTTCGTTCTCAATCTCCAGCTACCAAGCTCTGAACAGGGCTTTGCAAGTAGCAGGATGCAGTCCGGAGAACGGAATGCGTTGTGTCGCTAGTTTACAGCTTGACTGCGATATTTGCACCTTTCGGTCCGACACATCCGTCTTCGACAGAAACACACAAATATTATGTAGCTGTCCTAGTTCAGTTGCCAATAGTTATCCCGAGGTTACCTCACAAATATTCAATGTCAGCGCCTGTTGTTACTCTACACGGTCAGTGCGGTAATCTAACTCCTTCCAGACGCGCTGCGCCATGTTTCCATCAATGGTGTGCACTGCAGCGATAATGCGATCTTGCAGTTCATGGACATAATGGGGGAAGTGGTCATTTGTTGACGTCTTGAACATATCTCGATTTTTAAAAAAGTCACATGGCGTGAGGTCTGGTGACCTTGGTGGCCAGAGTAGAAGATGTTGGTAACTGTTACTTACACGCCCTATCAATCGATGGGACAGTCTCTCATTGCGTGAGGTCTGGTGACCTTGGTGACCAGAGTAGAAGATGTTGGTAACTGTTACTTACACGCCCTATCAATCGATGGGACAGTCTCTCATTGCGTGAGGTCTGGTGACCTTGGTGGCCAGAGTAGAAGATGTTGGTAACTGTTACTTACACGCCCTATCAATCGATGGGA
Source organism: Ariolimax columbianus (assembly GCA_036924085.1). Taxonomy (NCBI): domain Eukaryota; kingdom Metazoa; phylum Mollusca; class Gastropoda; order Stylommatophora; family Arionidae; genus Ariolimax; species Ariolimax columbianus. The sequence continues at coordinate 45,526,065 of JAVGWX010000017.1, forward strand.
CAGTCTCTCATTGCGTGAGGTCTGGTGACCTTGGTGACCAGAGTAGAAGATGTTGGTAACTGTTAGTTACACGCCCTATCCATCGATGGGACAGTCTCTCAGTAAGGACGCTCCTTACATTATGATGGTAGTGGCATGGGAGGCTCCGTCGAGCTGCAAGATGAAGTTGGCAATGGCATGTTCCAGCTGTGGCATAAGCCACGTAGTTAGCATGTTCAGGAATGTTTCACGATTTACGGTTCAAATCATTTTCAAATGCTCTGTATATACGAGTGGCATTCAAATCAAACCGGGAATTTTTTGTTCTAGTTCTACCGGAATGAGTTATAACCTGCTGGAACTACTATAATTAGTTAGGGACACTTGAATCCTATTCCTGATAGGTGGCCCACTTGCCACGGATCAGTCACGTGACATATTATTTTTAAAAGGGGCGAACAACATTTTTAGTGCTTGCATGGAACAGCGTGTTGTGATGAAGCTTCTTGTGAAAGAAGGCGTGAAACCTGCTGAAATTTACAGAAGACTGTAATCACAATAGGGTGATGAGACACAGCCGCAATAAGACATTTGAATGTGTAAACGTTTTCAGGGAAGGCCATATATCCAAGCAGTGGAAGCATATGCAATCACCACCACCCACAGAATTCCGGACAATTGCGTCTGCGGGTAAAGTGATGTGAGTGTTTTCTGGTACAAACTTGGCATCATTCATGTTGCTTTTCTACCCCGTGGTGCCACTATTAACAGTGAACAGTACATACGCATTTTGAGTGATGTGGATAACCGTCTGCGGGGGGGGGGGGGCGGACTGGTTTGATCACAAAGGGCGCCCTGCACCTGCAAGATAACGTTCGAGCTCATACGGCTCTCCGCACTATGTGCCATCTACAGCAACTCTGCTGGGAGGTATTGCCTCATCCACCTCACAGCCCAGACCTCGCTCCAAGCGATTTCCACCTGGGAGGTCAGCATTTCAGCACGGATGACGAAGTGAAACAGGCTGTCCTGGATTGGTTCAAACACACTGACACGTTATTTTTTGTTGTTGTTGCTCTAAAGCTTTTCAAGCATTACTTAAACACTGGAATAAGTGCATAAACGTTGCAGGAGATTATATCGAAAAATAAATGGCATTTTGACTACTTAAAAAAAGAAAGAAATTCCTTACCAAAAAAGTTCCGGTTTGACTTGAGCGTCCCTCGTATGTGTCGTATTTACATACACACGCCAATTAAACTAATAATGTTCATGCAATGAAGAGCAGGAAGTGATCATCTTATGGAAATATATTACTAAATAAACAATTGTCTAAGGCTCTGCATCCAAGGTGGTTTCCACTTCTCACCTCACGTATACCCTCCAAATTTATCCCCGTCTAAATCAGTTACCCATTGACAGCTGGGTCGCTTGCAGACCCGTTTTTACCGTGTGGGGGAAACAAAAAACAAAAAAAAACAACGAAGTTCTCGTTCAGATAACCGAGTGCAACATAATTTGAACCTGGTCAGTTGGGTTTGTAAGCCTAGCTCCCAGCCCTCTGACCACACGGCTTCTCCTCCCTGATGTGCGAAATGACCCCTCAGTCGCGACCTAGCCTCAACAGCTCTCATCGACCGTTCGCAAGGCCGTGTTCTATTTTGTTTAGACAGTCAGTTGCCTCTGGTCCAGCCTTAATGCTTCGTATTAATTAGTTTAATTCCCCTGGCCCGTGCCAGTTCCGAGTTGACACGTGAATGCCAGCAAATGCCTTTATATCGTTACCTCCATGCTGCGCATTTTGGTATTGTTTTTTCTCGTGCCTCAATAACAATTTGGAACAATAACAGAAGAATAATAATACAAAAAGCTTCACAATACATGGTCTTGATATAAAAATCGGCATGACAAATACATTGATGTCGCGTCTCAAAAGACAAAAAAGATTGATATCGCATAACCAGACACAAAAGATTGATCATCAGACAAAGAGATTGATGTCGCATTTCCAGACACAAAAAATTGGATCTCGCGTCTTCAGAAAAATATTGACAACGCGACTCAAGGACAAAAAAGATTGATATCATGTCTCCAGATAGAGAATGATAACGTGTCTCCAGACAAAGAGACTCATATCGTGTCTCCAGACATATAAAGACTGATATCGTGCCTCCAGACAAAGAGACATACCGTGCCTCCAGACAAAGAGACATATTGTGCCTCCAGACAAAGAGACATATCATGCCTCCAGACAAAGAGACATATCGTGCCTCCAGACAAAGAGACTGTTATCGCGCCTCCAGACAAAGAGACATCATGCCTTCAGACAAAGAGACTGTTATCGCACCTCCAGACATGAGACATATCGTGCCTTCAGACAAAGAGACTGATATCATGCCTCCAGAGACTGTTATCGCGCCCCCAGACAAAGAGACAAATCATGCCTCCAGACAAAGAGACTGATATCGCGCCTCCAGAGACTGTTATCGCGCCTCCAGACAAAGAGACAAATCGTGCCCCCAGACAAAGAGACTGATATCGCGCCTCCAGACAAAGAGACAAATCGCGCCTCCTGACAAAGAGATATATCATGCATTCAAACAAAGAGACTGATAACGTGCCTCCAGAGACTGATATCGTGCCTCCAGACAAAGAGACATATCATGCCTTCAAACAAAGAAACTGATACCGTGCCTCCAGAGACTGTTATTGCGCCTCCAGACATAGAGACATATCATGCATTCAGACAAAGAGACTGATATCGCGCCTCCAGAGACTGTTATCGCACTTCAAGAAAAAGAGTCATATCATGCCTCCAGACAAAGAGTCATATCATGCCTCCAGACAAAGAGACATATCATGCCTTCAGACAAAGAGACATATCGTGCCTCCAGAGACTGTTATTGCGCCTCCAGACAAAGAGACATATCATGCCTCCAGACAAAGAGACATACCGTGCCTCCAGACAAAGAGACATATTGTGCCTCCAGACAAAGAGACTGTTATCACGTCATCGGACAAGGAGATTAATGAACTTCTCCTCCTTTGTATCGCTAGAGGAGAATGTGTGCCTCTAGTACAATCCCACGAGATATGTCGGTGGTATTAGCATAATGCCAGCAGAGCCGTCCATGCTAGACAGGTTGAAGGGTAGGAACCAGCAGACTAAACACAAACTCTAGCTGCCCCTGCTAGCAGCCTGGGGACAGCCAACAGTTAATGAAGGCACACCTGACAAAACGTGCCCGCTAGATCTAACGAAACATACTAACCTAAATTCGCTTCATGAGGATTATCCCGAACAAAAAACAAGCAGTGTGGTACCAATAGTACCCTGGATAGGGAGGATGGTACGACTGCATGTAAAAGGTAACTAAGTAAATAAAGTTGTGCATGAGGTTAGCAACATCATCATCATATTGGGTATGTTTGTCTAAATTTGGCGAGACACGGAACAATGGCGTCACATGGGCCTCCCACTGTACAAGACCATACAGAATGTTTAGGAATGTGATTAGGACCAATGTTACACGCAAATGATAAGACAACAGAGAAGAACTGGACGAGGATGTTTAAAAAAGCACGTGAACTAACGAAAGATCTTCCGAGACCAGGTCTGTCGCATATTTTGCGTCAGAAGATATCGCCAAAATTGGTGCCGCAATTCGGGTGGACCGTCGCCGGAGCGTATGTTCGCCCCACTTTTGTCACCATACAATGTCCGCATTCTGCGGTGAATGTCAACTGGTCGACATTCTTCAGCTGTTAGAAACCGAATCACCGCTCGTTGATCACCTCTGGACAGATTCTGTATCACACCCGCCATGTTTTCAACGGGCTGCTGATAAAACTATGAGCCGGAAGATAATGAAATTTTGCAAATTTGACGGTTGTCATGTGCTGTTTACACAAGTGACGTCATAGTGCGTATCGTACGTATGTTCAATTGTTGCAGTTTAGTTCGGTTTCATTTTAACACGCCTCGTGTATTCGCACAATAAAAATGTCGCGCACTTGTACTGTAGCAGGCATCAATGGCGTCTGCATTTCCTCACAACATCCACCGTACGTTAAAAGGAATGCGTATTACCCGTTGAACCTTCACAGGGCAGGATAGACATCGTTAGGACACGCAGCGTTACACCCTATGCCGAGTAACTGGGCAACAAGAAATCTAGTAAAGTAAACGTGTGCACGCATTCATTCGCCGTTGAAACCATTCGGTCACGCGCTTCTCACGTTGTGTCACGAAATCACATGTAACAGCCTTTACGCCAGCCATTGGAAAAATGGCATTATATTAGCTTAGTCGATTATGTGAGAACCTGATAATAGAAATAATATGACTGATCACAGATTACCTGATAGCCAATACGAAAACCATTCTTTTTTAATTAAACTTTGAAACTATACACACAATGGTATAGTCATGTTGGTGTCCCCTCCCTTTGACGATGTCAAACAGTTTGGTCAGCATGCTCCCACCCTCCCCACACACATAGTAGCGCTATTACACATCCCCCTAGTTGGAATGGTTCGCACCCCCCCCCCCCCCACAAATAGGTTAAGGTACCACAGATGCCGACCCGTTTGGTATATAGCAGGGCATTTGTTTTTTAAACCACGGAAACGCCGCATTAAAACAGTCATTTTGTTGCCATCTTCTTCTGATGAAGTCACCCGCTGCCAAGACCCTTCTACACCATCTTCTTCTGATGAAGTCACTCGCTGCCAAGACCCTTCTACACCATCTTCTTCTGATGAAGTCACTCGCTGCCAAGACCCTTCTACACCATCTTCTTCTGATGAAGTCACTCGCTGCCAAGACCCTTCTACACCATCTTCTTCTGATGAAGTCACTCGCTGCCAAGACCCTTCTACACCATCTTCTTCTGATGAAGTCACTCGCTGCCAAGACCCTTCTACACCATCTTCTTCTGATAAAGTCACTCGCTGCCAGGACCCTTCTACACCATCTTCTTCTGATGAAGTCACTCGCTGCCAAGACCCTTCTACACCATCTTCTTCTGATGAAGTCACTCGCTGCCAAGACCCTTCTATACCTCTGCGTGGTGATCCTGGATAACAAGCTACAGCAGGGCAGACTGGCTTCGGAGAACCCGATACCCAAAAATGTCATGCTGAAGTCGGATGTGTCCAACAGAAAGGTGCAAATATCGCAGTCAAGTCAAGAAAAACATAACGCATTCCGTCCGTCATCTGGACACCATCTTGCTACTCGCCCAGCCTTTTTCGGGGCTTGGTAGCGGGAGATTGAGAACGTTCATGGCTTGGTAGCGGGAGATTGAGAACGTTCAGGGCTTGGTAGCGGGAGATTGAGAACGAACGACGACGAAACAGAAGAGTATGCTCGGTTAATGCCACCAGATGGACCGCCTCCACCATGGCCTACTTTAGACAGGCCGTCTGACTCACCGGGAAAACCCATTGAAACGTCACATTCCACATTGGACTAAATAATGGAACTCATATTGTGTCAATGTTTATAATCGATCCGTGTTTCAAGCAGAGAAATAAAACAATTCACAGTACAAAACACAACCCTTTGAAACGACACATTCCACCACTGACTAAATAATGGAACTCATTTTGTGTCAAGGTTTATCATCAATCCATGCTCAACACAGACACTGTTGAGAGTGATCCTTTCACAGATTCCTGCCCTGAAACCAACTGCAAATCCATCTTAGTTTCTAGAACACGCAATTATAATTCCACCGATAGTTGACATACGCAAACTCGGTCATTTAGTCAGCCGTGGGCTGTGACGTTTCAAAGAGATTTCTTCGTGAGTCAGAAGGCCTGTATCTACAGTAGGGCGTGGCATCCACGAAATGACACGCCATCAATGGTTCCCCACAGTTTGTCTGGCATGTTTCTTTCGTTGTGCCAGAACTTCTCACGGAAATTCTGATGAAGTGGGCATGTTTGCAAGATGTGTTCTGGTGTCCGGTGACCACCCCTCCCCCCCCCCCCCCCGACATGTGTATTTGTTACCATCTATGCTGCTTTCGTGTTATGTATGTGTGCCTTTAGCCTGCAATGACCTATTCTAAGGCGAGAAACTGTGGCACACTGTTCCCTGATATGTGTAATGAATGAAACGTGGAGAAGGCTTAACTTGGCGCGGAAAGGGCAGAAGAAGACACTGTGTCGCTGCTGACCGCACAAATGAACAAGCTACCCACCCTGCCACTATCACTCATAAAACTAAAGGGCAGGCTATCTGTAAAACGCCCCATAATGTCTCTCACACATCTGATATCACCATTTTAATTATTGTTCTCGTTCGATTTGCTTAAAAAGTCGGAGTGTGTCTATTGTGTTCTTTGCCTTCATCCGACTTCAGCACGTACTTTTGTATGTGTGTACCGTACCTCCCATACGGGCATTAACTAGCTTAATCCGAACATATGCGTGTTCGGGGTTGTGGGCCGTCTCACCTCACTACGCCCCCGTTTTATAATGGACATATACATATCTGTGTTATATTAAGATACAAACACATCCGAATGGAGACAAAGAGACAGCTGATAATTAGTATTTTTATAAAAACTTTCTGCTACCAATGTCAGACATGGACTCTCGCCAAGGTACGTGAAAGAAAAATCATATTACGCGAAATGAGGTTTATTTGGGGTATTTGTTTTTTTTTGCGTTCGCCTTATTTCTCTATTCCCCAATGTAGTGTGCGTTGCATTACGGTTTTTTATTTTTGCGCCTGTCGGTCCAGTGCATCCGACTTCGGCATTCATTTTATGTAAGGGCCAGCTTCGTCCTGCATTTTCTAAGGGTCTGCTTCCCCGGGGTAACGGCCGGTACTGTGATGGGATCGAACCCAGAACCTTCGAGTTGTGAACCGTGTCACTTAACCACTAGCCCACGCCGTCCCCGAAAAGTTGGACAGAATACGAAACGAAGAAACCAGACAGAAGGTGGGAAGGCGGATAATAAAATAGTTTGGACACCTGACAAGAATGCAACCAAAAGTTACCAACTGCGCGGATCTACAAAGCAGAGCAAGAGGGAGACCTAGAAAAATGTGGATAGATGTTAGAGAAACACGGAACGACAACATCGGCGATACATTACAGAAATTGACACCCCCGACACAAGTGGACACAAGATAAGTGGTGCACGAGTAAAGAAACGGCCCACCGTAGCCTTCCGAACCATAGAATGCACATTAGAGGGATGTGCATGGGGCTTATCACGCAAAACGAATTCCTTTAGAAACCATTATACGTGCGTGCTTCGAGGAGACCTATGCTTTACTTGGAGCGGAAAGGACAAAATAAGACACTGGTGTCGTTGCTGACCGTGCAAATGAACAAGCTTCCCACCCTAACACTATCACTCATAAAACTAAAGGCCATGCTATCTGTAAAACTTCATTTGTGGGTAGAATGACCTTCTGTCAGATAAGATGTACTTGTGACCCAGTTATTTGCTCAATGAACTAACGAGGAAATAAAACGTTATTGTAAAGGTTAAATGATTATCTATATACAACACACCCGCACGAGGGCGAGTCAGTAAACAGGTCACAAATGGCTATTAAAAACTAAATGATATACGAACTTGAAAATGATTTACTATTGCATTGACATTGATCCACATCTCTCAACATAATTTCTACCACCAACGTTGATACCATGGCTTTATTAGTGCATTAAAACCTGCAGTATAGAAGTGCTTGGTCTGCTGTCTCAGCTACATTTGCACTTCACGTTCAACCTATTCGTATTCACGAAACGTTTCCAGGCAAGATTGGGAGGGGGGGGGGGGGGGGGCGCTCGTACATTATGCGGTAGGCTAAACCATGCGAACACCCTATTGCAGTTGCTACACTCTCTATCGTTACTCGCCTGTCAGTTCGAACCATCTCTCCCAACCCGCCGCACAAATCCTTCTGAGCGAGAGGACCAGGTCAGGCGTCATTAGCAATATTTGAGCGCCCTTGGGGAAATAATCGATCTAGTTATGCATCGTTTCTTTCCCACCATAAACAGGAAGCAAGCATCCCCTTATGAATATCCTCTGCACGAAGTCCTTAGGCCACCCCACCCCCTCCCTTCTTCAACAAAAAAGCGCGGACACTATTTTGTAACTCAGCTGTGCACGTGCATGTGACATCTATGTCTGCTGCCTGCAGTCATCACAAAGAAGTTGGATGTTGCTGCCACCCAAGGACACCTCCAACTATATTTTTTTGTTATCCCATTTCAATGTGTGACATACTTACTGACTTACTCGTCTGTGTGTGTATGTGTAATCATGGATGGATTCTATGGCCCCTTTCCGGGGGAGGAAAGAATAGGCCTACTGCACCTCCATTCATATCAGAAGAGACGAACAAATAGTTGGCAAGTGCTTTGGTGCAGGCTTCCCAAAGGTACCTGTACTGGTGGCCTCACACTCTGGTTGGAGTTATAAACGGGTAGGAGAACACTTTAAACCTGACAAGCATCTCACAAAAGTTGGCGACTAATAGGGAATGGATACAGGGAAGGGTAAACCATCCTTTAGACAGTTTAAGCCACAAAGGTTCAACAAATATGGACAAGTCAACTTAAAATGAATATAAAGCACAACCACTCAAGACAAAAAGAGGGTCCTCTGCCATGTGAGCTAATGGTGAAATGCAGAGAAATGTACAAGGAATCTGTATCGCTGACGTACCAGGTTTTTTTCCTCTACAAAAACCTTTTTGGTAAATGGAATATTCATACAATGAAAGAACAGTGGCAGTCTGCTCGGGTAGGAAGTTGAGATGTAAACTACAAAATTTACAACCTAGAACTAGCCAAAACAATGTGGAAAGGAGTGAAAATAATGAAACGAAACACATTTAAATGCTGCTGTCCTCCAGGCACACTGAAGAAGGCACACACCAAAGTGTAGGTGTGGCCCTAATTATATCAATATAAGCCCAAAGAGCAAATTTAAAATTGGAGGCAATGGGACCCAGTGTGATACGTTACTTTCAAACCCGTCAAAAATAAGATAAATATAAACATATACCAACAAATGACAAAGAACTTAGTAAAAGAAGGCATCAAAATATCATAGATAGAAAAAGGAAAGATATTACGATCGTGATGGGAGACCAAAAGTACTATGGCTGGGAATGATAATATCAGTTTTGAAGAAACCATGGGCAAATATTTAATCAGGCCCACAAAAAAAAAAAAGCTGCTAATGGACTTCTGTGCTTGAAATCAGCAGATGATTGATTGGTCGCAGTGTTTCCACATAAAAGAATACCCAAGACAACATAGGTGTCACCAGTCCACATAAATCTTCTGATATCCAAAATAAAGATGAAACATAAAAGGTATGTAACATATAACCACAGACAATAGTTCAACATGGAATTCCTCAGGAACAAGGAAATACTAGATACATTTACACAATATCAAATAAATACCATGTGTTACAATAGTGGATAGATAAAATTACTGGTATCCTATTCAAGATATATGGAACAAGCCTTTTGGATAATTTCTAGGGAATAGAAAAGGTCAACACAAAGTAATGATAGCTTAGTAGAAATAAAAGGAAAGTAAAATTTAGAAGGCACAGGACACAAACACCTTAAGCCAACAAAGAAGTAAGAAAGAGTATCACAAGATAAAAAAAATAATGAGTTGCCAAGAGATACAAAGGAAGCTGCAGTAAAAGTAAATACAAAAGACTTCCACAACAGCACAAAGAAATTAACAGGAAAATATCAGCAAGAAAATTTTACTAAATATCCAAGCAAGCAGATGAAGAAATGGACAGCACATTTTGAATACCATTTAAATAGGCCGTCTCCACAAGATCCACCATTCAATTAGCAGATACAGCTGCAAGTTACTTGTGAGAAACCAAATAAGAAGAAATTAAGAAAGACACAATGTTTTTTGAAAGATGATAAAGTCACTGACCCAGATGGTATCTCAACAGATGCAATCAAAGCACACATTGACACTTTATCAGAAATATTATACAAGGGGCTTGTCATAAGTCTTTACCCTGACTATGAAGGAGTAGCAGGGGAAAGTTGAAATTTGGCACATATGTAGCTCATTTAATTTTTATTGGACTTGAGAAGTATGAATTTCCCTCCTCGACGGGTTTACCCGGTATGGTGCATGGAGCAACACACCTGATCGACCAGATCTGCTACTATAACAGTTTGTCCGAACAATGGAGAAATCAGAGGCCAGAAGTTCTTGATCTTGCAGGGTAAAACACCCACAGAAATACACAGGGAGATGGAACCGGTGATTGAGGAATTCTGTCCGTATGCTTCTGTAAAAAACTGGTGTATGCAGCTTAAGTGTGGCTGTTCTCATGTTGCTGATCTTACAAGATCAGGAAGACCATCCTCAGAGTGCAGCGAAGAAAATCATTGACCAGGACAGGAAAATAACAATTGCAGAAATATCTAGGTCAGCAAAACCGAATGAATGTTTTTAGAATTTTACACAACAGACTGAACATGAGAAAAGTGTGTGCCTGCTTGGTCCCGCATCTGCTGACATGTGAACAGAAACAATCAAGGGTTGATTGCTGTGGCCAGTTGCTCAAAATGTGTCGGTCGAAAAACATGTTGCAGACCATGATGCCATTATGACCCAGAATCCAAAATTTCCAGCATGCAGTGGAAAACCCCTGGCTCACCAACACATGTCAAGCCAAGAGCACAGAAATCTGCAAGAAAAGTGATGCTGACGGTTTTTTGGGACATCAAAGGTGTCAGTCATATTGAAAGATTACCTGACTCATGGCAATACAGTTAATGAGCAATATTATGCATATCTCCTTACCAAACTAAGAAAGACTGTGACAAGAAAAAAGAGAGATAGGTTGCACTCAAATATTGCCTTTTCTTCAAGAAAACGCACCCTTCCATAAAGCAAGGCTTGTGCTGCAAACAGCCAATGATTTGAATATTGAAATTCTTCCACCCACCATATTCTCCAAATTTATCTCCATCAGACTTTTTTCTTTTCCCAAAACTTAAAAAACAGCTGAAAGGAAATCATTTTGACAGTGACGAAGATGTCATACTTGCTTTTGATAGCTGGTTTAGTTAGAAAAAATAGGTTACTTTATTCTGAAGGTCTTTTCAAGGTCACACAGAGATGGCAGAAATGTATGAATTCAAGTGGTGGTTAGCAGAGTTTAGAAAAGAAAAGAAATATCAGAAGACGATTGAACCTATAAAAATAAAATTAAAATAAAACACAAAAATAACTCCAATGCAAAAATAATTATATTTTATCTATCTAAAACATTGAGAATAAAACCAAAACAACAACGAAAATGGTACAGGCTTTCATAGATAGGTGTATGTGCAGATGAATAGATATTGAAATGAGCAGATCACTAGCGTGGAACTCAAGTAAAGAACCAGACATATACTAGTGTTACGAGGTCAAGAGAAGGCGCTGATGTCGGATAGGAATCAACATGGACCCTTTACACCATAAGCCTTGAAACAGTTAAAACGGAAGATCATGGATAGGAGAACTTGGAATGTATTTGTTGAAGATGCATTTCACAGGCAACTGGAAGGTTTTGGCTAATTGAGAAGAGTCACGGAACTCATGCTGTTGTGGAACTTCCTACTCCACACATATACTTGCTGGAGTAACAGACATGCATCACTGAACTGAACCAACCTACGTCGATGAACTTAAGTTTCAGCCATAAAAACAAATAATAGAACACTGCTTCTATTTTGTGTATGAAACTAGTGGAGAGGCCATCATTAAAAGACTACTGTGGTGTCATGTGGCTCATCTTCCCAGTCACACCACCAGCAGGACAATCTTTAAGTCCTTATCAATGGTACTAACTTACATGATAATAGCATAGTGTTTCGCATTTTCACCGCAATTTTAAGGTTTTTAATTTGAACACCAATGCCATCATTCCTATTGGGGAATTGGCCAATGGCAACCCTTCCCCAGCAAGTTCAACCGTGATCTGCCATTTCTACCTCTCGCCAATCGAGGGCAAGGGACCGAAGTTCATTTTCAGTTTCTTCTCCGGGTGTTACTTGGTCTACCTCTCTCCCTCTTCCCCTATGGATTCCATGCCAAGGCGTGTCTGTGTAGATTTGATGGTGATTTCAACAGAGTGTGTCCTATCCAACCCCATTTCCTATGTCTGGTCTGTTGCTCCAATGGTTGTTGTTGACTCCTTTCCCATAGGTCTTCGTTCCTCAGCATGTCTTGCCAACCAACACCCATTATCTGCCATATGCATTGACGAACGGTTGGAGTTTCCTCCGTATTGCCATTATAGAATAATTCAATACTGGAATATCTATCTTCAATCCACTGACGAAGTTAGACGTCGTGAGGAGGTGCGACTTCCTTTGTTTCATATGTTTTGGCAGGTGAAAATCCACTGGTGACTTGCCAGGTCAATATCAGCATGTTAGCCCCTGGAATATATGATCACCTATTTTTGAGATTGGTGGAGGTGGAAGCGTAAATTAGATCAAGGTAGACTCGCAGCCTGTCAGGCGCCATCGATACCGTTCACAGTCCCCTTTTTTTGCAACATATTCTCTGTGAGGCGAAAATCCCTAGAATAATCTGAGTAGATTTTTAACTTGAATTTTGTCCGAGCATTGGCCGTTAGGCCTACTCTTTTCAATTTCCAACTGCTAAAGTATTTTTAACGTGTGAGCCTCTGTGTACCCTGAACTATCAATGGTGCTGCCCAAATATGTGAAGGTGTTCTGGCTCACCTCCAAGCATGACTGGATCTTTGCTTAAGGTGACTTTCATATCTTACGTTTAATAAACAAAAGTGAAATAAGAACATGATCAAGTTGAAACTCTGTATTATGTGCTCCCAACTGCTGCAGTTTGGTGGGTGGGGGGAAGAACCACAGAAATACTCTGCTTGAGGAAATAAAGCCTTTTACAGCGATATCTACACCTTTCAGCACATTTTTGGAATCAAGTTTGCCTTCCCTCTTCAATCCCTAATTTCTTAGCCAGGATTCATCATTTCAGTGTAGTTCCGAGGGCCACTTTTGGAGATGAAATGCAAGCAGCCAGCTATGAGTTGCTGACTGCTATAGCTGCATCTTTGACCTCATTCAAATGGTACCTATCCAAAACTAGTGTAAAATTGGGGTTAGCTCTCTCATTGTGTAAAATGAACCGATGTAGAAACCACTACTGCATACACACAAGTAAGTAATTTGACACAGGTTTTGTATAAGAGGCCCAGTTGCTGTCACGAACTTCAGCATTATCATCTTTTTCTTCGATCAACTGATGCTATGCTTTTAGCCCGTCGAGGTTCACGAAGGAGACTGTGTGTTTCAGGTCTTTGCCAGTTCCCCAAGCATTGGGTCGCTCACCTGGGTCAGATTACCTCTCTTTCATCTGCATAAGCGGGACAGCTCTGCAGGATATGTTCTGGTGTTAGCTAGTTAGGGCTCCGCAAACGCATGTGTCTGTATCTCTAAGACCCAAACTGGAAGTGAGCCTGGAGTCTGAAATGTCCCATGCCGAGTCTGAAGATCTTTGTCTGTCCATCTCTGCAAAGTTTGTCTATGTTGCCCTTTTCTGGCTTGTATTATTTGTGTTGGTCTCTCCATTCCATCCTCATAGGTCGTTTTATTAGTGTCTTTGCTTCCTTATAGCTCTGTGGATGGCGAGTCTGAGTAAACACCACTTCCAGATTATGAAAGATCATCTGCCTTATCGTTTCCAAGGATCCCACAGTGGGCCGGAACTCAATGTTAGAATTTATTCTGTGTCAGAGTATCTCGTTTGGAGCTTGAGATGGCTTGGAGTATGCTTTTGGAGTCTGTTATAATGACCGTTTTTCTTGTAGTGTTTTGGCTGTTAGGAATCGGGGTTGCTGAATGTCCGTCTGATCATCATCAAAACCTTTCAGCTCCCTGTGCAGCACATGTCTTGGCTATACATTCCAGCTCTGTCCAAGTTTTCCATATTTCCTTTATACTTGTCTCAAGCTTCATTCTTCGTCTGTGTTTTGGTCTCCCTCTACTTCTCTTGTCTTAGTGATTCCATAACAGAGACTGTCTTGTAATGCTATCAGCTGGTTTCCTTAACATGTATTCTATCCAATGCCACCACCTTCCTCTCACGTATATTCCACTGATATCTATCTGGTTCTTTCTAACAGTTCTACATATGTGATCTTATCACACTATTTCGGGAAGGAAGACTAACATCTTGGCAGGCAAAATGTACTGATCAGATATGTTAGTCACAGTTAGGCAAAACATAATGGCATAGACCCCCACCTTGGCTTCCTCGCAGCCCTTCCTGGAAATGAGCAGTTATGGCAGTCTGGCTAACAAGATGAGGGATCAACATGATCCCCGTAGCAGTGAGCGACATGGAGATGAAGCCAAGCATAACCAAACCACGTGGAGGACCCTGGTCCACCTTCATCAGCACACTCGGGATATGAGGAAAGCTACTGTAACCCGCCACTTAATGTCTCTTTCCCTGCACATAAAAGAGTAAACCTACTCATCGTGGGCAGTTAAAACAACATTTCATTTTTTTTTCATTTTTCATTTTTTTTTGCATTCGCCTTATTTATCTATTCCCCAAGGCGTGTGTGCGTTACACTGTGGTTTTTATTTTGCGCCTGTCGGCCCAGTGCATCCGACTTCAGCATGCATTTTATGTAAGGGTCTGCTTCCTCCTGCATTTTCTAAGGGTTTGCTTCCCCGGGGTAACGGCCAGTGCTGTGATGGGGATCGAACCCAGCACCTTCTGGTTGTGAGCCGTGCCACTAGGCCACGCCGTCCCCCAACATTACATTATTTAAATCTCTCTATTCTGTGCAGACACCCATTTATTTAACCCTGCAACTTGTTCATTGTTGTTTTTGTTGCTCTCTAATGTGTCAGAGCCATAAAATATAACAGCCTTAAGTTTAGTACAGTGTGGAAAGGAGACAAGACAAGGTATGGGGGCATGTTCATTATTAGAACTGAAGCCTAAACAGTGCAGGTATTTAAATTTGAAATTTAAAACACAATACCACAATAGGTATGGGTGATTACAAATGCCATTTGTGATATCTATTACAGGCTTAATAATTTACAATTTATAGGTCAGTCCAGAGAAGCATTGCATTTGAAACAGAGAATCTAACAGGCATGTAGAAATTGTGGTGAGGAAGAAATTGTTAGATTTGTTTATAGCATGTTAACCACCACTTGTGTGTTACAGGGGCCTGAAATGGTAGCATCAAATAGTGACGCTGTAACCTGCCACAAGTAACTGGGGGGGGGGGGGGGGGGGGGCGACAAACAGACACACACACATTCTGTAGAAACTGTAAGTCACAAGAGAAGGAAAATAGCTCTAGACCCTGTAGTTGCTCTTTGCAATCAAAAGGTGGCAACAGCATCAGACTTGGGCTGCAAGATATGATCTCATATGACTGTAAAATCTAATCCTGGCACGGCAGACTCTGCCATATGTGGGAAACGTGTAAAGAGTTGACCATGGCGATGTCATATATTCTGCTTTTTCGGGAAGCTCGCTTTCTTCGAGTCTCAGCAGAGATTTTCGTTCCGCAACCTGAGTACCTTGTGTGATGTTAGAGCACCAGGTGGTACGGTTTTGTGCATGCATCATTCAGGAGGTGACATTAATGCTGAAGCTCTTCAGAGACAATTTTAACGAGTTTCTGTAGCGTTTAGTCTGTCTTCCTGATGAGTGTTTGCCTATTCTGAGCTCACTGCGCATTGGGTGATGTAACTATTATCAGACATGCAAATAACTGGTTCTGCCAATCTTATCTTGACTCTGATGATGGCAGAGTGCCTCAGACTGACTTTTGGGTTGAGTTACTTGACCTAGTCATGTCGTGCCCTGTGAAACATGAGGCATCTATAAGAGCTTTCTACGCCCCTCTGCTCTGTGCAGCCTTCCTCAGAGTTTCCCCACATGAAGACCATGCACTTTGTTTTTTTTCCATCATGGACCTCGTGTTATTTTTGGTCTACCTTTTTTCTTTTCCTCTTTAGTGCCTAGGTGAAAGCTGTCTTTGCGAGGATCTATCTATCTATCTATGATCCTGGTTTGCCTTTCGGCGTCAGGTGTATAAATTACATCTGGACAGCGCCTTGGTATGCGCTTCGTATAAGGTGGAACTGACTACCTCGGAAGTTCCATCAATTCATCTTTTGCGGGTGTCGGCCTCTAGCTCGGCTACCACTGTGACACTCTGCTGTGTTGCTGTTGTCTAATGAAGTCTAGCACCAGCTTAGTGCCCATCTGTTTCCTGATCTCATCATTTCTAATTCTGTCCCATCTTGTCACATTTAGCATTCGCCTCAAGCATTTCATTTCTGTTGTTTCTATTTTTCTCTTATCTGTTGCGGTCAGTGTCCAAGTTTGATACTGGTAGCATGGTGTAGGCATGAAAATTGTGTTTAACGGGTCTCTTTTTGTGCCGGCACAATCTTTACGTGCTTGTTCTTCAGTATTGTTGACATCTGAGGATATTAGGGCTAAATTGTTATGACCTTACCAAGTCATTTTCATCTTTTTTTTAAGATGCTGTTATAGTTTCGTGCCTGGTGTCCTGAAGAAGCCATTAGATATTCTGTTGAGTCAAGTAACGTGTTTTGATTCTACAAAGACAAGTGATGAAAGCTTGATATTTTCTCAAACATATTTTTGGGTCATCCTCCAGCTTTCTGGTGCATAGAGCAGAACAGCAAAGATGGTGCTATTGTTTAGCACTAAATTTGTACAGGTATGGTTCAGATACCACACTCAAAGAGATACCTCACTCACATGCATATCCTACGTTTCTGGCAGGACGTGACGATCCTGGGACAAAGTCACACTGGACTGCCTCTCTTCCGGGATAGTACAAACTAGTACATAGTCCATCATATCATTGCCAAACCCTATAGACACGAGTAGGGAAGACTCAATAGTCCTGCAAGACAACTTCCTAAGAGAGACAACTCTGACCAAAAACAACTGCTGCCTTGCAGTTAGGCTGGGGACAGCCAAAGGCTAAGGAGGGCAACCCTACAGAAACGCCTGTTGAAATCGGATGCACTGAGCCACAGGCTTAACAAAATAAAACAGTGCAACGTAAATATCGCTGTAAACAGCGTACGATGAAGAAGATTTCACACTGAGGTGAAAACAAGAACAAAACCTACATTACAATGGTCAATACAAATAAAAGCTAAAACATCATGGAAGAACAATCTGAATACATCAAAACGATATGGGAACATTTAACAGAGATATAAAATTATACTTATGAAATGGCCCTATCTAATGTTCCTATTTTAGAAACACTACATCTGATATCTACTCTCCACACAATCCTACACCAGATGGAGCATCGCAGGAATAGAAAATAACAGATGGTATACAAAAAAGATTGCACCTTCCCACGATATTTAACAGCATAAGACGTGGGTCCCTGCGGTCGAAAGGTAAGGCACTCGCCTATCAAAGCGATGAACAGAAACAGTGGACAAGTTTCAAGGGATCAGAGTGCATGCATCCTGAGTTACCTTGACTATGTCTTGCAACTGTCCTTAGGTAGCTAGGGACCAGAGAGTGAGATTGATGACCAGTCGAGTTTCTTTCTCATTATAATCCAAATACAGCGCAATTTACATCATCAAGACAAAACCGTCTGATGATATCGTCATCATCGCTTGCGGGCAGCTACCCTAAGCTTTGTTTCTGTTCTGTATATTCTGGGATTTCAAGATTGATTTCAGTGATGCATGCCTGTCATTCTCAGCAAGTGTATGAGCAGAGTAGGAAGTTCTGAAACAGTGTGAGTTC
The DNA here is from genome assembly GCA_036924085.1 of Ariolimax columbianus. Classification (NCBI taxonomy): domain Eukaryota; kingdom Metazoa; phylum Mollusca; class Gastropoda; order Stylommatophora; family Arionidae; genus Ariolimax; species Ariolimax columbianus. Next base: position 45,543,902 of record JAVGWX010000017.1, read on the forward strand.
TATGACAGATTGTTCTTCGCAGCACATCAAGTAGTGACACCAGAGTCAATTGCAAAAATAGCCACACTTCTGAACATCAGTCAAGGTTCAATGCACCTCATCATCCATGATAAGCTCTAGATCCACAAAGTGTCAGCAGCTGACTACAGATTTGAAACCACAATGTAAATGCACGAGTGGCTACACACATAATCAAAAGACTTTTTTGTTTGTAGAGGAATGCATTCACTATGTAGAAAACGTGTATGGAGCACAATGGAGATTATGTTAAAAAATAAGCTATACATTTGCCGTGCCCCTTTTTCTTTATTAATTTTGAAGAAAGCAAAATGAATTGCTTTCATCTGAAGCACCCTCATACAATACCTGTATTTTTTTTTTTTTTTTTTTTTGCGTTCGCCTTATTTCTCTAATCCCCAAGGCGGTGTGCGTTGCACTGTGGTTTTTATTTTGCGCCTGTCGGCCCAATGCATCCGACTTCAGCATGCATTTTATGTAAGGGTCTGCTTCCTCCTGCATTTTCTAAGGGTTTGCTTCCCCGGGGTAACGGCCGGTGCTGTGATGGGGATCGAACCCAGCACCTTCGGATTGTGAGCCGTGCCACTTATCCCCTAGGCCACGCCGTCCCCCCAATACCTGTATTTAAAACTAATTATTTATAAATAACATTACAAAATAAACTTACTAACTGGCATATGTAATTCCATTTTTTTTGTAAATGTGGCCTGGTCACCTTTACGGTTTGTTTTTCTAGGTAATCCTTTTAATCTGATTATAATTTAATTTTTTAATATGTATTCTGTAGCAATCGTTATTGATTGGCTAACTATACCAGTTTATTTGGTCACATAATAAGAACATTTACTGCCGGGCCCACCAACAATCACTAACACCTTTTACGTGCAGCCTCGTCACCAGCTACAAAACACCTGCACATTCTACAACACTTGGCATTGACTGCAAAAGAGTGAACAACTTGGCAAGCCTGGTTAATCAACAACAATCAATTGTTTAATGTGTAGTATCGTTCTATTCTAAACCAGAATCAAATCTATTGCGTCGTGTTATTAGAACTTTTAAGAATGGAAATGTTTATATGCATACTTGCATAGTGTGAGCACCTGTGAGGGGCCGAAGGTGCAGCAGTGACTCATAGCTGACTACTTGCATAAGGGACAATGATCCAAAACTGATCAAGACCCTATTCTGCGTTCAAGTGATGGCCCTGGAAACAGACTACAACCATCCAGTCTGGCTAAGAGATAGAGATCAAAGAGGGAAGACAAACTTGGTCCCAAAAGTGATGTGCTGAAAGGCGCAAGTATCCCAGCCTAGATGTAAACTACAATACAAACATCCTTTTCAGGACGAATGCAGAAGAGGCCAAGATAGTTTGGCATCATTTTCTGAAGTAATTGTTTCTTATAACTTAATAAATATAAACGCATTAAATGTAATGGTTTAATTTGATCATTAAGATGTATGCTTTGGAACTGCACTAAATCTAATTTGTAATTGCAATGTCAGACGTAACATGGCACAGTACATATATAACCTATATTACAGTACATTTCTTTATATTCTTGACATGACTGGTTCTCCCCATCAACCAAAGCTGTAAATCGGTACCAGACAAAGTCAGTAGAAAATTTGTGAGATGTTGCAGGAGCTACGGAGTTCATGCAGTTATTGACACTTTCAACAATGAATGGGACCAAAAACATATGGGAGCGACAAGGTGCAAAGTAGGCGGTTATACGATCCATGTCCATATATAGTTTCATATGCAAACTTAATAAGTTCATGAAAATTCAATAAAATGTGTTGTTTAGTTCTAATAACAATAAGTAAATATATGGTCTCGAGGTAAGGGTAGGTTCTCAACACAAGAAGGTTTCAGATTAAAAAATAAAGAAAAGTAAACACAATCAAAAACCAATCAGTGACACATGCCAACCATCAGCTTACTCTAGGGTTAGAAAGTACTGTTTATTGTGTATCGCGTAGTCCGATTACTAAGGATACAGTCAATTTTTTTAAGTGACACAGGTGTGCTGTCTCACTCTTTGCCACCTGACACCCTCAAGAAGACTCAGAAAATATTCATATTCTTTTTACTTAGCTCACCTATTTTGCAATAGAATCAAATGTTGTTTACATCACTGGATTAAGTGCTATATGACAATTTTTTTTTAAATTGATAGGGTAAAACAACAAAATAATTTTAAACTTGATGTGATGATTGCAAAAAAATGGGATCAAGATGCTGAGCAGCACAAGAGCTGCAGTGGTCAGCGACCCATAGCTGACTGCTAGCGTCAGGGCCAGTGAACCAGAGCTGCCAAGACCCTTCTACACCTCCACGCGGTGATCCTGGATAACAGGCTGCAGCTGGGCAGACTGGCTAAGGAGAAGGGATTGAAAAGGGAATGCTAACCCGGTACTCAATAAATGCTTGCTGAAGTCGCATGTGTTGGACCGAAAGGTGCAAATATCGCAGTAAAGCTGTAAACTACGACACAACGCATTCCGTTCTCTGGACTACATTCTGCTACATAAACCCTTTCAGAGTTTGGTAGCGGGAGACTGAGAACAAACAAACGAAGCCAAGCCAAACCACACAAAAAAATATACAGTAAGTATAATTCAGAGAATAAGATTGAATGTTGTATTATGCATGGAAACAACACTTGGAGCAGTTACACTAAGCATTAGGTACCTATGGCGTATATTGTGGATTGAGTGGTAACAGAGAGTGCCACATAATGTGATTTTACAGTGAACAAACACTCCCAGCATGTACTCGCTGTTGAGCCAATGACATCTTCGATTGTCGGGCCATATTTACTGCATGAAAGATGAGAAGCTGCCAAAGAATACTCTCTACGGACAGCTGGCCATTGGAGCTAGAAGAATCAGCAACACCACACTGCTATTCAAGGACGCATGCAAGAGGGACACAAAGTCATACGACATCCCATGCAAGGACTGGGAAATGCATAATTAGGATGGAGCTGTTAGGAGACAGTTGAAAAGGGTATGGTAGATGCTGCGCTCATAGAAGCCTCCTGGCTGCAGAGAAAAGAGAAAGAGTGAAGATATCAAGAGACACCCCGGCAAGCCAACCTCCTCAGCATGGTTATATGATCTGTGGCAGGGATTTCACTCATGGATCAGCCTTTACAGACATAGCAGTCAGTGTCAAAATGCAGGAGACAGAGCTAGACAAAACTCACAGGGGGCCACTCGCATGGTCTACAGAGACTTCTTCTTCTTCTTCGTACGCTGTCAGATATCAACCTGTATTTTTTAGAAAAAAGCAGCGGCCATCCTGAGGCTGTCGACACTACCATAGAGCTTGTCTAGTGTTGCCACTGGTGATGGCCACATGTGCTTTCTCCGATCCTCATATGTCGGGCAGTTTTGCAGCAAATGTTCAGCAGTCATTTTCCCGGTACCACACGTGCATTCGTCAGTGCCACCTATCTTCAATTTATTGAATAGGTGGTACCTCAGTCTATTGTGGCCTGTGCGGAGTCTGAAGATCACGACCTGCTCTCTTCTGTTCAACTGGTAATAGGCATCGTTTTTTGTGTAGCCAGTATGTTCTGTTTCCCATTTGGTCATGTATCTCTAATAAGCCTTTTTGACTCTTCGTAGGTCACACTAGGATCTGGTTGTGGTAGTCTTGCACCTTCTTTTGCCAGTCTGTCTGCCTCCTCGTTGCCTTGGATATTACAGTGGGATGGAACCCACTGTACCACTACTCTTTTTGGTGCGGACTGCTGGCATAGTTGACAGAGTACTGCTCTTAAATCATTAAGTTAAGTATTTTTCTGACTTTTTAGTGCTGTGACTACGGCCAGGGCATCTGTAAGCAGGACTATATGGCTTTCATTTCTTTTGCCTGTCACCATTTCTTCTACTGCAGCCCTCAGTGCCTCTGCTCTGAAATTGCTTGAGTATTTTCCAGTTGCCACTGACAGTGTTATTTTTCTACCATTTGGTACGCTCAGGAATACTCCTGCCCCTCCGTTCTGTGTTGTGTTTGTTACAGAACCGTCGGTGTATGCATGGGTCCAGTCCATGCTTGGGTAGTTTTTCGTTATGTACCTCAGGGTTATGTCTCTTCTTTCTTTTTCAGTCTGGCTGTTCTTGTTTCCAATACGTTATATTTTCTACCACCTCCGGAAATATATGCTGCCTCCAGGTAGGTTTTCGTACAGTAGGGATGGGCTTTGGTGTTGTTAATGTGTTCATAGGGTCTTTGCTCATCTTTGATTTGGCTATTTCTGCAAAGTTTCTCCGCTTTAGTTTCCCATTTCCAAATCTATGTAGTCTCTTGTGCATTGGATGGTCTGTCAGTCTTCTGAGTTTCTCTGCTTGCTGCTGGGCTCTGCAGTCTCTTCTGTCGGTCATGGATTGCAGATTTGTAATCTTTTCAAGTTCTACAATTGGCGTTGACTTCATACCTCCTGTTATAACTCTCATGGCTTGGTTTTGGAGTTTGCTAATTTTATCGAAGTTCGCCTTTGCTGCTGTTTTCCATGCCGCAATGCCATACTCAAGAACTGGTCTCACTCTTCCAGTGCACAGTTTCTTTAGTATACTTTCGTCTGCTCCCCAGCTTGTGCCAGCAAGTTTCCTCATGATTGCCATTCTTTCTCTGGCTCTCATTCGGTTTCTCTCGATCTGACTTTTCCATGTCATGCGCCGGATCAAATGTGACTGCCAGGTAGTTTGGGTTGTCGTTTGGCCGCAGGTATTTACCATTAAGACTTAATTTGGTATTCTGGGGTTTGTTTGATAGCGAAAATATCGTACATGTTGTTTTTTCCTCGTTTATTTTGACCAGCCATGAGTTCGCCCACTCCTCCAACGATGTTAGGGCCTGCTGCATCCGATTACTTGCTATGGTGAGATTTTTTTCAGAGGTCCACATAGCCAGATCGTCTGCAAACATGGAGCTGTGGACTCTTCTTGGTATACTCTCTGTGATATTATTTATTTACACCAGGAAAAGTGTGGGTGACAGTACTCCCCATTGGGGTACTCCCTGCTCAAGTGTCACCTTTTTGCTCATCTGCCCTTGTACTTGAACTCTGGCTGTTCTGTTTTTGAGGTAGTGGCTGATCCATCTATACATTTTCCCACAAACTTCACTTCTTCGTAGCTTGACTTTGAGTTCCTCTTTCCACACCTTGTCAAATGCCTTTTCTAAATCCACCCAAACCGCTACTGTGTGTTTTTTTTCCTGGTAAGCATCCTCTATTTCCTGGGCTATGAGAGTGATCTGATCCTCAGTGGTCTGTGCTGTCTAAAGCCTGCTTGCTGTAGAATTAGTATGTGTTTTTCTTCCAGATGCCACATCAGTCTGGTGTTTATCATATGCTCCATCAGTTTTCCTACACAGCTCAGTAGACTGATAGGCCTGTATCCATTTGGATCTGTTCTATCTTTTTCTTTCTTTGGTACTGGTATAAGTACAGCGTCTTTCCATGCCTGCAGTACAATTCCCCTTTTCCAGCTTTGGTTCAGGACTGATAGTAACTTTCTCTTTGCTGTTTGGCCCAACCTCATCAGCATTTTGTTTGTTACGCCATCTTTTCAGAGCGATTTCTTTTTCTTTAAAGTTCTCATGGCCTCTTCCATTTCATTCATTGTTAGTTTTGCCATCATGTGCTCCTCTGGTGCCATATTGATGTTGTCATGCCTCTTTTGTTCTTCATTAATGTCTGTATGCCTATTTGTAGGAACATCAATGGGGTTTGCTCTGGCATAATGTTCTATAAAGGCGTTTGCTGCTTTTTTTCCAGTAAGCATGTTGTCGCCCTGCTTGATGGTAATTTGTGGTTTGATGGAGTTTCATCATTCATGGCTCTGACTAACTTCCATAGTTTGTTCCCTTCTTTATCTAAATTGAGGCTTTCTGTTTTGTTTTTCCAACTTTCTCTTGTTATTTGGTTTAGAGTTCTTTTGTATTTCGCCGTGATGGCTTTGAGGGCGATATTTGCCTCCATAGATTGTTCTCTCTCTGCCATGTTCCTAGCATTTGAGACTTCGTCTTCCGCTTTCTGCAATTCATCATTCCAATATGGCTTGTAGTTTTTCCTTGCCCCTCTTGGGATGGTTTCGGTGGCTGCTTGCATTATTGCTTTGCTTAGGCTTTCCACCATGGGTTTCATATTGTTATTCCGTGTGTTGATGGTTTCACACAGCCCATCTGTCAGGATTGCAAATCTGTCCCAGTCGGCTCGTTTATAATTCCAACGTGGGAGCGGTTTTATTTCCTGTGGGCGTACTGCCATTTCAACTTCTAGCCTAATTGGCCTGTGGTCGCTACATGCCAATTGGTTTAGCACCTGGCGGTCTAATTTGTGGCGAATTTCCACCCTGGAAAAGTCCAAGTCTGGAGTAGAGGTGGTATGCCATGTTCTAGAATAGAAGCTAGGGCTATCCTCCGGCCTATTGATAAGATAAGAGATTTGTGTCTATCGTCTACAGAGACGCCAATGATGATGATGTATCATTTCTACCACTTTTTACTTATTATCGATAGTAGCTCCACAATTGTTACTAATGAAATTCTACGAGGGGCGTTCAAATCAAACCGGGACTTTTTGTTCTAGTTCTACCTGAATGGGTTATAACGTGCCGGAACTATTAACATTAGTTAGGGGCACTTGTGTCCTATTACTGCTAGGTGGCCCACTTGACATGTGCAAGTCACGTGACAGATAACTAAAAATGGCGGACACCACTGTTAGTGCGTGCATGGAACAACATGTTGTGATGAAGTTTCTTGTGAAAGAAGGCGCGAAACCTGCGGAAATTTACAGAAGACTGCATTTCATGTGACGAAACCTGTGCGCAATATTATACTTCTGAATCAAAACACACATCCAAGCAGTGGAAGCATACGCAATCACCCTCACCCAAAAAACTTAGGACAATTGTGTCTGCAGGTGATTGTTTTCTGGGACAAACTTGGCATCATTCATGTTGAATTTTCTACCCCGTGGTGCCACTATCACCAGTGAACAGTACATATGCATTTTGAGTGATGTGGATAACCATTTGCGGAAAAAACAGCATGGTTTGATCACACAGTGTGTCCTGCAAGATAATGCTCAACCTCATACGGTTCACCGCACTATGTGCCATCTGAGAGGTATTGCCAGATCCACCTTATAGCCCAGACCTCGCTCCAAGCAATTTCCACCTGTTTGGACCCGTAAAAGAATTCCTGGGAGGTAAGTATTTCAGCACTGGATTGGTTCAGACATACTGATAAATCTTTCTACTCTAAAGACTTTCAAGCATTATTTAAACACTGGAATGAGTGCACAAACGTTGCAAGAGATTATATATAAAAATAAATGGCATTTGGACTACTTTTTTTTTAAATGTCCCGGTTTGACTTAAACGTCCCTCGTATAATAGATTACCTACAATTAATTACAATACGCATTTCATATCACAATACAATATAAATAATCACCAGCTTGATTAATCGGTCAGTTTGCTTATTTGTGCAAACCTAATTCCAACATTGCAAATTAGATAATATGTAGACTACATATTTTGATACTAAAGGTTTAAATAAAAAGTTCTCCAGTAAAATTGAATTACAAATGTTAATAATAATTTTTATTTAATTGAACCTGTGGCTGGAAAGCTCTGGTTTATGTAAAGTTTTACATTCTGTCTATTCATCTTCGATTAATCATTTATAACTTTTTCTCATTTGTGTTCCCTAAAACAAGATCACAGGTTCCATTTTTTCACTTTTGACTGTAAAACTGCAACATATTTATTGCTATTTAATTATATATAGACCCTAATATTAACATAAATTATTATCAAATATCTATAGATCTACACTCTAAAAGATTACTACAAAAATATGCTGATCATCAGGAATGTTCTTTTTCAAATTTATAAAATTATATGTGGAATTGTATTTATTACTATAATTTGTGTACTCATTATTATAATTTTATATCATTACGACCATGTGATTGTGAAGTGGTAGAATGTCCATATTTTATATATACATAGCTAAATTAATTGCGTAAACAGACACATCATCATTATTCATTACGATGAATACTATATAGAATTTTCATAAACTTTTGTTGAATTTGGCAGAAAATTTGATGCACCTTTTTGTTAAACTTTAAAATTCATATTTTTTCTGGTACTAGATCTATTGGTGAATTACTATTACTATGGTGTAGATGCAATGCATTTTTCAATAGCTGGTGCATTTGTTATGTTGAGAGACTATTTTGCAATTTATAAATAATACATGCCAACACACAACAACGTGACAACACAGTGACTCTCAAATTTGACACACCATACACTAGTACTCAACTACCACACTAGTACTTAGTACTAGTACTTTTTCACTAGTAATAGTACTAGTAGTACTCTAGTACTAGTAAGTAGTAGTAGTAGTCAAAGGACAAGAAATAACGTTTACATTTTCAGTTGTATTCTACTTCTAGTCTATTCAGTTTTGAATTAAGAAAATGCAGGCTATGAGCTGAAGATAGTGTGAGCCCCCAGCAACATCTACAACATATTTTTCATAACTGTAGAGTAGAAAATCTTTGAAAGTTTGGAGGCCTTTCCTTTCTTTAGTCTTTTTAGAACTTATAAAGTTAGAGTAGTTAGTAGTAAATAGTAGAGTAGAAGTTATTCATTAGATTAGTTTAAGTTAGTCTTTTTCTTGCAGTGGCCCTTGGACTATAACCTATAACGTCCATGCTTTAATCAAGCACTGATTATATAACTTGGTGACAATCATTTAACAATATCCAACCAAAAAAAAGAGCGAGTCTGCCATCCAGGAACTTAGTACCAAACAACCTCATAACAAACAATATGATTCTAACCTCCTACTCCTAGTGACATGTCAGCCATAACCCACGACAACACTGAAGTTCCTAAACTAGCCGCCGTATTTTGAGGGTCAAAGTCTAAAAAGCACTGAATACAAACAAACTAATAAACCACTAACCTGTATTTATCCTCAGGATCAAAATCTGCCTCCATGGTAGGTTTGTCCTCAAAACCTAGACCGAGAAATTACTGGTATTTTTATTTCCACATTTGGTTTCAATAGGTCCCTGACGTTAGCGTATCCTTCAGTTGATTAAAAAGATGAATCTCTTCTGGATTGTTACAGCAAAAAGTATGTTTCTTTAAGAACCGGAACAAAACAGTGTTACATTCTATTTCAATAAATAGTATAATTAACCGTTTGGAAAGTGTGCAGCTTGCTTTGTCACTTGTATCCTTTCATGTCTTCTATTTTGTTTCTTGTGTCTTACGGTTTCTATAGGATAGAATAGCCTGCCGCATGACCAACCATCTTTAGTCATGTTTAGAACATGCCTGGCGAGTAAGAGTGCAAAATTTGCTGATGACACAAAACTATGCAGTAGTGTCTCATCTAAAGCAGAAGTGGATATATTGAGGTCGGATTTAGATAAAATTCGAGAATGGTCTGTAATCTGGCAAATGGAGTTTAATGTAGATAAATGTACAGTCATCCACATGGGTAGATCCAATATGGAACATAATTACAAAATGGGAGAGAACAATATTAGAAAGATAGATAAAGAAAGGGACTTAGGGGTTATAATAGATCATACATGTAAGGTGAGGGAGCAAGTTCAGGTAGCAGTAAAAAAGGCAAATGCAATGTTAGGGATGATAAAAAGAAATATTAAACATAGGAGCAAGGAAGTGATAGTCAAACTGTATAAAGCATTAGTTAGACCTAGATTGGAGTACTGTGTACAGGTGTGGAGTCATTATCAGAGAGGGGATATAGACATGCTGGGGAGAATACAAAAAAGAGCGACAAAGCTGATAGTGGGATTCCAGAATTACAGTTTTGAAGAAAGATTAAAAAGAACTGGCCTTCAGTGTCTAGAAGAGAGAAGAATTCGTGGTGACTTAATACAGGTGTATAAGATGATCAGAGGAATGGATAAAGTAGACTATAACAAGTTTTTTAAAGTACAACCACCAACAAGGACAAGAGGGCACAGCTACAAGTTGACTAAGGAGAGGTCCAGATTAGATATTATGAAGTATTTCTTTAGCCAGAGAGTAGTGAATGCTTGGAATGCATTGCCAAGTGAGGTGGTGGAGGCTGGGACGGTCAATGCATTTAAGAACATATTGGATGCGTACAGCTTCTAGAGGAAGGTGATGTAAAGGGAACTGGTTGTATACAGACTCTGCAGATTCTTCTAAACCAGTATAAAGACGTTAAGTTAAGTTAACTGTTATATGCTGCATTTGTTGGCATTGGAAACATGCGAGCTACTGTCTGTAAACGGGATTAATCACTCTTTTTTAATCCCCTAAAAATATTTGAGAACGTAGTGTTACTACTTCTTATATCGCTGTTTTTCTCAATGACATTTGTCTAAGGTACTGACCTTGCCCTCAAATATATGGTAATTAGTCTACAAGATGTAATGTACTTAACTTTACGTCTTTATACTGGTTTAGAAGGCTCTGCAGAGTCTGTATACAACCAGTTTCATTTACATTACCTTGCTCTAAAAGGTTTGCGTATCCAATTTATTCTTATATGCATTCATTGTCCCTGCCTCCACCACCTCCTGTGGAAATGCATTCTAAGGATTGCCCACTCTCTGACTAAAAAAAATTTCCTAATTTCTAATCTAGACCTCTCTTTAGTTAATTTGTAGCTATGCATTAAGCGTAGAGTTCTAAACATTTCCCATTAAGAGACTACATCCAAAAGCTCAGTGGTCTCGAGATAAGGTGTCCGTCTCGGGTGCCGGTGATTGCGGGTTCGAATCATGGTGAAGACCTAGATTTTTTCCACGTGAATCTTCTGGGGAAAATCCCGCGATCTCTGTGCAGCGAGAACGAACCCCCGTGTTCAGTGTAGAGCACGTTAAAAATCCCTTGGCACTTAGGAATCGAAAAAGGTAGGCATAACGACCGCTGTCCGACAAAATTTCAAATTGGGGTTAAAAATCTATCCAAAAATTATTTGTACCTTCCCCAATGTGGTTTGTTAAGAGCAGCATATAGATGTCGTCTAATTGGCTGCAGGTCAACTTATCCTAGTGCTTGAGTCTATTAAGTCTATTAAGTCTACTCGCATATCGGTTAAGCCACCTTCATAGAAACTGGTTATACACAGACTGCAGAGTTTTCTAAACAAGTATAAAGACTTTGTTAAGTTAAAATATCGAGATACGCGATCAAACAGAAGGAAGCAGACCCTTAGATAAAATGCATGCTGAAATCGGATGCCCTGGGCCTACAGGTGCAAAATAAAAACTACGGTGAAACGTACACCGCTTTGAAGAATAGAGAAATTAGGCGAATGCAAACAAAACAAAACAAAACAAAATTCAAATAATTAAACTTTGTCTATGTTGTTGACTCTGCCACGAGTCTGCCTTTCGCATGCGAAAGTGCAGATGAGCAGGCCATGACTATAATTTCGGAATCCCACTTTCAGTTTTGTTGCTCTTCTATGTATGACCACTTTTTTTCCACAGACACAAATTATAACTTCACAGACTTTTGGGTCTGCAACTGTTAGTTGCAAGCGATGATGGCCACACCATCAGATGGTTTTGTCTTGATGACGTAACTTGCGCTGTATGCGGATTATAGTGAGGAATAAACTGCGCGGGTCATCGACCTTACTCTGTGTTTCCGAGCTACATTAAACTAGTGGCAAAACATAAGTCCAGATTACTGGAGGCAAGTCACAGAGCAGACACTCTGGTTCTAACTTCCGTGAGAGGCGAGTGCCTGACCATTGACCACAGCAACCCCAGAAGACTCTGCAGATCTATAGACAATCAGTTTCTCCTTCCAGTCGTATTGTTTCGTCACAAAATGACAAGCGGACGATTGGGGGTGTTCATGCATGTCTTCTCTCTCCCACCCCACTAAGTCTACCCCCGCACAATCTGCTGGAACTGGACGGGTCTGGGCCGATGGAAATGGGTTGTCATTGACCAATTCTTTCCTAATCATAGAGCCAGTAACTGGTCAGGGACGTTTGTTTTCATGTAACTACTGATGATCCGATTGTGTTGGGTGATACCCTTATACAAAATGTATACTTCTTTGTACATCTTTTTGGCCATATAGAGAAAACCAGAGGCAAGCATACAGGTGCCAGAAAACGTATTCAAGAGATGATACTTGCTTGCTTTGCTTTGGGAAACTTGTGGGGAAGGAAAATGTTTAATCCAATAAGGAAATAACAATTCTCACCTCTAATGTTAAGTCCGTTCTATTGCATGTTTCTGAAACAAGAAATACTATACACCTACATAATTGTAACAAAAGTATAGACTTTCGTAAGTTGGTGCCTGTTAGAATAGAGGGACTAACTAATGTGGATTACTAATGTGAATCTGTGGACGAGAACTGGACCGACATGATGGAGCAGGGCAACAAATACAACCCCAGAGGTCTATTCATCACGACAAGAGAGCTTGATGCAAATATCAAAGAGAATGACTAGACGGGGATTGAGCTGAGGACAGATGGTCCATGACATATAGACTAGGTGACAGAGTATGAGATACTGAGGCGGACATACTGGTCAAGAGACACAACACTGGAAGGGAAAAAATATGGACATATGTGTGAGCTGCAGAAGACAGGGACGGTTATAAAAGAGACACCTTTGTAGACGTAGACACACTCCAAGCGGCAGGCCCTAACATCGCTGGAAGAGTAGGCGAACTCATGGCTGGTAAAAATAAACGAGGAAAAAACGACATGTACAAAATTCTCGCTATCAAACAAACCCCAAAACACCAAATTAAGTCTTAACGGCAAATACCTGCAGCCAAACGACAACCCAAACTACCTGGGAGTCACATTTGATCGGCTCATGACATGGAAAAGTCAGATCGAGAGAAACCGAATGAGAGCCAGAGAAAGAATGGCAATCATGAGGAAACTTGCTGGCACAAGCTGGGGAGCAGACGAAAGTATACTAAAGAAACTGTGCACTGGAAGAGTGAGACCAGTTCTCGAGTATGGCATTGCGGCATGGACAACAGCAGCAAAGGCGAACTTCGATAAAATTAGCAAACTCCAAAACCAAGCCATGAGAGTTATAACAGGAGGCATGAAGTCAGCGCCAATTGTAGCACTTGAAAAGATTACAAAACTGCAATCAATGACCGACAGAAGAGACTGCAGTGCCTAGCTGCAATCAGAGAAACGCAGAAGACTGACTGACCATCCATGCACCAGAGACTAAACAATTTCGGAAATCGGAAACTAAAGTGGAGAAACTTTGCAGAAATAGCCAAAGCAAAGATGCACGAAGACCCCCATGAACACACTAACAACACCAAAGCCCATCCCTACTGTACGAAAACCTACCCGGAGGCAGCATATATTTCCAGAGGTGGTAGAAAATATACCAGGTATTGGAAACAAAAACTGCCAGACTGAAAAAGAAAGAAGAGATACTACCCTGAGCTACATAACGAAAAACTACCCAAGCATGGACTGGACCCATGCATACACCGACGGTTCTGTAACAAACACAACACAGAACGGAGGGGCAGGAGCATTTCTGAACCTTCCAAATGGCATAAAAATAACACTGTCATTCGCTACTGGAAAATACACAAGCAATTTCAGAGCGGAGGCAGAGGCACTTGAGGGCGGCAGTGGAAGAAATGGTGACAGGTAAAATATATGAAAGAAATATAGTCCTGCTTACAGATGCCTTGGCCGTAGTCACAGCACTAAAAAGCCAGAAAAATACTGAACTAAATGATTTAAGAGCAGAACTCTGTCAATTATGCCAGCAGTCCGCGCCAAAAAGAGTAGTGGTACAGTGGGTTCCATCCCACTGCAACATCCAAGACAACGAGGAGGCAGACAGACTCGCAAAAGAAGGTGCAGGACTACCACAACCAGATACTAGTATGACATACGAAGAGTCAAAACGGCTTATTAGAGCTAGATACATGACCAAATGGGAAACCGAACATACTGGCTACACAAAAAAACGATGCATATTACCAGTTGAACAGAAGAGAGCAGGTCGTGGTCTTCAGACTTCGCACTGGCCACAATAGACTCAGGTACCACCTATTCAACAAATTGAAGATAGGTGGCACTGACGAATGCCCGCGTGGTACCGGGAAAATGACCGCTGAACATTTGCTGCAAAACTGCCCGACATACGAGGATCAGAGAGAGCAGATGTGGCCATCACCAGTGGCAACACTAGACAAGCTCCATGGCAGTGTCGACAGCCCAGGATGACGGCTGCTTTTTTCGAAAAAATAAAGGTTGATGTCTGACTGCGTACGATGAAGAAGAAGAAGAAGATCTGCTCTCTCGTTTCCTGGTACTCCACAGTGAGAAGGTATCCACGCATGACAAGCTTGCGCTGGTTTCCAAGTTCAGACAGTAGAGCCTGTAGATCTGGCAGTTTCTCAAATTTAAGTGCTTGGAGTACTGATTGTGCATTTGTCAGAAATACTACAGGTTGTGAACTGGCATTGGTGTTCAACAGTTTCTCAGTTGCAACCTTGATTGCCTGAATTTCTGCATCATATATATGACAGAATTTTCCAGTTGGTACTCTGACTGTATCCCTAATGTTGTTTGGGTATTCTATGTACACTCCCGCTCCACCATTCTTTACTGCATTCTGTGCTGACCCATCTGTGTATACTCTGATCCAGAGGTCTTGTTGGTATTCTTCATCCAGGAAATTGAGGATCACTACCCTACGTTGCACACTGTTCTGTTCATCCTTGTCTAATATTCCTTTCACTTTTGTTTGAATGCATACTGATAGTCCATGCTCCTCTCTCCAAGGGGTTTGTTCTGGCACATACTTTAGGGGGTTGTCAACTTCAGGTAGATCTATAATTTGCCCGCAAAGTCGTTTCGCCTGATAAAAAACTACTTCTTTTCAGTCTTCCCATTGCTAAATTTTGAAATCTGTCTTGCATTGGTTGGCTCGGCAATGCAGAGGAACTTTTCTGCCTGTGTTAATACCTTTGTGTCTCTGCGTTCTCTTAGTGCTTGTATCCTTCCCATTTTCTCCATCTTCGCTATAGGTGTTGATTTAATTGCTCCTGTAATGACCCTAAGTGCCTGGTTTTGAAAAACGTATCCACGTCTTTTAGGATAGTGTTTGCTGCAGGGAACCACGCTGCTGACCCATATTCTAGATGTGGCCGTATGCCTTGTTGGTAAACTTTTTTAAGAATTTTTCCACTAGCTCCGTATGTGGTTCCACTTAATTTTCTCAGGATGGCTAACTTCCTCCTGGCTTTTTTGGCTGCCTTGTTGACGTGTTCCCTCCATGTCAACCTATCATCAAATGTAACTCCAAGATAGATGAGTTGTTTATCTTCTTTGAGGTGTTCTCCATTCCAAGCGAACGAAAGACGAAGAAGAAGAAAACTAGGTGTGTATTTGTTGAAGATTTATGTTGAACAGGGACGGTTTATGGTTTGATTGATTGGTTTGTTGATTGATTGATTGACACAAAATATGTCCCTCTATAATTGTTAGGCTGCTGTAAATTTCTTTTAATTTGCAAAGCACTCCTTTCACTTTCAGTCACCTGGCATTTCTTCACTTTCCAAAGCTTTTGCAAGTACTTTCTTCTTCTTTGCGTTCATGATCTTTGGTCTTGCTAAACTGCAGGTCATTCGCCATGATGAAGTCTGTAGTCTTCACCAAGTCGGAGCGGCTGCTCACATCTTTTTTTCTTAGTTCCACACCTCTTCCAGGCCTGGTTTCTCATTTCCTTGTAGAATGTATTTAGGATTCTGGCCCCCTGTTCAACATGAGCATTCATCAGTGAGTGAGATCTATAGTCAGTATAGATGATATTCTAGTAACTTAACTTAACTTAATTTAACTTTATGTATGTATGTATGTATGTATGTATGTATGTATGTATGTATGTATGTATGTATGTATGTATGTATGTATGTATGTATGTATGTATGTATGTATGTATGTATGTATGCATGCATGCATGCATGCATGCCTGCCTGCCTGTCTGCGTGCGTGCGTGTGGGTGGGTGCGTGCGTGCGTGCGTGCGTATGTATACTGGTTTAGAAGATCTGTATACGACCAGTTACATTTACATTTCCTGGCTTTAAAAACTATGCACATTCAATCTTTTCTTAAATGCATTAACTGTCCCTACCTCCACTACCTTCTGGGGCGATGCATTCCAAGCATTAACCACTCTGTGACTAAAATATATTTCATAATATCCAATCTGAACCTTTCTTTAGTTAATTTGTAGCTATGCCCTCTTGTTCTTGTTAGAGGTTGAATTTTGAAGAAAAAAACTTGTTATAGACTAATTTATCCTTTACTTTGATCATTCTAATGTTGTTCTCGCCCATTCTGTAATTGGATCTACATATGTGGATGACTGTACATTTATCTATATTAAATTCTATTTGCCATCTCACAGACCAGTCTCTAATTTTATCTAAATCCAACTTCAATACATCAATTTCTGCTTTGTAGTCTGCAGAGACCAGTTCTCAAGCTAAATAAGGTAGTTTGTTAGTTTCGCTTTAGGAACACGTGATATCTCTGTTGAAGTGCCAATGCCTGCGTTAATTGCTTCTGTTGGGATGCCATCTGGGCTAGTGGCATTACCATCCTTGTCAACAGGATCGGCCAACAACTGGACCTCCAACAACCCCGTGACCAGGCTGAAATCAGAAGAGGGTTCTCCACTACTGACCACCAACACACAATCCAGCAGCTGCTGGAGAGAGATGGTGAACCACGTCTGCCCATATGTCTTGTGTTTATAGACTAAGAAAAGCTCTTCGACAGTATTGAGATTGATGCCGTAATAAAAGCCCTAACAAACCAGGGCGTGGCCGAAAATTACACGAGGATGTTCGGGGAAATAAAGGTAGGTTGCAGTACGGACATTACTCTGTTCCACCGTCCAATAACTGTCCCACTAGCAAGAGAAGTGCGGCAGGGCGACACAATTTCTTCAAAGCTTTTCACAGCTGCGCTTGTGGACATCTTCCAACAGCTGAGTTGGGCCGATAGAGGCATACATAAAGACTGGGAAAGGCTCACCCGCCTAGGCTTTGCGGATAACATTGTGCACATCAGCCACACCACCGAGGAGGCATACCACTCCCCGAACGAACTAGTTGAGGTCGGTAGAGATGTCGGACTACGAATGAACAAAAAGAAAACACAATGTCTCTGAAACCCTTACCACCGCAAATTCGAGATCAAGTTGGAAAATGAGCCTATCAAAGATGTCAGCTCCGACATATACTTAGGGCAAGAAATAAATGTCACCCACACCTTAGACCGAGAAATCTCTAAATGAAGAGCTGCATCCTGGTCTAGCTTCAATAAAGCCTATACTCCTGCAGCTGAAAGATACCATGGCAAGGACGCATCTTTTTCAATTCTGTGGTCATACCAGCCATGATCTGTGGATGTGAAGTGTGGAATCTAGCCAACGGAAACCGAGTTACCCAGCGAGCGATGGAAAGACGTGTCCTTGGTATCTCAACCAGAGATCGAATTCACAATACAGAAATAAGAGAACGTACTCTACTTCGAAGCGTCGTAGAGGCTGCGTTGTCTCGCAAATATCACTGGGCTGGCCACGCGGTGCGCATGCCATACAACAGATAGACCCTCAGAACGACGTTTTGGTGGCCATGTGATTTTACACGACCGCGCGGCTGCCCACCCATACAATGGCGAGATGGTCTGCTGATAGACCTGGGTCCGAAATGGTAAGACACGGCAAAAGATTGGACTTCATACAGGACATTGTTGATACCTTGCATACAGCACACTCGCGGGACTGAAGTCGAGGATATTGAATTGTATTGTATTGTATTGTATTGCATTGTTTTGTATTGTATTGTATTATTTTGTATTGTATTGTATTAGTTGATCCTGCATCCACTATTTTATGTGACAATGTATTCGATACATTCACCGATCTCTCACTAAAATAATATTTCAGAATATCTAATCTGGACCTTTCTTTAATTAATTTGTAGCTGTGCTCTCTTGTTCTTGTAGGTGGTTGTATTTTGAAAAAATCACACTGCTGAACTTCACACGAGATTGACCCTTTCTACCTATTTGCAGACAATGCCGATTTTGGTGCTGCTGTGAGATGTACACACTGGACAATAATGGGCTAAAACACATCCCCCGGTAGAGATTAGACCCTGTCCGATTAGCTAGATGCCCAAGACACATCACTCTCACGCTGAGTGATGACCCTACGACCTCATGTGGTTACGGGAAAGGCAAGACATATACTGGTTGTATATAGACTCTGCAGCGTCTTCTAAACCAGTATAATGACGTAAAGTTTCTCTGCGAAGCACCATTAGCTGGGTGAGTTGTATATTTCTTGTTAGTTTATTGAACCATATTTGTTGACGTTTATGTGTTATATTCTTTCTACATAATGAGGTGGGGACGAAGACTAACGTCTAGTCAGGCATAACATACTAACCAGACATGTCAGTCACGGTCAGGCAAAATATTCTGGCCAAGATCCTCACCTCCGCTTCTTTGTAGACCGCCCTGGAAAAGCGCTGTTGTAATGGCAGCCTGTCTAACGGGGTGATGAATCGATGTAATCCTCATAGTAGTGAGCGACACGCAGAAGAAACCAAGCAGACCATAACCGTCTGGAGGACCCCGCTCAACCTTCATCAGCACGCTCGGGATGTAAGGAAATATGCTACAACCCACCACTTAACGTCCTTTTCAGGGCGCACAAAACAGTAAACTACTCATTGTGGACATTCGAAACAACAGAAACCACACACTGTGGGCACTCTAAATAACAACATTGTGGGCACTCTAAATAACAACTTTGTGGGCACTCTAAATAACAACATTGTGGGCACTCTAAATAACACATTGTGGGCACTCTAAATAACACATTGTGGGCACTCTAAACAACAACACATTGTGGGCCCTCTAAATAACAAAACATTGTGGGCACTCTAAATAACTACACATTGTGGGCACCCTAAATAACTACACATTGTGGGCACTCTAAATAACAACACATTGTGGGCGCTCTAAATAACAACACATTGTGGGCACTCTAAATAACAACACATTGTGGGCACTCTAAATAACAACACATTGTGGGCACTCTAAATAACAACACATTGTGGGAACTCTAAATAACAACACATTGTGGGCACTCTAAACAACAACACATTGTGGGTACTCTAAACAACAAAACATTGTGGGCACTCTAAACAACAACAACACATTGTCGGCATTCTAAACAACAACAACACATTGTGGGCACTCTAAACAACAACAACACATTGTGGGCACTCTAAAACACAACACATTGTGGGCATTCTAAACAACACATTGTGAGCACTCTAAACAAAAACACATTGTGGCACTCTAAACAAAAACAACACATTGTGGGCACTCTAAACAACACATTGTGGGAATTCTAAACAACAACACATTGTGGGCACTCTAAACAACACATTGTGGGCACTATAAATAACAACACATTGTGGGCACTCTAAACAACAATACAGTGTGGGCACTCTAAACAGCAACAACACATTGTGGACATTCTCAACAACAACACATTGTGGGCACTCTAAATAACAACCTTTTGTGGGCACTCTAAACAACAACACATTGTGGGCATTCTAAACAACAGCACATTGTGTGCACTCTAAACAACAACACATTGTGGATACTCTAAAGAAGACATTGTGGGCACTCTAAACAACAACACATTGTGGGCACTCTAAACAGCAACAACACATTGTGGGCATTCTAAACAACAACACATTGTGGGCACTCTAAATAACAACACATTGTGGGCACTCTAAGCAACAACAAAAACACATTGTTGGCATTCTAAACAAAAATACATTGTGGGCATTCTAAACAACAACACATTGGGGGCACTCTAAACAACAACAAATTGTTGGCATTCTAAACAACAACAACAACAACAACACATTGTGGTTACTCTAAACAACAACAACAACAACACATTGTGGGCACTCTAAACAACAACAACAACACATTGTGGGCATTCTAAACAACAACACATTGTGGGCACTCTAAATAACAACATATTGTTGGCACTCTTAACAACAACTCATTGTGGGCATTCTAAACAACAACACATTGTGGGCACTCTTAACAACAACACATTGTGGGCACTCTAAACAACAACACATTGTGGGCACTCTAAACAACAACACATTGTCTGCACTCTAAACAACAACACAGTTTGGGCACACTAAACAGCCACAACACATTGTGGGCATTCTAATCAACAACACATTGTGGGCACTCTAAATAACAACACATTGTGGGAACTCTAAACAACAACAACACATTGTGGGCATTCTAAACAACAACACATTATGATCACTCTAAACAACAACACATCGTGGGCACTCTAAACAACAAAACATTGTGGGCCCTCTAAACAACACATTGTGGGCATTCTAAACAACAACACATTATGGGCACTCTAAAAAACAACACATTGTGGGCACTCTAAACAACAAAACATTGTGGGCACTCTAAACAACACATTGTGGGCACTCTAAACAACAACACATTGTGGGCACTCTAAACAACAACACAGTGTGGGCACTCTAAACAGCAACAACACATTGTGGACATTCTCAACAACAACACATTGTGGGCACTCTAAATAAAAACCTTTTGTGGGCACTCTAAACAATAACACATTGTGGGCATTCTAAACAACAGCACATTGTGGGCACTCTTAACAACAACACATTGTCGATACTCTAAACAACAACACATTGTGGGCACTCTAAACAACAACACATTGTGGGCACTCTAAACAACACATTGTGGGCACTCTAAACAACAACACATTGTGGGCACTTTAAACAACAACACAGTGTGGGTACTCTAAACAGCAACAACACATTGTGGACATTCTCAACAACAACACGTTGTGGGTACTCTCACAAACAACAACAACAACAACACATTGTGGGCACTCTAAACAACAACACATTTTGGGAACTCTAATGAACAACACATTGTGAGCACTCTAAACAACAACAACACATTGTGAGCACTCTAAACAACAACACATTGTGGGCACTCTAAACAACAGCACATTGTGGGCTCTCTAAACAACAACAACACATTATGGGCATTCTAAACAACAACACATTGTGGGCACTCTAAACAACAACACATTGTGGGCACTCTAAACAACAACACAGTGTGGGCACACTAAACAGCAACTATACATTGTGGGCATTCTAAACAACAACACATTAAAGGCACTCTAAATAACAACACATTGTGGGCACTCTAAACAACAACAACACATTGTGGGCATTCTAAACAACAACACATTGTGGGCAATCTCAACAACAACACATTGTGGGCACTCTAAATAACAACATTTTGTGGGCACTCTAAACAACAACACATTGTGGGCACTCTAAACAACAACACATTATGGGCACTCTAAACAACAACAACAACACTTTGTTGGCAGTCTAAACAAAAACAACAGCAACAACGCATTGTGGTCAGTCTCAACAACAACATCAACAACAACACATTGTGGGCACTCTAGAGAACAACAATAACAACAACACATTGTGAGCACTCTAAACAACAACAACAACATCACATTGTGGGCACTCTAAACAACAACACATTGAGAGCACTCTAAACAACAACACATTGTGGGCATTCTAAACAACAACACATAGTCAGCACTCTGAACAACAACATTTTTGTGGGCACTTTAAACAACAACACATTGTGGGCACTCTAAACAACAACAAAGTGTGGGCATTCTAGACAGCAACACATTGTGGGTATTCTAAACAACAACACATTGTGGGCACTCTAAACAACAAAACCAACACATTGTGGGCATTCTAAACAACAACACATTGTGGGCACTCTAAACAACAACACATTGTGGACACTCTAAACAACAACACATTGTGGGCATTCTAGATAGCAACACATTGTGGGCACTCTAAACAACAACACATTGTGGGCACTCTAAACAACAACACAGTGTGGGCACTCTAAACAGCAACAACACATTGTGGACCTTCTCAACAACAACACATTGTGGGCACTCTAAATAACAACCTTTTGTGGGCACTCTAAACAACAACACATTGTGGGCATTCTAAACAACAGCACATTGTGGGCACTCTAAACAACAACACATTGTCGATACTCTAAACAACACATTGTGGGCACTCTAAACAACAACACATTGTGGGCATTCTAAACAACAACACATTGTGGGCACTCTAAACAACAACACATTGTGGGCACTCTAAACAACAAAACATTGTGGGCACTCTAAACAACACATTGTGGGCACTCTAAAAAACAACACATTGTGGGCATTCTAAACAACAACACATTGTGGGCACTCTAAATAAAAACCTTTTGTGGGCACTCTAAACAATAACACATTGTGGGCACTCTAAACAACAACACATTGTCGATACTCTAAACAACACATTGTGGGCACTCTAAACAACAACACATTGTGGGCACTCTAAAAAACAACACATTGTGGGCACTCTAAACAACAACACATTGTGGGCACTTTAAACAACAACACAATGTGGGTACTCTAAACAACACATTGTGGGCACTCTAAACAACAATAACAACACATTGTAGGCATTCTAAACAACAACACATTGTGGGCATTCTAAACAACAACACATTGTGGGCACTCTAAACAACAACACATTGTGGGCACTCTAAACAACAACACATTGTGGGCACTCTAAACAACACATTGTGGGCACTCTAAACAACAACACATTGTGGGCACTTTAAACAACAACACAGTGTGGGTACTCTAAACAGCAACAACACATTGTGGACATTCTCAACAACAACACGTTGTGGGTACTCTCACAAACAACAACAACAACAACACATTGTGGGCACTCTAAACAACAACACATTTTGGGAACTCTAATGAACAACACATTGTGAGCACTCTAAACAACAACAACACATTGTGAGCACTCTAAACAACAACACATTGTGGGCACTCTAAACAACAGCACATTGTGGGCTCTCTAAACAACAACAACACATTATGGGCATTCTAAACAACAACACATTGTGGGCACTCTAAACAACAACACATTGTGGGCACTCTAAACAACAACACAGTGTGGGCACACTAAACAGCAACTATACATTGTGGGCATTCTAAACAACAACACATTAAAGGCACTCTAAATAACAACACATTGTGGGCACTCTAAACAACAACAACACATTGTGGGCATTCTAAACAACAACACATTGTGGGCAATCTCAACAACAACACATTGTGGGCACTCTAAATAACATCATTTTGTGGGCACTCTAAACAACAACACATTGTGGGCACTCTAAACAACAACACATTATGGGCACTCTAAACAACAACAACAACACTTTGTTGGCAGTCTAAACAAAAACAACAGCAACAACGCATTGTGGTCAGTCTCAACAACAACATCAACAACAACACATTGTGGGCACTCTAGAGAACAACAATAACAACAACACATTGTGAGCACTCTAAACAACAACAACAACAACATCACATTGTGGGCACTCTAAACAACAACACATTGAGAGCACTCTAAACAACAACACATTGTGGGCATTCTAAACAACAACACATAGTCAGCACTCTGAACAACAACATTTTTGTGGGCACTCTAAACAACAACACATTGTGGGCACTCTAAACAACAACAAAGTGTGGGCATTCTAGACAGCAACACATTGTGGGTATTCTAAACAACAACACATTGTGGGCACTCTAAACAACAAAACCAACACATTGTGGGCATTCTAAACAACAACACATTGTGGGCACTCTAAACAACAACACATTGTGGACACTCTAAACAACAACACATTGTGGGCATTCTAGATAGCAACACATTGTGGGCACTCTAAACAACAACACATTGTGGGCACTCTAAACAACAACACAGTGTGGGCACTCTAAACAGCAACAACACATTGTGGACCTTCTCAACAACAACACATTGTGGGCACTCTAAATAACAACCTTTTGTGGGCACTCTAAACAACAACACATTGTGGGCATTCTAAACAACAGCACATTGTGGGCACTCTAAACAACAACACATTGTCGATACTCTAAACAACACATTGTGGGCACTCTAAACAACAACACATTGTGGGCATTCTAAACAACAACACATTGTGGGCACTCTAAACAACAACACATTGTGGGCACTCTAAACAACAACACATTGTGGGCACTCTAAACAACACATTGTGGGCACTCTAAAAAACAACACATTGTGGGCACTTTAAACAACAACACAGTGTGGGTACTCTAAACAGCAACAACACATTGTGGACATTCTCAACAACAGCACATTGTGTGCACTCTAAACAACAACACATTGTGGATACTCTAAAGAAGACATTGTGGGCACTCTAAACAACAACACATTGTGGGCACTCTAAACAGCAACAACACATTGTGGGCATTCTAAACAACAACACATTGTGGGCACTCTAAATAACAACACATTGTGGGCACTCTAAGCAACAACAAAAACACATTGTTGGCATTCTAAACAAAAATACATTGTGGGCATTCTAAACAACAACACATTGGGGGCACTCTAAACAACAACAAATTGTTGGCATTCTAAACAACAACAACAACAACAACACATTGTGGTTACTCTAAAGAACAACAACAACAACACATTGTGGGCACTCTAAACAACAACAACAACACATTGTGGGCATTCTAAACAACAACACATTGTGGGCACTCTAAATAACAACATATTGTTGGCACTCTTAACAACAACTCATTGTGGGCATTCTAAACAACAACACATTGTGGGCACTCTTAACAACAACACATTGTGGGCACTCTAAACAACAACACATTGTGGGCACTCTAAACAACAACACATTGTCTGCACTCTAAACAACAACACAGTTTGGGCACACTAAACAGCCACAACACATTGTGGGCATTCTAATCAACAACACATTGTGGGCACTCTAAATAACAACACATTGTGGGAACTCTAAACAACAACAACACATTGTGGGCATTCTAAACAACAACACATTATGATCACTCTAAACAACAACACATCGTGGGCACTCTAAACAACAAAACATTGTGGGCACTCTAAACAACACATTGTGGGCATTCTAAACAACAACACATTATGGGCACTCTAAAAAACAACACATTGTGGGCACTCTAAACAACAAAACATTGTGGGCACTCTAAACAACACATTGTGGGCACTCTAAACAACAACACATTGTGGGCACTCTAAACAACAACACAGTGTGGGCACTCTAAACAGCAACAACACATTGTGGACATTCTCAACAACAACACATTGTGGGCACTCTAAATAAAAACCTTTTGTGGGCACTCTAAACAATAACACATTGTGGGCATTCTAAACAACAGCACATTGTGGGCACTCTAAACAACAACACATTGTCGATACTCTAAACAACACATTGTGGGCACTCTAAACAACAACACATTGTGGGCACTCTAAACAACAACACATTGTGGGCACTCTAAACAACAACACATTGTGGGCACTTTAAACAACAACACAATGTGGGTACTCTAAACAACACATTGTGGGCACTCTAAACAACAATAACAACACATTGTGGGCATTCTAAACAACAACACATTGTGGGCATTCTAAACAACAACACATTGTGGGCACTCTAAACAACAACACATTGTGGGCACTCTAAACAACAACACATTGTGGGCACTCTAAACAACACATTGTGGGCACTCTAAACAACAACACATTGTGGGCACTTTAAACAACAACACAGTGTGGGTACTCTAAACAGCAACAACACATTGTGGACATTCTCAACAACAACACGTTGTGGGTACTCTCACAAACAACAACAACAACAACACATTGTGGGCACTCTAAACAACAACACATTTTGGGAACTCTAATGAACAACACATTGTGAGCACTCTAAACAACAACAACACATTGTGAGCACTCTAAACAACAACACATTGTGGGCACTCTAAACAACAGCACATTGTGGGCTCTCTAAACAACAACAACACATTATGGGCATTCTAAACAACAACACATTGTGGGCACTCTAAACAACAACACATTGTGGGCACTCTAAACAACAACACAGTGTGGGCACACTAAACAGCAACTATACATTGTGGGCATTCTAAACAACAACACATTAAAGGCACTCTAAATAACAACACATTGTGGGCACTCTAAACAACAACAACACATTGTGGGCATTCTAAACAACAACACATTGTGGGCAATCTCAACAACAACACATTGTGGGCACTCTAAATAACATCATTTTGTGGGCACTCTAAACAACAACACATTGTGGGCACTCTAAACAACAACACATTATGGGCACTCTAAACAACAACAACAACACTTTGTTGGCAGTCTAAACAAAAACAACAGCAACAACGCATTGTGGTCAGTCTCAACAACAACATCAACAACAACACATTGTGGGCACTCTAGAGAACAACAATAACAACAACACATTGTGAGCACTCTAAACAACAACAACAACAACATCACATTGTGGGCACTCTAAACAACAACACATTGAGAGCACTCTAAACAACAACACATTGTGGGCATTCTAAACAACAACACATAGTCAGCACTCTGAACAACAACATTTTTGTGGGCACTCTAAACAACAACACATTGTGGGCACTCTAAACAACAACAAAGTGTGGGCATTCTAGACAGCAACACATTGTGGGTATTCTAAACAACAACACATTGTGGGCACTCTAAACAACAAAACCAACACATTGTGGGCATTCTAAACAACAACACATTGTGGGCACTCTAAACAACAACACATTGTGGACACTCTAAACAACAACACATTGTGGGCATTCTAGATAGCAACACATTGTGGGCACTCTAAACAACAACACATTGTGGGCACTCTAAACAACAACACAGTGTGGGCACTCTAAACAGCAACAACACATTGTGGACCTTCTCAACAACAACACATTGTGGGCACTCTAAATAACAACCTTTTGTGGGCACTCTAAACAACAACACATTGTGGGCATTCTAAACAACAGCACATTGTGGGCACTCTAAACAACAACACATTGTCGATACTCTAAACAACACATTGTGGGCACTCTAAACAACAACACATTGTGGGCATTCTAAACAACAACACATTGTGGGCACTCTAAACAACAACACATTGTGGGCACTCTAAACAACAACACATTGTGGGCACTCTAAACAACACATTGTGGGCACTCTAAAAAACAACACATTGTGGGCACTTTAAACAACAACACAGTGTGGGTACTCTAAACAGCAACAACACATTGTGGACATTCTCAACAACAACACATTGTGGGTACTCTCAAAAACAACAACAACAACACATTAAAGGCACTCTAAATAACAACACATTGTGGGCACTCTAAACAACAACAACACATTGTGGGCATTCTAAACAACAACACATTGTGGGCATTCTCAACAACAACACATTAGGGGCACTCTAAATAACAACATTTTGTGGGAATTCTAAACAACAACACATTGTGGGCATTCTAAATAACAACACATTGTGGGCACTCTAAACAACAATACATTGTGGGCACTCTAAACAACAACAACAACACATTGTTGGCAGTCTAAACAAAAACAACAGCAACAACGCATTGTGGTCAGTCTCAACAACAACATCAACAACAACACATTGTGGGCACTCTAAAGAACAACAATAACAACAACACATTGTGAGCACTCTAAACAACAACAACAACAACATCACATTGTGGGCACTCTAAACAACAACACATTGAGGGCACTCTAAACAACAACACATTGTGGGCACTCTAAACAACAACAACAACACATTGTGGGCATTCTAAACAACAACACATTGTCAGCACTCTAAACAACAACATATTGTGGGCACTCTAAACAACAACACATTGTGGGCACTCTAAACAACAATACATTGTGGGCATTCTAGACAGCAACACATTGTGGGCACTCTAAACAACAAGACATTGTGGGCATTCAAAGCAACACATTGTGGGTATTCTAAACAACATCACATTGTGGGCACTCTAAACAACAACAACACATTGTGGGCATTCTAAACAACAACACATTGTGGGCACTCTAAACAACAACACATTGTGGGCACTCTAAACAACAACACATTGTGGGCACTCTAAACAACACATTGTGGGCACTCTAAACAACAACACATTGTGGGCACCTTAAACAACAACACAGTGTGGGTACTCTAAACAGCAACAACACATTGTGGACATTCTCAACAACAACACGTTGTGGGTACTCTCAAAAACAACAACAAAAACAACACATTGTGGGCACTCTAAACAACAACACATTTTGGGCACTCTAATGAACAACACATTGTGAGCACTCTAAACAACAACAACACATTATGGGCATTCTAAACAACAACACTTTGTGGGCACTATAAACAACAACACATTGTGGGCACTCTAAACAACAACACAGTGTGGGCACACTAAACAGCAACTATACATTGTGGGCATTCTAAACAACAACACATTAAAGGCACTCTAAATAACAACACATTGTGGGCACTCTAAACAACAACAACACATTGTGGGCATTTTAAACAACAACACATTGTGGGCAATCTCAACAACAACACATTGTGGGCACTCTAAATAACAACATTTTGTGGGCACTCTAAACAACAACACATTGTGGGCACTCTAAACAACAACACGTTGTGGGCACTCTAAACAACAACAACAACACTTTGTTGGCAGTCTAAACAAAAACAACAGCAACAACTCATTGTGGTCAGTCTCAACAACAACATCAACAACAACACATTGTGGGCACTCTAGAGAATAACAATAACAACAACACATTGTGAGCACTCTAAACAACAACAACAACAACAACATCACATTGTGGGCACTCTAAACAACAACACATTGAGGGCACTCTAAACAACAACACATTGTGGGCACTCTAAACAACAACAACACATTGTGGGCATTCTAAACAACAACACATTGTAAGCACTCTGAACAACAACATTTTTGTGGGCACTCTAAACAACAACACATTGTGGGCACTCTAAACAACAACACATTGTGGGCATTCTAGACAGCAACACATTGTGGGCACTCTAAACAACAACACATTGTGGGCATTCAAAGCAACACATTGTGGGTATTCTAAACAACAACACATTGTGGGCACTCTAAACAACAACAACAACACATTGTGGGCATTCTAAACAACAACACATTGTGGGCACTCTAAACAACAACACATTGTGGACACTCTAAACAACAACACATTGTGGGCATTCTAGACAGCAACACATTGTGGGCACTCTAAACAACAACACATTGTGGGCACTCTAAACAACAACACAGTGTGGGCACTCTAAACAGCAACAACACATTGTGGACCTTCTCAACAACAACACATTGTGGGCACTCTAAATAACAACCTTTTGTGGGCACTCTAAACAACAACACATTGTGGGCATTCTAAACAACAGCACATTGTGGGCACTCTAAACAACAACACATTGTCGATACTCTAAACAACACATTGTGGGCACTCTAAACAACAACACATTGTGGGCATTCTAAACAACAACACAGTGTGGGCACTCTAAACAACAACACATTGTGGGCACTCTTAACAACAACACATTGTGGGCACTCTAAACAACACATTGTGGGCACTCTAAACAACAACACATTGTGGGCACTTTAAACAACAACACAGTGTGGGTACTCTAAACAGCAACAACACATTGTGGACATTCTCAACAACAACACATTGTGGGTACTCTCAAAAACAACAACAACAACAACACATTAAAGGCACTCTAAATAACAACACATTGTGGGCACTCTAAACAACAACAACACATTGTGGGCATTCTAAACAACAACAAATTGTGGGCATTCTCAACAACAACACATTGTGGGCACTCTAAACAACAACACATTGTGGGCATTCTAAATAACAACACATTGTGGGCACTCTAAACAACAATACATTGTGGGCACTCTAAACAACAACAACAACACATTGTTGGCAGTCTAAACAAAAACAACAGCAACAACGCATTGTGGTCAGTCTCAACAACAACATCAACAACAACACATTGTGGGCACTCTAAAGAATAACAATAACAACAACACATTGTGAGCACTCTAAACAACAACAACAACAACATCACATTGTGGGCACTCTAAACAACAACACATTGAGGGCACTCTAAACAACAACACATTGTGGGCACTCTAAACAACAACAACACATTGTGGGCATTCTAAACAACAACACATTGTCAGCACTCTAAACAACAACATATTGTGGGCACTCTAAACAACAACACATTGTGGGCACTCTAAACAACAATACATTGTGGGCATTCTAGACAGCAACACATTGTGGGCACTATAAACAACAACACATTGTGGGCATTCAAAGCAACACATTGTGGGTATTCTAAACAACATCACATTGTGGGCACTCTAAACAACAACAGCACATTGTGGGCATTCTAAACAACATCACATTGTGGGCACTCTAAACAACAACACATTGTGGGCATTCTAAACAACAGCACATTGTGGGCACTCTAAACAACAACACATTGTCGATACTCTAAACAACACATTGTGGGCACTCTAAACAACAACACAGTGTGGGCACTCTAAACAACAACACATTGTGGGCACTCTAAACAACAACACATTGTGGGCACTCTAAACAACACATTTTGGGCACTCTAAACAACAACACATTGTATGCACTCTAAACAACAACACAGTGTGGGCACTCTAAACAGCAACAACAAATTGTGGGCATTCTAAACAACAACACATTGTGGGCACTCTAAACAACAACACATTGTGGGCAGTCTAAACAACAACACATTGTGGGCACTCTTAACAACAACACATTGTGGGCACTCTAAACAACACATTTAAGGCACTCTAAACAACAACACATTGTGGGCACTCTAAACAACAACACAGTGTGGGCACTCTAAAGAGCAACAACACATTGTGGGCATTCTAAACAACAACACATTGTGGGCATTCTAAATAACAACATATTGTTGGCACTCTTAACAACAACACATTGTGGGCATTCTAAACAACAACACATTGTGGTCACTCTAAACAACAACACATTGTGGGCACTCTAAACAACAACACATTGTGGGCATTCCAAATAACAACAATAACAACAACACATTGTGGGCACTCTAAACAACAACAACAACAACACATTGTGGGCACTCTAAACAACAACACATTTTAGGCACTCTAAACAACAACAACAACACATTGTGGGCACTCTAAACAACAACAACCACAACTCATTGTGGTTACTCTAAACAATAACAATAACACATAGTTGGCAGTCTAAACAACAACAACAGCAACAACGCATTGTGGGCTCTCTAAACATCAACAATAAGAACAACACATTGTTGGCACTCTAAACAACAACAACAACATCACATTGTGGGCACTCTAAACAACAACAACACACTGTGAGCACTCTAAAAAACAACAATAACAACACATTGTGGGCACTCTAGACAACAACACATTGTAGGCACTCTAAACAACAACAACAACAACAACTCATTGTGGTTACTCTAAACACCAACAACAACACATAGTTGGCAGTCCAAACAACAACAATAACACATTTTGGGCACTGTAATCAACAACAATAACACATTTTGGGCACTCTAAACAACAACAACAACTCATTGTGGTTACTCTAAACAACAACAACAACACATAGTTGGCAGTCTAAACAACAACAACAGCAACAACACATTGTGGGCACTCTAAACAACAACAACAACAACACATTGTGGGCACTCTAAACAACAACAACACATTGTGGGCACTCTAAACAACAACAACACATTGTGGACACTCTAAACAACAGCAACACACTGTGGGCACTCTAAAAAAACAACAATAACAACACATTTTGGGCACTCTAGGCAACAACACATTGTAGGCACTCTAAACAACAATAACAACAACACATTGTGGGCACTCTAAACAACAACAACAACATTAACACATTGTGGGCACTCTAAACAACAACAACAACATTAACACATTGTGGGCACTCTAAACAACAACAACACATTGTCGGCATTCTAAACAACAACAACAACACATTGTGGGCATTCTTAACAACAATAACAACAACAACAACACATTGTGGGCATTCTAAGCAACAACAACAACACATTGTGGGCACTCTAAACAACAACAACACATTGTGGACATTCTAAGCAACAACAACAACACATTGTGGGCACTCTAAACAACAACAACACATTGTGGGCACTCTAAACAACAACAACAACAACACGTTTTGGGTATTCTTAGCAACAACAACAACAACACATTTTGGGTATTCTTAGCAACAATAACAACACATTGTGGGCACTCTAAATAACAACAACACATTGTGGGCACTCTGCACAACAACAACACATTGTGGGCACTCTAGACAACAACACATTGTAGGCACTCTAAACAACAACAACAACATTAACACATTGTGGGCACTCTAAACAACAACAACAACATTAACACATTGTGGGCACTCTAAACAACAACAACACATTGTCGGCATTCTAAACAACAACAACAACAACACATTGTGGGCATTCTTAACAACAATAACAACAACAACAACACATTGTGGGCATTCTAAGCAACAACAACAACACATTGTGGGCACTCTAAACAACAACAACACATTGTGGACATTCTAAGCAACAACAACAATACATTGTGGGCACTCTAAACAACAACAACACATTGTGGGCACTCTAAACAACAACAACAACAACACGTTTTGGGTATTCTTAGCAACAACAACAACAACACATTTTGGGTATTCTTAGCAACAATAACAACACATTGTGGGCACTCTAAACAACAACAACACATTATGGGCACTCTGCACAACAACAACACATTGTGGACACTCTAAACAACAACAACACATTGTGGAGACTCTAAACAACAACAACACATTGTGGAGACTCTAAACAACAACAACACATTGTGGAGACTCTAAACAACAACAACACATTGTGGACACTCTAAACAACAACAACACATTGTGGGTATTCCAAACAACAAGAACAACAGAATGAGGTAGATATTCCCGACTCTCCTTAGTCACCTTTCATGACAAGCTTGTTAAGTTGACATTGTTACAATTCTGTTTCTCTCCATTCGAGACCCCGGTAACAATCGAGAGATTCCATCGTTCTAACTTGTTGGCCATTTCGTAGACTGTTTATGGAAGTGTTTGCAGATATCGATTTGACTAAATGTGAGATCAAGAAAAGATCTAAGATTATGTATATTCTGTGTGATAGAACATGAAGACACATTAAGCATGATTTCTATAGGATCTGTCAAGTGAGACACGATTTTGCCCGATATTGAAGAACTTACTGATATCTATGTTTGTTTATGTGTGTGTGTTTGTGTTTATTAGTGATAACATACATATATACATGTATGTGTGGGCATGTATGGGTGTGCATGTATATGTGTGCATATGTGTGCATGTATATTTGTGCATGTATGCGTGTGCGTTATTGTTAGTGATAACATACATATATAGATGTATGTGTGTGCACGTATGAATGTGCATGTATATGTGTGCATGTGTGTGCATGTAAATGTCTGTGTGCGTGTATATATATACCAGAGGGTATTTTAACCCCGATTATAGTCAAAGGTGAAACTCTGGAAAGTGTTACGCGATACTTCTTCTTCTTCTTCTTCTTCTTCTTCTTCTTCTTCTTCTTCGTACGCAGTCAGACAGTAACCATAATCGGCTGTACTGTCATCATACTGCGATTTACGTTGCACTGTTTTGTTAGGCTTGCGGACCCGTGCATCCGATTTCAACAGGCGTTTCTGTAGGGATGCCCTCCTTAGCCTTTGGCTGTCCCCAGCCTATCTGCAAGGAAGCAGTTGTTTATGATCAGAGTTGTCTCTCTTATGGAAGTTGTCTTACCAGACTATCGAGTCTTCACTACTCGTGTCTATAGGGTGCGATGATGATATGTGAGATGATATATGAGATATATGATATGGACTGGTTTACTCTGAAGAGAGGCAGTCCAGTGTGTCTGTACCCCAGGATCGTCACGTCCTGCCAGAAACGTAGCATTTGCATGTGAGTGGGGTATCTCTTTCTCCCTTTATTTTCTTGGCTTCTATGCAGGGATGGTACGCCTAGCATTCCCCGCCACCTGGGATGTTAACACAGTGGGCAGGTGTGCAATGTCCGCTGGTCTGCATCTCTTCTGCGTCCATTGGTATGGCTGATAGCGTACAGAGGTAGATATCGAAACAGAAGTGCATTTAACCAGGGTACACGCCTGGTAATGTCACGGAGATGTTGTTCGCCTGGTTTGCGGACATATCTCGTGGTCAAGGAGTGAGTCTCGACAGTTCACAGTGAGGTGGCTGCTCTACTGTTTTCGATACCCCGACCAGGAACTAAGTCTGATGTTGGTGGTTTCGCACCCCATCGCCGAATAGGGTGAATATCGAGCAGCTATCCGCCCGCTTTGATCAGCGGATGGAAGAGACCTCTTTCTGTGGCTCGACCTGGCAGGGTTGGGGCGCGATCCCCTGGTCCCGACCATATCGAAGCCTCCCATTGCAGCGGTGCTGAGAATTTGGGCGGGATTCCGGCTAACAAGCGTCCGGCCGTTATCCCTCACATGGTAGCCTCGTGCCATTGGCTTATCAGCCTGGTACGTGAACCAAATGTCTGCGGTTCCTCTCGAGTTGAGCAGGATTTCCGTAGCAACGCCCTGTCATTTGTAGGGTAAAACTGACCTGTCTTCCGATGGTCTATTTCCAGCACCCGTTCATTTTTTGGCCAAGACGAATTAATCGAGGGCTTTTGTTTGTCCATGACCAGGTATCTGGAGCCTGCGGTTTCCGCGGTGTTAAGGCACGGTTTCCGTAGCGATCCTTAATGAGAAGGTTAGAGAGCTGACCTGTCTTCCGTGGGTCTAATACCAGCACACGTTCACTATTAGACCCAACGAAAGTGCTCTCGATTTGTCAGTCGTTCTACATTGTTTGCGTCCTGAGTCAAATTAATCGCAGGCTCCACTCCTGATAGTGCTCTTCCGTCAATTCCTTTTTCAAACACTGGATGCAGACCAATCGAGCACAGAGGGCATAACCCCAGATTTCTGAGGGTCTAAATCCAGCACCAGTTCCATATTAGACCCAAGGAAAGTGGTCTCGGCATGTCAGTCATTTCAGTGTTGGCCGTGTTGAGTCAAATTAAGCCGCAGGCTCCACTCCTGGTGGTGCCCTTCCGTCAATTCCTTTTTTACGCGATACAAATATATGGGAGCAGAAATGAATGCGGAGCGGTCTAGAGCGGAGATCCAGCCAAACACAGCAACGGCCATGTTCTCGCTAACCAGAATGATATGGAAAGACAAGAACATTAGCCTTAAATCGAAGCTGACTTTAATGTATACAATGGTCAACTCGGTATACCTCTACGCGTGTGAGACTTGGACTCTGACGGCTGCACTAGAACGTAACATTTGGCAATTGAAATGAGATGCTTGCGAAGAATTCTTGGCATTTCACATCTGGTTCGCGTTACAAACGAGAGTGTTCTTGAAACTGTTAGGAAGGAGTTAGGCCAGTATAAAAACCTACTGACTTTAGCAAAAACACGAACATTGACATGGTATGGACATATATAACGATCGATGGGGCTGACCAAGACCGTCCTGCAAGGCACTGTTCCTGGGAAGAGTGGGAGAGGGAGACCCAAAAAAAAAGAGACGGGAGAACAATATAAAAAAATGGACGAGAAGGTTTATAGCCGACACTAATAATCTGGTGAAAAATCGAGACGTATGGCGTGAACTGCTTTGGACACTGCAATAACGGTGCCTCAGCGACCTTATTTATAGGTTACGGGACTGATGATGATAATGATGTATATATATATATATATTATGTGCCATATGCCAGGTAGCCAAATGTCGTCTAAACTCATCTCTGTCCTTTTCCATTAAGTACCATGCCGGACCAAGGTCTTGCCGCAGGCCATCTCTCCATCTCATTGGTGGACGTCCGGGCCAACGATTAAATGTGTAGGGCCACCATGAGGTCACTTTACATGTCCATCTATTGTCAGGCATACGTACCACGTGACTTGCCAACCTGTATTTTCTTAGCAACACCATTTCTACGAGGTCATTGAAGCAGATTTGCCACCTGATGGCGGTGTTGATGGCAGTGGTGCTGTAATAGCAACTCAACAAACATGATGTTGTTGTTGTTGATGAAAAAAATGCCCACAATTCCACAATGGGTAGATTTACTCTTTTGAATGCCCTAAACAGGAGGTTGGTGGTGGTTTGTAGTAGTTTTCCTGACATCCCGAGCGTGCTGATGAAGGTGGTCCGGGGTCCTATATGCGGTGGTGCCATGCTTGGCTTCACTACGAGTGTCGTTCACTACTACGGGGATCATGTCGATCCCTCGCCTTGGAACCAGGCTGCTATAAAAACAACCCGTTTCCAAGAAGGACTACAAGGAAGCCGAGTTGGGGGGTGTTGGCCAGTATATTTTGCCTGAACTGACTAAACTTGTCTCCATCGCCAAAGTGTATGTGTGGGCAGGCAGCACAGACATCCGAACATATCCTGCAAGGCTGTTATATGCTTAGCCAATTGCGTACTGAGCACTGGTCCACGGAGACATATATCCACACAAAGCTGTTGGATGCCCCAAAGAACTGTCCACTACGGCAGCTTTTATCCAGAGCACTGGACTTCCCTTTTAGATGTAACAGGAACAAGTATGGAAGAGGAAGAAGAACAAGACCAGGTTGTCTTGGCTAGTACGTCCAGTATATTTTACCTGCCCAGATGTTAGTCTTCATTCCCAACAAACGGGGGACGTCGTGGGCTAGTGGTTAAGTGACACGGCTCCCAACCAGAAGGTGCTGGGTTCGATCCCCATCACAGCACAGGCCGTTACCCCGGGGAAGCAAACCCTTAGAAAATGCAGGAGGAAGCAGGCCCTTACATAAAATGCATGCTGAAGTCGGATGCACTGGGCCGAAAGGCGCAAAATAAAAACCACAGTGCAACGCGCACCGCCTTGGGGATTAGAGAAATAAGGCGAACAAAAACACACACACACAAAAATTCCCAACAAACAGGATAAATACGAGGCGTGTTCAAATGAAACCGGACCTAACTGCAACAATTGAACATACGTACGATGAGCATGATGATATCATTTCTGATGTAAACAGCACGTACCAACCATCAAGTTTGCAAAATTGCATTATTCTTCAACTCAAAGTTTCCTCAGCAGACCGTTGAAAACATGGCGGGTGTGATACGAAATCCGTGGTACTGACGAATGCACCTGTGGTACAGGAAAAATGACCGCTGAACATCTGCTGCAAAATTGCCCGATATACGATGACCAGAGAAAGCACATGTGACCATCACCAGTGGCAACACTAGACAAGCTCTATAGCAGTGTTGACAGCCTCAGGATGACAGCTGCTTTCTTCGAACAAATACGGGTTGACGCCTGCCAGCGTACGAAGAAGAAGAAGAAGAAGAAGAAGAAGAAGAAGAAGAAGAAGAAGAAGAAGAAGAAGAAGAAGAAGAAGAAGAAGAAGATTTCACGGTTGGCATAATTACTGAAAGTGGATCCAGAATGGGTCTTAGAGACACCGTCGCGAATGATTGTGGAGCACCCAAGCAGACGGCAGAACATATCCTGCATAACTGCCTCACTTATGCAGACTAAAGAGAGGCAGTCTGTCCCGGAGGAGCGACCATGTTCGAAAAGCTTTGGAGACCTGCGAAGACTAGAAACGCACAGTCTCCTTCGTGAACCTCGCAGGGCAAGAAGCCTAGTATCAGCCGACCAAAGAAGAAGGAGAAGAAAATTTGATAGTGGATCCAGGATACACAAAATCGTTTACAGCTGGGGATCAAGATATTCCTCTGCGTTCGTTCTCAATCTCCCTTTACCAAGCCACAAATGTTCTAATCTCCCGCTACCAAGCCTTGAACGTTCTCAATCTCCCGCTACCAAACCCTGAACGTTCTCAATCTCCCGCTACCAAGCCCTGAATGTTTTCAATCTCCCGCTACCAAGCTCTGAGCGTTCTCAATCTCCCGTTATCAAACACTGAACGTTCTCAATCTCCCACTACCAAGCCCTGAACATGGCTTTGCAAGTAGCAGGATATAGTCCTGAGAACGGATTGTGTTGTGTCGCTAGTGTACAGCTTGACTGTGATATTTACACTTTTCGGTTCGACACATCTATCTTGGGCAAGGGAATCAAGATGGTGAGCAGCGCATGAGCTGCAGCGGCCAGCGGCCCATAGCTGACTGCTAGCGTCAGTGTCAGCGAACTATAGCTGACTGCTAGCGTCAGGGTCAGGGACCCAAAGCTGACTGCTAGCGTCAGGGCTAGCAAACCAGAGCTCCTCAGACTCATCTACACCTCCACGCGGTGATCATGAATAGCAGGCTGCAACAGAGCAGACTAGATAAGAAGAAGGGATCGAAGAGGGAAGGCTAACCCGATACTAAAAAAAATGCCTGTTGAAGTCGGATGTGTGGGACCGAAGGGTGCAAATATCGCGGTCAAGCTGTAAACTACAATACAAAACATTCCGTTCACTGGACTACAACCTGCTACTTGCAAAGCCATTTTCACGACTTGGTAGCGAAAGATTGAAAACGGAGAAGAAGAAGAAGAAGAAGCAAAAGAAGAAGTTTACATCTTCGGAAGGCTTGATAGAGAAATGAAAACTAGATGACAGAAAGTCTTTGTGGCTTGTCAACTCTCACCATCGCTAAACTACTGAAACATTATCTAGGTAATAAAGGAACAACCGATACTCAGTGTATTTAATTCAAATATGCGCGACCAAATATTTCCTCAACCAAGGCATATGAGAGACACAATACAACATGCGAAATGAAATGTTTAAGAAAAGACATTGGTGTCATCAAGTGAGATACGAGGCGTTTTCAAATGAAACCGGACCTAACTGCACCAAGTGAACATACGTACGATGCGCATCATTATTTTGTTTTTTGTTTGTTTTTTGTTGCATTCGCCTTATTTCTCTAATCCCCAAGGCGGTGTAAGTTGCACTGTGGTTTTTAATTTTAAGCCTGTCGGCCCAGTGCATCCCACTTCAGCATGCCTTTTATGTAAGGGTCTGCTTCCTCCTGAATTTTCTAAGGGTTCGCTTCCCCGAGGTAACGGCCGGTGCTGTGATGGGGATCGAACCCAGTACCTTTAGCTTGTGAGCCGTGTCACTTAACCACTAGACCACGCCGTGCCGATGCTGTTAGAAACCGAATCACCTCGCGCTGATTAACTCTGGACAGATTACGTATCACATCCACCATGTTTTTAACGGTCTGCTGAGTATACTATGAGTCGTGAGATAATGACATTTTGCAAACTTGACGGTTGGTATATGCTGTTTACACCAGAATTTTACGTCGCCATGCCCCTCGTACGTATGTGCATTTAGGTCCGGTATGTGCTGTTTACACCAGAATTTTACGTCGCGATGCGCCTCGTACGTATGTGCATTTAGGTCCGGTTTCATTTTAACACGATTCGTACAATGAAAAATGACATTAGAAATATGGAGAAACTACGTCTTGCGTTTAATATATTTCAAGACAGAAAAATAAGATGGTTCGATAATTTCATCCGAACGCAACAAGATCAACTACCACTGTGTCTTAATTCAATCCAAACAAAAAGAAATATCTATTTTAAGTACAGAGTTTGAGTCGTTAAGTCACAGAAGTCCAACTTTTTAACTGTTGGGGGTGTCAAATATTCTGCGAGAATGGAGAAGAATTTCTGGTTCCGCTTCACGTCACACTAACTTGACATTTCCTGCCGTCTGAGCAATCAATTTCTGGAATCTTTCAACGTTGTTCCATGCATTATCTATGCTATCAGACGTAGTAATAACAACCACCTTATCTAACCCTAAACCTAAACCTTCGCAAAACTGAATATATCCATCTTTTCTAACTCGTCTATCTTTATCTAAGAATTTATTTAAAATAAAGCTATATCGTATATGGACATGGCCTCCCATTAAGCCGAAATGGAATGTCCAGTTACGTACGATGGGGACCCAGGGGTTAAGACGCAAGTACCCAACACAAAATCAGTGCCCAGTTATGATATCTTCCTCTTCTTATTCGTTCATTCTCAAATTCGGTTATCAAGCCATGAAGTTGTTGTTTTTTTGTAAACGGCTTGCCTCTCTGTATTCCACTAGCGGAGTCACGGCGCTTTCCACCCCGGATCGCACTTTTAGGCGATATCAGGACGTATTTAACAGTGTTTGGATGCGTCTGTATGTACCTATGATAGTTAGGGCGATCTCAGTGATCAACCCCAACCAAAGTGCAATGGAAGGGCTTCATCCCGAGAGCGCGTATTTGTGTTGTGTAAGATTGCGTGTGCGCGAGTGAAGAATGAATGTGGAAATTGTCCCATGAGAATCTGATGGAATTGACCCTGATTAAATGATGCAGTCCGGAGAACGGAATGCATTGTATCGTAGTTTACAGCTTAACTGAGGTATTTGCTCCGACATATTCGACTTCAGTGTGGCATTTTGTGGGTACTGGGTTAGCCTTTCTTCTTATTCCTACTCCTTAGCCAGTCTGTTCTGTTACAGCGTTATATCCAGGATAACCAGGTAGAGATGGAGAATGGTCCTGGCAGCTCTGTGTGTCTGGTCCTGACGCTAGCAGTCAGCTTTGAAGCGCTGACTGCTACAGCTCATGAACTGCCCAGTTATAATATAACAGAGAACCTATTACACTGGCAAACAATAACTGACTCAACACAATTGACTGA
Source organism: Ariolimax columbianus (assembly GCA_036924085.1). Taxonomy (NCBI): domain Eukaryota; kingdom Metazoa; phylum Mollusca; class Gastropoda; order Stylommatophora; family Arionidae; genus Ariolimax; species Ariolimax columbianus. Next base: position 45,585,091 of record JAVGWX010000017.1, read on the forward strand.
AAGAGATAACTTTCAAGATTTCAATGTTTCATGTGGCTAAGCACATCTGCTTGGAATCAATAAAGCAGCCAAATCGATCAGGGTAGAAATACATTATACCTTCAATCTTACTATGAATGAGATTAGCTAGTACATTAAACTATAGTAAATTAAATAAACATTGTCAGTTGCTCTTTGTTATAAATTGATAAATGTATTGCACGTAAATCTTTTATTTACAATTTTGAATAGGCCCCACAACATTATGAAAAAGGAGATTAGTTTGCGTATAATTAAGTTGAGTATACTTGTAAACTAATTTGATCGTAACGCCAACCCACAACACGGCTATCGCACATGATTCTGGTACCATAGCATACACTTGGCATGGAAGCAAAATTGCCGCAAAAGAAATACTATCGCCAACGTGCACATTCCAATCCTAATTCTGACCATAATTTAGATTAGTAAGTGTTGTTATATTTCTTGCATTGTCTTGATCTATACATAAATCATCTCGGTATTATTATTTTAAATATTTATTATAATAATATTATTATTAATATTATAAATAATACTATTTTACTATTACTATTATTAGTATTTATTAATAGTATAACTTAAAATAGTATTAATTACTTAGTATTTCTATATAGAATATAATATAGACTATAGTAGAATAGTATTAATTAATACGTTAATTTTAATACTAATAGCCTCGTCTCTTTGACTTAACTACTAACTAGTTACTACTAATTAAGTTACTTATTTAGTATTAATAAGTATTATTAGTAATCTACTACTACTTACTACTTGTTACTACTAGTACTACTTAATTACAGCTGAATAACGTAAGTAACTATTCAATATTCAATACTATTTGACTATTGATAATTGTTTACTTTATTGTATTAGTTTCAGAAAGTGTTATGTAAGTCAGTAATTAACTAATAGTCTAATACCAATGTTTCAATTCATCAAAATACCCATGTTTTATGCAGCCCATCTTCCATCCCTCTAATTCTAAGATTTTCATATTGATATAGTGTTACAGTTAAAGTGTCACTGGGACTCAAGTGACTGTGTTTTTTATAGTTATTATAATATTAATATTATGTGATCGTGTCATGGAATGAAAGGGAATTGCAGGAGCTGTACTAGACACATTCTTTCCCCCAACCCCCTGTTTTCTTTTGTTAATTAGTATCGAGACTTTGAGTGACCTTGGCGTAGTGTCAAAACGATTGTGACCTTGGCACACATTCAGGTACCTTTGTTGTCAGAGTCGCTGGCCACATCACCCCTGCCCTAAACACTCATGCTCCGGCTGGAACTGTTACAGTGGTTAAGGGGCATGGCTCACAACCCAAAGGTGCTGGGTTCGATCCCCATCACAGCACCGGCTGTTACCCAGGGGAAGCAAACCCTTAGAAAATGCATACTGAAGTCGGATGCACTGGGCCGACAGGTGCAAAATAAAAACCACAGCGCAACTCACACCACCTTAGGGATTAGAGAAATAAGGGGAACACAAAAAAAGCCCCCCAACAACCTGGTATGTGATACGTTGCTTGGCATCTAGGGATATTTGGGTAAGTTCAGGTTTACAATGACCACCATCTTCCAGAGCTTGAAGGGCAGATAATGAGTCTGTAAAAATTATGTTGAAAAATAAGGGGCCAGGGTAAGTGAAATAATAAATGGTTTTCAAGTTTGTACCTCATTGAGTGAAAAAAAAAATTGATGCTTGTGACCTATTTACTGGTATTCTTCTTATATAACACCACCCCTGCTGCCCCCTCATTCACACTGGTGATTAACTGCCCAAGTTTATAAGTTTTCATGATTTTTTGTGATTGTCATAATATCTCTATGGTTTGTCATGAATATCTTATCTTTTGCCAGCCCAGTATGTCCAGATTCCATGGATTGGTCGGTGTTGTATCCTCACCACTTTAAGCCCAGATCAGTCACTGACAGAGATATAGAGTCAATACAACCACAAGATGAAATCACAAATGAACTGCGGGTTGAATTTGCAGACGTAGGATGTGGATATGGAGGACTGCTTGGTGAGAGAAAGGAATATAGTCTTTAACTCTTAAAGGCCATTATTTTTTTTAGCTAGTTTTGCCAGAATTATTTTTTCGATAAAAGAAGTCTCTTCATAAAACTTGACTTTTCTTAAATATTTCACAAGGAAGACAAACATGTTATATATATCAAATTTAAAGGAAAATGAATATGCAATAAGAATATGAAGGTCTTGTAGAAAATATTACAAGTAATTGTTAATAATTATATTGTCATTTAACAAAAATAATTTTTCACACACAAAAATGTCACCATTTCATGAATAACAACTGAAACGTAATGCAGATTGGTCTTGGATACTTCAGAATAACAGTAATCCACATATGAATAATATCTACAAGAAAATATGTTTTTGTAGCAGTCAAATGGGGTTGATGTGTCACTGAGTTGCAGGTCTCCATTCACTCCACATGGCCGACCACATTTTGGCAGCAATCAGAATGAGTTCTGGGTCTAAGTCAGTCAGTAGTGGTGATGGAATTTGGTACTGAAACCCATTCGCTATCATGATTTCTAGAATTTGCTTTAAAAATATTGCATCTTCGTTTTTCTGTTGATGGTGCAGTCAAACGTTTGTGCATTTTAGCAGCACTAGGTCCTGGCTGTGACAACGTCCCCTCATCTTCAGCATCAGATTCAGTAGGCTGAGTTGGTTGAATAGTGTGTGTGTGTGGGGGGGGGGGAGGGGGAGATGATGTATGGCAAAGTGATCAAGCCGTTTACCTCGTGTTCAGATGGTCAGGGTTCGAATTTGAGATGCGACAGTCGGTCAATGATCTCAATTTTTCTGGAGATCCCCGGGTTCATCATTGGAGCTACAGAGTTGATTGATGCTTTGTGCGATCATCTCAGTTGTCGGGTTACATTTCTGCTGAGAGAGACTGAGACCAGAGGCGATAAAGTCAAGTCCTAACCTTTAATTGTAAAGCAAATGACATGTATGAGATTTGACACACATTTCGTACTGTTTTAACAATATAGGTTAATTCTGCTAAAATATAAATTAAGATTAGCTGAGTAATGAATAACCTTATGCCACCCATTAAAATCATAATGTCTTTCCTTCTCCTTTTATCCGTTATATTTTGAAGTCAGCCGTAACATTTTTCTTTTACTGAGTCTTCTTTCTCATTGGTTTGTGCATAACATTGGATAATGTTTATTTTAATCTTCTTTTTTGTCAGTTTTGAAAGTAGCCAAGTATAAAAGAATAAATAACAAGTTTGCAGTAGTTATTTCTTGAAACTTCTGCAAAGTTTGTTTGCAAATCGCTAGGCTTGCATTTTTTTTTAGTGTTCTATCAAGAATGAAATATAATTTTCCATTGAATAATGAAAGAAACAAAAGTTTGCAATATCTATGCCAGTTTCAATTATATTTAAATGCTAGAAATGTGTCTTGGCTTTTTATTATTGTTTACTAACTTGCCTTTGATTCAAAACAAAATTCTAAATGCCAGCAATGTTTGTAAATTGTAAAAATTAAAAATCATACACAATTTGTGTTGTTAATCTTAGTCTTCGTCGACCTGTACTTCTACGGTGCGGATGTCCCAGTGCAGGTCCCAGCTCTGGTGTGAGCTTGATGTAGCTGAGAGGATTGTTTCCTGCTTATTGGGCTAGGCTCGAGCAGCTTATTACTTACTTGGGTTGGGACAAGTGCTGCAGAGGGTGGTTAACCGATGTGTGCGAGCTCATTTTAATAGACTCCAAACACTAGAATAAAGTAGACCCGCAGCCTGTTAGGCGCAATCTATGCCGCAATCTACACAATGACACAGGCAGACCACTCGGGTTTGTGTTGTTAATGGAGCAAGCTAACAAAAAAATATGTATTAATAATTGTGCTTGCTTCCACATCGCCTGAGTGTTACTGAGGTCCAAACGTGGAGCAAGAAATAGGAAAACTGTAATGTGTCATGCATGTCGTAAGAGACGACTGAGGAGGGTTGGACATGGGGCTGGCTACACCATTGTGTAGAAACTTTAGCCACAAAAACTTCAAAGGATATGGGCTGGCCAACATTTGTTGATTTAGTGTGTATTTGTTTGAAGACCAATGCGTCACAAGGAGCTGGAAAGGTTGTTTTTTTCTTCTTCAGCATTCTTCCCGAGAAGGACATTCTGTTGTAGTTTGCAGTGAGGCTGTGCTATATGTGCGTTTTCACCTGTCACATCAGATTTCAGCTGGCTTTTTGGGGTTTTTACTGGGTCTGCATTCCCACATCATTTCCTATCCCTTGGCCAGACTACGCTAGTGACTAGAAAAGAGAAGAATTCGAGTTGACTTAATACAGGTTTATAAGATAATCAAATGGACGGATAAGTTAGACTATAACAAGTTTTTCAAAATACAAACACCTACAAGAACAAGCATAGCTACAAATTAACTAAAGAAAGATCCAGATTAGATATTGGGAAATATTTTTTTAGTCAGAGAGTGGTTAATGTTCGGAATGCATTGTCACAGAAAGTAGTGGAGGCAGGGACAATTAATGCATTTAAGAATAGATTGGATGCGCATAGATTTTAAAACAAGGAAATGTAAATGAAACTATTTGTTTACAGACTATGCATAGTCTTCTAAACCAGTGTAAAAACGTTATGTTCAGGTGTCCACCTCGGGTGACAGATATCGCGGGTTCGAATCATGGTGGAGACCGGGATTTTTTTTCATGTGCATCATGTGATAAAAATTTCCCCTATCTCTAGATAGTGAGCTTGGACTCCTGTGTTCAGTGTTGAGCACCTTAAAAATTCCTTGGCAGTTGGAAATCAAAAAGAGTAGGCTTAACAGCCACTGCCCGAACAAAATTCACGTTAAAAATCTATCCAAATTATTTGTAGTTTTCTCCAGGTTAAGAGCAACTATAGATGGCGCCTAACTCCCTGCAAGTCAAATTAGCTCTAGTGTTTGTGTCTTTTAAGATGGATTCGCACATCGGTAAAACGCCACCCTCCAAGAAACTGGTTGTATTCAGACTCTGTAGAAACTCTGAAGACTCTTCTAAACCAGTATAATGAAGTTGAGTTAAGTTAAGTTAGTGCAGCCTATTTCCAGGGTCTATTTCCAACTATAGTTCGCAGACCCTGATTGCAAGCAGCCAGCTATGAGTCACTGGCTGCTGTCCATGGGTCCTCCAGGCTGTTTTAGTATATTGGATAAAATAGACTATAACAAGTTTTTCAAAATACAACTACCTACAAGCACAAGAGGGGACAGCTACAAATTAATTAAAGGTCCAGATTAGGTAATTAGGAAATATTTTTTGTCAGAGAGTGGTAAATGCTTGGAATGCATTGCCACAGGAAATAGTGAAGGCAGGGTCAATTAATGTATTCAAGAATAGATTGGATGCACATAGTAATTTTTAGATCTAAAAAACTGGTTGTATACAGACTTGATAGTCTTCTAAACCAATATAAAGATGTTACCTTAAAAAATAGTACTATAGGGATCACATTGATCCCTACCTCATTAGCCAGACTTTTAGGAGACAGCCTGTTTCCAGGGAGAACTGCTTGGAAATGAGGTGGGTCTTGGTTGTTGTTGTTTGTGAATGCCCACAATGAGTAGGTTATCCTTTTGTGCGTCCTGAAAAGGACGTTAAGTGGCGGGTTGCAGTAGCTTTCCTCACATCCCGAGCATGCTGATGAAGGTGGACCGTGGTCCTCCAGACGGTTGTGCTATGCTTGGCTTCATCTGCGTGTTGCTCACAACTACAGGGATCATGTCAAACCTCACCTTGTTAGCCAGACTGTTGTCCTCGACATCAGCCCGTTTCCAGGACAACCAATGAGGAGGTCAGATGAGGGTCTTGGCCAGTATATTTCTCCTGACCATGGCTAACATTGTCTGATCAGTGTGTTTTGCCTGACCAGGCGTTAGCCTCATCGTCCTGTGGGTCTTGGTCAGTGTATTCACCTGAAGAGCAACGGCTGATTCAAATCACTTGTTTATTTGTGTGCTCCACAGTGGCTCTGTTTCCACAAACACTCATGTTGGGAATGGAGATCAGAGTGAAGGTCAGTGACTATGTCCAGAAGCGTGTGGAAGCCCTGAGGTTGCAACACCCTGGTCGGTATGAGAATATTACCTGATGAAGGTGGACCCGGGTCCTCCAGGCTATTGTACTATGTTGAATAAATTAAACTGTAACATGTTTTTCAAAATAGAACCACTTACAAGAACAAGAGGGAACAGGACACCTACAAATTAATTAAAGAAAGATCACGATTAGGTAATTAGAAAATATTTTATGTCAAAGCGTGGTGAATGCTTGGAATTCATTACCACAGGAAATAGTGGAGGCATGGTCAATTAATGCATTAAAGAATAGATTGGATGAGCATAATTATTTTTTTTAGATCAAGTGGATGTTAAAAAAACTGGTTGTATACAGACATTAGACATTACAAAGTTAGAAGAGAAATAAGAAAAGATAAAAGAAGATACATAGTAGAAACGTGTAAGGATATAGAAAACCTACAGCAACAAGGCAGAGAGAGAGAGATGCATTTAAGGCAATAAGAACACTGACAAGGGAGTTCCGTCCGGTTCCACATGTCATTAATGACAAAGAGAATAACACATTAACAGAAACCAAAGACATGCTGAATAGATGGAGAGAGTACTGCAGAACCATGTATGGAGATAGCACAAAGCGCTCAGTTACAATCCTACCAAAGGATGAGAAAGAACCTGAACCAACATTGTATACTCTGCAATTAAAAGCCTGAAAAAGGGAAAGTCCCCAAGATGCGATGATATCCCAACAGAGCTAATACAAGCAGGAGGGGAGGCATGTGCTCGAGTCTACCACAAGCTGTGTAAACAGATATGGCACAGTGCAGAGTGGCCAGAAGCATGGAAGAAATCAATTTATATTCCCCTCCCCAAAAAAGGCAACCTGAAGCTGTGCACGAACTACCGAACTATCCCGCTGATCAGTCACGCTAGCAAGATACTCTTGGGAATCCTATTAATATAGAGAAAAGGTTTGAATCTGAAATTCACATAGTCCAGGCAGGTTTTAGGAAAGACAGAGGGACCTGGGACCACATATTCAATTTAAGGAATATCTATGAAAAATGTAGAGCGTTTAATGTAGACCTGTACACGTTTCATTGATTACACTAAGGCCTTCGACACGGTAAAACATCAAAATCTGTGGAGAATCATGAAGGAAATGGGGTTTCCTTTACATGTAGTCCATCTCATTGAAACATTATACCAAGATCAACAAACCGCTGTCCGAGTATCTGGGCAAACATCAGATTGGTTTGCAGTACAAAAGGGAGTCCGGCAGGGATGTATCCTCTCACCTTATCTGTACAACATATATGCGGAATGTATAATGAGAAATGTTCGAGAAGATGTGAACATTGAAAGTTTCGACCCATTTACGATTTGGGGGGGGGTACGAGATTCCAGAGTTATGATAAGCAGATGACACAGTGATATTATCAAGAAGTGCAGCAGGGCTAGAGCAGCTACTTTCAGCCGTTAATGGACATAGTAAAGATCAAAACCTGTTCATAAACATAAATAAAACAAAGATAATGACCACCGACAAAACACAATGTCAGCATAAATTTACAGTGGGTGGTGAGGAAATAGATCAGGTCACACATTTTGAATATCTGGGCTCCAGAATTGACATAAATGGTGACTGCTCGAAAGAAATCAGAAGAAGACTAGCTATGGCAATGCAGAGACTGAACAGCCTGAAGAAATTATGGCAGGGCACCAACAAAATGATAAAAGTAAAAGTTTTGAGATCCTGTGTTTTTCCTGTGGCAGCTTATGGCTGTGAATCATGGACGATTACCAAAACTTTTAGACAAAGAATCGAATCCTTCGAGTCAAAATGTTACAGAAAGATCCTCAGAATACCCTGGACAGAGAAAAAAACAAATGTAGATATTCGGCAAGAGTTGAGCATAGAAGAGAACTGGTTTATCAATTCCATTTTGGCTAGAAAATGCAAATACTTTGGTCACATCAAGAGACACAACGGTCTTGAGAGAACGGTGATGGAAGGTATGGTGCCAGGCAAAAGAGGAAGGGGTAGACCAAGAAGACGATGGCACCAAGATATCCAGGAATGAGTATGACTGTGGCGGAGGCTGGTGTTTTGGCAAGGGAACGAGTCTCTTTCAGACAGACTGTGATGGGAGCGATGTTCTACAAAGGACATGCTACATGATGATGATGTATACAGACTCTATAGAGTCTTCTAAACCAGTATAAAGATGTTATCTGAAAATTAAGTATTTGTGTGTCGCTCTCTACTATAGGCATCACGTCGATCCCCACCACGTTAGCCAAACTGATAGGAGACAGCCTGTTTCCAGGGAGAAGTGCATGGAAGTGAGGTGGGTCAGTGTATTCATCTGAAGAGCAACGGTTGATTCAAATCTCCTTTTTATTTGTGTGCTTCTACAGTGGCTCTGTCTCCTCTGTTTCCACAAACACTCATGTTGGGAATGGAGATCAGAGTGAAGGTCAGTGACTATGTCCAGAAGCGCGTTGAGGCCCTGAGGTTGCAGTATCCTGGTCGGTATAACAACATTGCCTGCATTAGGTCCAATGCCATGAAATATCTACCAAACTTCTTTCGCAAAGGGCAGGTCAGTTGTGGTGAATGTTGTATTGCAATGTCTGTTACAAACAATTCATTATTATCATCCATTGTTTTTGTTGCGGAAGGCCACTGCTTCAGGTATTTCTTGCAGGATGTCTGCGTTATCATTCTTTGTCGTTCGTTCTCACACTCCCGCTGAAAAGCCCTGAAATAAAGTCCTCGGTGGAGCAATGAATGTGCAGTGAAGTCGGTTCTATGATCCGTTTTTCCATTTTCCAATCTTGGAACTGTGTTATGTTTTATTATCGACTTAGAAGGTTTAGCAACGTTTCATACTTTTGCGAGGCTTGTTGAAATGAACCAATTCTACGCCAGGTGGACATATGCTCGAGGAGCATGATGACATCACATCTGACGTAATAAGCATATACTAATGTAGCAGGTTGTAGTCTAAAGCAGTGATTCCCAACCGGCCGGTTCTCAGACATCTGCTGGTCCAAAGAAATTTCCTGTCTGTCTGCGAAAAAGGAAATTGCTGCTGAACCCTTTATTCATTTACTTCTCAAATTCTAGTTATTTTAAATGGCTATAGAATTTTCATTTGACAATATCAGCTTTAACAGCTAATAGACAAAAGACTATATAAATAACGGGATTTTTATTCTGTCTTGGCTGTTCTGCAAACATTTTTTCCTATTTTCACAGGTCCACGAAAATGTTTTCCTATTTTCACCGGTCCGAACAATTTATCCTATTTTCACTGGCCTGTGAACAATTTTTCCAGTTTTCACCGGTCCGCAAGTTTTAAAAGGCTGGGAAACACTGGTCTAGAGAACAGAATGCTTTGTGTTGTAGTTTTCAGCTTAACTGCAAAATATATTTGCACCTTTCGGTCCAAGACATTGGACTTCAGCATGACAATTTTGGTTACCAGGTTAGCCTTCTCTGTTTGATCCCGTCTCCTTAGCTAGTCTGCTCTGTTGCAGCCTGTTATCCAGAATCACCTCGTGGAGGTGTAGAAGGGTCTTGGCAGTTCTGTCAATGAACGATGAAGAAGATACGGGGGGTGTCGATGTTCAATGAAGTTTGTTCTATGTACCATTTTTCCACTTTCCAGTCTTGAAACTGTTATTTGTCATTATCATGTTAGGAGGTTTGGCAGCATGTTTCATAGTTTTAATTATCTAGCAAGAATGAAACAAGAAGAAGAAGAAGACTCGTTTTTGTTTTAAAAACAAATTATAATTTTAAAATAATTATTGTGGTCGTTTGAAACTACTCGAGCTGATTTTTGTTAACTCTTAATCACTTTTATAATTGTATAAAAGTTAACATAATGGTGTAAAGTCTGTTCATTTTTTTCATGCCCTGATTTCCCTGTTGTATTAACTCTTATTCTGGCAGCTGACGAAAATGTTTTTCCTGTTCCCCGACCCACATTTCAAGAAAGCCAAACACAAGTGGAGGATTATCAACAAGACTTTGCTTGCTGAATATGCCTATGTACTGAAACCAGAGGTACATTTTTTGTTCACATTTCCTTCTCTGTACACCCTTGCACTGTGCAGGTTTGTTCCCCCATAAAGAGCAATGTTAATACGACAGATGTACGACAGGGTTTCAAATCGAAACCTTAAAAGTGGGATAGAAATGAGAAAAACCATGTTTTTGTATTGTAACTTGTTAATATGGTTGCTAAGGATGTCAAGAGTGTCCTGCATTTGCTATCACGGTGCAGACGAACAACTTACTTACTTAGTCTCTCCTCTTCTACCGTGAGGTGTAGAGGTTTGACAAAGAGAACGCCACACTGCTCTATCCGCCGTCTTTTTCCTGGCCTCTTTCCAATCCAGCCCTCTATCACTTAGGGACTGTCGTATGTTGTCTTCCCAACGTACTTTGGGACGTCCTCGGCGTCTGCGTCCTTGACTTTTGATCTCCCATGATTGCTTTGGTATCCGATCTTCTTCAATTCTACAGACATGGCCAAACCACTGTAGTTGGGACTGCTCCACTCGTGTCTGCAGGGGTTGAACTTCAAGATTGCTACGTATTGTCTGGTTACGGATCTTGTCCCTTTTCGTCACCTGAACCGCCTTTCTTAGGTACCTCATTTCTGAAGTTTGTAATTGCCTTTCTTGGGCTGTAGTCATTGCCCATGGCTCACATCCATATGTCAGGACAGGCACATAGGTCGAGCAGTATACATCCATCTTTGTTTTCCTGCTCATTTCTCTTCTACTGAGGAAATCTCTGTTTACCTGCTGCTGCCCTTCGTGCAGTTAACTCCTCTTTGATTCCTCCCCTTCTGTCTATTACCACTCCTAGATATTTAAAGTTGCTGACCTGCTCCAGTGCTCGTGTTCCCAGGGTTATCTGATGTCTCTTTTCATCTCTGGCGATCACCATGGTTTTTGTTTTGGAGTTGCTGATGTGCATTCCTCTCTTCTTCAACTCTTCTTCCCAGACCTGCAAGTTGATCTGGAGATGTGCTTCGGTTTTCGTGATCAGGGCCACATCGTCTGCAAATGCTAGTTCCGATATGTAACTTGGTCTCATCTTCCAGTACCCTACTTCATACTTTTTTGTCCGTTCCTTGCAGGCTTTGATGACTTCATCCATGAGGAGTATGAAAAGGTACGGTGATAGAATGTCCCCCTGTCTTACTCCGCTAGTGGTCTTGAACTCTCCTGACTTTTGATTTGATGTCCGCACATAATTTCTGCATGTTTTATAGAAACTCTGTTTGGCAGAGATCAGGGGTCATGGGATGTTCGTCCTTGTCAGGCACTCCCAGAGTTTGTCCCAAAGAACTTTATCAAATGCTTTCTCCAAATCCAAAAAGCAGAGATGCATCTCTTTATCATATTCAAGAGCCTTTTCACTTAGCTGTCTGAGTGTAAAGATAAGGTCTTGAGTACTTCTGTTTGCCCTAAACCCACATTGAGTTTCATCCATATTTGGCTCTGCTAGACCTCTTAATCGCCGTTCTAGAATCCTAGAGTAGACTTTCCCGGGGACACTGAGAAGGGAAATACCTCTGTGATTTTCACATTGTCGATTGTCGCTCTTTTTAAATATTGGTATTATTATTGCAACCTCCCAGTCTCTTGGTATCTTCTTGTGGCGCCAAGCTGCCTTGAGAATCTTCATGAATAGCATCTCTCCTGCCGCTCCCATGTATTTAACCATTTCTGGTGTTATACCATCATGTCCTGCTGCTTTACCAATCTTAATTTTCTCCAATGTTGTCTTTAGTTCTTCCATTGTGATATTATCGTTTCCCTCCATGGCTCCCTCTTCTTGAATTGGGACTGTTACTTCCAGAGCTTGGTTTTCCTCCACTCCAAGGAGATCTGAGAAATATTCTTTCCATCTGTTCATTACCTCTTCTGGGACAGTCAAAAGCACACCTTGTTTATCTTTAACAAATTTCAAGGGGCATTCCTTTTCCTTCCTCATGTTCTTTAAGGTCATGTAGAACAGTTTCTGGTTTTCTCCAGCATTATTTTCCAGTTTCTCTCCAAATTCTTCCCAGGATTTCTGTTTGGCCTTGAGCACAGTCTTCTTTGCTTCTGTTCTAAAATTTACATATTCTTTATATTTCTTTGTTTGTTCTTCTGTATTCCTAGCCCCTAGGTATTGCTTCCATGCCTTTTTCTTTTCTCGTATTATTGTTTTCACTTCTTCTGTCCACCATGGTGTACTCTTTCTCTTCCACCCTTCTTAAGTTTGACCGGATGCCTCTGCTGCAGCCTCTTTGAGGATGTCTTTGAATTTTACCCAAAGCATTTCCATATCTTCTTCAGATTCCTCTATCCTTTCTATTTCTGTTGTTATGAGCCCTTGGTATCTCCTCTTAACATCTGGTTCTCGTAGTTTGTAAGTCTTAATTTTATTTTCTCCTCGTATATTATGTTTCATGCTTGCTGATGGGTGTTGCCTAGCTGGATAGTGTTTTTAAATTTTTCTCTTTATTTTAACTAGGTAGTGGTCGCTTCCTATCTCTGGTCCTCTGAACACTCTAGCATCCTTTACATACTTGAAATCAGTTTTCCACACTATCGCATAGTCAATTATGGATCTTTCATTTCTTGCCGGCTCACATCTTGTGTAGGCATGGATACGCTTGTGTGGAAACCTTGTATTTGTAATAACAAGGTTTTTGTTCTCTGCAGAATCTTAGCAGTCGTTTTCCATTGTCATTTAAGACATCTTCTCCGTACCTACCGATCACTCCATCCCATCTAGAATAGTCGTTTCCAACTCTTGTGTTGAAGTCTCCAAGGAGAAGTATTTCATTATGGCAATCGTCAATGGCCCTTTGAAGGAGCTCATAAAATTAATCTTTTATGTCAGTGCTCTCATCTTCGTTTGGTGCATACACAGTGACGATATCCATTTGACTATCCTCCTCTTGTAGACTTAGAACCATCAGTCGCTCTGAAATGAACTTCCATCCTTTAATGTTTGCTTTGCTGTTACCATTCACTATACAACCAACCCCTGCCCTGGCTCGTTCACTCATGGGAACTCCGCTGTAGTATAGCATGTTGCCATCATGGTCCAGAAAGCCCTGTCCCTTTTTCTTTGTTTCTGTAAGTGCCAGGACTGTCAATTTTGCTCTCTTCATCTCCTCTATTAGAGTATGTTCTTTTCCGTTTATACTTCGTACATTCCATGTTCCGTAAATCGTGGTCCTTATTTCTCGCCTGTTCGTCGTCGTTGAGGTCAGTCCAGTTTTCTCTATGTTTTGACTTGTAATCGTTTTTTAAGACAAACAGGCAGGTGATTAGCCTGTTGTATCTTTGCATGGTGGAGGGGCTGCCTCCTTATAGCCTCCATGCCTGCCGATCTGTTTTTGTCCACGGCTGCTTATTTATTCGCAGCTAACCTCCAAATTAGGAGGCCTTTCAGCAATCCGCAACCCTGCTGACGCGCCTGGTAGGAGGTAGGTGCCTCCCCCAGGCAGACGAACAACATGATGTCATAATTACTGTTAAAAGATGGCCACCCCACTATTGATATGCACCAAAGAGCAGGAGTGTTCTGTTGTCCATTTTTTTGAGCAGCAAAGGAGTGAAACCTATAGAAATTCATCAGGGAATGAAGGTCCAGTACGGTGATGCATTGCCTTTCACTCAAGCAAGTGTATGAGTGGAGTAGGAAGTTCCAAAACCTTTCACTCCAGCAAGTGTATAAGTAGAGTAGAAAGTTCCAAAACGACGTGAGTTCTAGGACAGACTGTTTACAACCAGATCAAGCACACTGAGTAGTGACAAACCTTGGCTTAGTTTACTGTAGTCTCTAACAACTTCATTCCCTGACAGCTGTGTATCTGCTATGGGACAGACTTTGACTTTTAAAACTATCATTTGGAAAGGGGCCAACAACAGTCCGCTGGACCAACAAATAAAGAGAAGAAAATGGGGCTGGATAGGACATTCACTGAGGAAGGCACCGTCTAACATAGCCAGGCAGGCTCTTACTTGGAACTCTCAAGGTAAGAGAAAAGAAAGGAAGACCATACACGGGGAATAGAATATGAGAGGTAACTACGATTAAATGGTTACACCTGAAGAGAGACAGAAAGAGTAGCCTTGGACCGTGTATGCAGGTGTGATGTAGTCAATGGCCTATGAAGCAAGAGGAGTGATGGACTATGATTGATTGGTTGAAAACAATCAGTGAAATTAATCCAAAATGCATTTTATAATAGTCTTTAACATACAGCAATTAAATGTAATTTTAACTGTTATTTTGCAATAAAAAATAAGTTTGATTATTCATTAATAAAAAAGTTCTTGATGTGGGTTTCATTTTGTTATTTGTCCTGGTGTGGCCTAGATGTCAGTCAATCTAGGCCTGTTGCTCCTCTCAGTGCATAGACCATTGACAACATCCCACCAGCATGCACAGTCTTGGGCTGCTCTTTCTGCCTCTCTCCAGGTGTAATCATTTAATCTTAGCTCCTTCTCACATTCTCTTCTCCCTGGATTTTTTTTTAGGTCTACCTCTTTCTCTCTTCCCTTGAGGATTCAATGTAAGAGCCTGTCTGACTATTTTGGACTGTGCCTATCCAGCCTCATTTTCTTTGCTTAATTTGTTGTTCCATTGGGTATTGTTGGCTGCTTTCCTATAGGTCTTCATTCCCCAGCATGTCCTGCCTTTGTATGCCCCAAAGAAAAAAATAAGAAGGCCTAGATAACTTAACTTGACGTCTTTATACTGGTTTAGAAGACTCTGCAGAGTCTATATACAACCAGTTTCATTTACATTCCTTGCTCTAAAAGCTATGCGCATACGATCTATTCTTAAATGCATTAATTGTCCCTTCATCCACTACTTCCTGTGGCAATACATTACAAGCATTCACCACTCTCTGACTAAGAAAATATTTTCTAATATCTAATCTGGACCTTTCTTTAGTTAATTTGTAGCTATGCCCTATTGTTCTTGTAGGTGGTTGTATTTTGAAAAACTTGTTATAGTCTAATTTATCCGTTCCTTTGATTATCTTATAAACCTGTATTAAGTCACATCGAATTCTTCTTTTCTAGACACTGTAGACCGGTTGTTCTGAGTTTTTCCTCATAACTGTAATTCTGGAATCCCACTATCAACTTTGTCGCTCTTTTTTGTATTCTTTCCAGCATGTTTATATCCCTTCAATGATAAGATCACCACACCTGTACACAGTACTCTAATTTAATAATGCTTTGTACAGTTTAATCATCACTTCCTTGCTCCTATGTTTAATATTTCTCTTTATCATACCCAACATTGCATTTGCATTTTTCACTGCTACCTGGACTTGCTCACTCACTTTACCTATATAGTCTATTATAGCCTCTAGCTCCCTTTCCTTTTATATCATTCTAATATTGTTCTCGCTCAATAGATGTACACTATTTTATTTGTATTCATTTTATCATGTCTTGTCTTTTCTTGTGATTTGTTAGTTGTTTTCGTTTGTTCTTTGTACTTGACGAAGGTCTTGTAACTGTAATGTTAGTTTTGTTGTGCTTCCGTCCTGATGCAGTCACAGTCGTACTTTTATATATTTTTCATATCTTTGAGAAAATCACTGTTAGTGGCTGAAATATTTCAAACTATTGAAAACCCAGGGCTACTTCCGTTCATCTTTCTTGACCTCTTCAGTTCATTGGGATACCCCTGCTGACACCTCCACAATCCAACACCACCACTCTATGTCAGCGGTTGTTTTTTGTGCCCTTCAGGCTTTAGGTTAGTCCATTTATGGATGTTGTCTTCCCATCGTTTTGTCAGACAAGCATTGTATTGTGCCCTGTAGTATCATATTTGCTCGGACCTCTAGACGAGCCCTTTTCAAGTCAGATTTCATCTTTTGATCATTGTAAGGAATGTCGTAGTAAAGTCCACTTGAACATTCGATTTTTCGCCGTAATTCATCATTCGTGGGTTATTTACAGAGGAGGAAATAGGACCACCGTAACATCCCCCACCCCTCCAATGCATACAATACATGGTGAGGAAAAGGGTTTTCACTCTAGTTGTATCTTTAGTTGTGTTATGGTATCACTAGTTGTGTTGTGGTATCTTTAGTTGTGTTGTGGTATCTCTAGTTGTGTTGTGGTATCTCATTGTGTTGTGGTATCTTTAGTTGTGTTGTGGTATCTCTAGTTGTGTCGTGGTATCTCTAGTTGTGTTATGGTATCTTTAGTTGTGTTGTGGTATCTCTAGTTGTGTTGTGGTATCTCTAGTTGTGTTATGGTATCTCTAGTTGTGTTGTGGTATCTCTAGTTGTGTTGTGGTATCTCATTGTGTTGTGGTATCTCTAGTTGTGTTGTGGTATCTCAAGTTATGTTGTGGTATCTCTAGTTGTGTTGTGGTATCTCTAGTTATGTTGATGGGTATGTCCTTGTGCATCAGAGTAGTGATAGAATGTTGCCTTATATTTTCTACAGGGCTGTGTGTACACAATAACTGATGTGAAGGACCTACATGAATGGATGGTAGACCATTTCACCACATTCCCTCTCTTTGAGAGAGTACCCGATGAAGAACTGGTAACTTAAACACTAACTTAACCATTTTCAATCCTGTATGGTTGTTGTTGTTGAATGCTCACAATGAGTAGATTTGCTCTTTTGTGCGTCCTGATAAGGACGTTAAGGGGTGGTTTGTTGTAGCTTTCCTCACATCCTGAGCGTGCTGATGAAGGTGGACTGGGGGTCCTACAGGTGGTAATGCTATGCTTGGCTTCATCTGCATGTCGCTCACTACTACGGGAATCGTGTTGGTCCCTCACCTCATTAGCCAGTCTGCTATGAAAACAGCCTGTTTCCAGGGAGGGCTATGGGAAAGTTGAGGTGTGGGTTTTTGGCCAGTATATTTTACAAAGAAATTAAAATTTGGATGTCAAGAACGAAGAACTTAACATTTGGATGCAAAGAAATTAAAATTTGGATGCCAAGAACCAAAATAAGATACTCTATCTGCCCTGACCTCAACTTCCACCATTCTTCACTTTGTGTTCCTTTCCTTGTGGGTTCCAGTCCAGCACATCATCTGGCTCTTTTGGCAAGTATCATTCTGAAGGGATGTCTGTCCTATCCATCTATACTTTCTCTCCCTTGGGGAGAAAGACTGCCGTCTGGTCAGGCAAAGCATACTGATCAGACATGTTAGGGTCAGGTAAAATATAATGGCCAAGACCCTCACCCCGGCTTCCATGTTGCCCTCCCTGGAAACAGGTTGTTGTTATGGCAGCCTGGCTAACGAGGTGAGGGATTGACATGCAGAGGAAGCCAAGCATAGCACAACCGCCTGGAGGACATCGGTCCACCTTCATCAGCACGCTCTGGATGTGAGGAAAGCTACTACAACCCGCCATTTAACGTCCTTTTCAGGGCGCACCAAAGGATAATCCTACTCATTGTGGGCATTCAACAACAGCATATTTTCACTCCATAATCTCTATGGAATATTGCCGTGTTCTTTGCTACAGATCTATGTTTGTCATTACCTCTGGCAGTCTAACTATATTGGTGACAAAGGCATGTCGTACATGGGACTGGCAAACTTGCCACGTAAAACCAATTGGAGCTGAAATCACAGAGCAAATAAATGGATTGAGAATTTCCTTAAAGCAGTAACAAGACCTTGTATTTACATCTTTAAATGCATGTTTCTTTACATAAAAAACAAGCGATACCTGGTA
This sequence comes from Ariolimax columbianus, assembly GCA_036924085.1. Classification (NCBI taxonomy): domain Eukaryota; kingdom Metazoa; phylum Mollusca; class Gastropoda; order Stylommatophora; family Arionidae; genus Ariolimax; species Ariolimax columbianus. The sequence goes on from JAVGWX010000017.1 coordinate 45,602,955, forward strand.
TGTTTTTTTAATAAAAGTCATGTGAGACTGAATTCAAACAATTTTTATCTTTACCTCAGTTTCTATTTAAACTTCCAACACAGCACCCCAGGGGATTTAAACTCACGGTCACACTGCAGAGAGTACCAGCGAATTTATCTATCTCTGCAGCATGATATCCGATGGGCGCAGCGGTCCTGATATGTCAAGGCAGATCGGACTATCTGTGTCTACTATGCACAACCTTCATCGTGTATGGAGTAACATCAAGATCTCCATTGAAATGAAAATCCATATCTACCAGTCCTGCGTAGTCCCAGTCCTGCTTTACGTCTCTGAAACCTGGACATTACTCAAACAAGACATATCGAGACTGGAGGTCTTCCACATGCGCAACCAGTGGCGTATCCTGGGCATCCGATGGCATGACTACATCCACAATGCGGAGATTTCAGCTAAAACAGGCCTTAGAATTTCAGAAACACTTTACTGCCGCCAAGTTTCTTTGTTCGGTCATGTCTTACAGCTGGACTAGGAAACCTCGGCCCAGAAGATACTACACTAGTCGTTTCTCAGTGCCAAAAGTCTTTCTTCAACCGGATAGAGGCGCAGAAGAGGCCGTCCCCTCACACAGTATGGCTCCAGCAATTAGCAACCTCCGCTCTGGAACCACGCCGCAACAGTGGATCATGGATGTGGGCGATTGACGCAGTGGTCCTCAGACGTCCTAAGCGAACATTATTGTTATTATTATTGAAGCAGGTTAATGTTGTTGTTGAATGCCTACAATGAGTATGTTTGCTCTTGTGTGCGCCCTGAATAATGCATTGAGAGAGCCCCCACCGCCCACCATGTTGCCATGAAAACAACACGTTTGCAGGGAGAACGACAAGGAAGTACGTTGGGGGTCTTGGTCAGTATATTTTACCTGTATATGACCCTGACTAACATTGTCCAATCAGGATGTATTGCCTGACCGGACATTAGTCTCCTCTCCCCAGCAGATTAAGGTAAACCAAATGCAATGTTGTACCTATACTCTTGTCATGTGGAGTGACTAGGTACTTGATGATGATCTATAACGAAGTATGCTCGTGAGAGAGACCTGTTGGTGAAGGCCAGTAATCTGGATTTACTCTCGTCTATCCTAGTTTGATAAACAGTTTATATTATAAACTTATAATACGAAGAGCTCTGTAATTTTCTGTGATTTTATTTTCTTCCTACAGAAAGCAGACATTGTGGTTGAGAAGATATACAACAGCACAGAAGAAGGTCAGAAGGTGACACGCAATAAAGGAGAGAAATGGCTCGCTGTGTTTAGGAGAATTGAACATTTTCCTTCGACAGACTCCAAACAGTTGTAACATATATTGTATGTGTTTTTATTCTGCCCACAATGTCAAAATTAAATGAATTTAATAAAAAATGGCTGTAACATATCAGACTTTTCCCTTTTGTTTCTTGTCTTGTATGTATGTTATATACATGGATAAAATAACACCAGACGCGAACAATGAAGGCGACGAAAACAGAAAGTGAAGACCACGAGTCGTTGAGGATGTCACTTTTCGCAGATGTCTAATGTACGAAGGTGGAAGGGACTTAACTGGTTGCATACTATAAGCCGCTCCCAGCGCCAGAACACTTATTCACCCGCGGCCATAAGCCGCTGTGAGCGCCAATGTTTGTTTCATAGTAAAACAAGTTATAAATTTATAGTTTTCCTTTCCGTTTCGGTACGAGATTTTAATTTACCGAAGGGAAGTTGATTTTTGAATCACATGTGGACCAAATCGAATGTTAAAAATTGTATTCTTGTCATAATTATCATATTTTCAAGCTAGTTACCGAACTGTAAAAAATTGTTTACCATGGCAACAAGCGATAAGGTCCCCAAAAGCACTTGTACGGCTCGTCTAACTATTGAACAGGCTAGAAACTTGTTTCAACAGATAAATAATACATCTAGTGAAGACGAGGTAAGTGAAACAGATGTCGATAATAATGATTCAATTGATTTTGATGAATACGAAAAATATAGTAGTGACAACGCAAGTAGTGATAGCGAAGATGGTGCACGTCCTGGACCATCAAAATTCCCTAAAAAGGCTAAGACGGCTGCTAGATTTACAAATAGTTCAGTAAAAAATGGAGCTCAAGAAAGAGAACAGTGGCACCAAGTAACTGAAGGTGAAACAACAGGCAGTATTCCCTTTGTTCCAACTCGTGAACCAGGTATGCATCCAAAACTAGATGCATCTTCCTCTGAACTAGATTGTTTGTTTGCCTTGATAACACCAGATGTGTTAGATTCATTGGTATCAATGAATATGCAGAATTGAAGAAATCCAAACAAGTTTCTTTACAAAAGTCTACACTTGCAAGTTGGAAGCCTATCACTGAATATGAGCTGTTAAAATTTTTGGCCGTGATTATCGCAATAGGTTTAGGTAAAAAAGCATCGGTGAAGGATTATTGGGCACACAAACCGCACAACTACAACCCATGGTTCAGTCAGATGTTTCCCAGATTGCGATTTGAAATCATTTACCACACCATAATGCATGTTGGAGATGCTGAATCTGTAGGGAAGGACAAAATAGAGCCATTCTTGAATTCACTAATAGCAAAGTTCCAGGATGCCTTTGATCCATTTCAGGATCTAGCCATTGATGAAATGGTAATAGGCTATAACGGACGCTGGAAGCACAAGCAATGCCTCCAAGCCAAGCACGTATCACATCAAGACTTTTGGCTTGTGTGATTCTACTACAGGGTATGTCTACTCTGTATTGACATACTTCGGGAAAAACACATCATATCTCCTTGCCAATGACCGTACAAGTCAGGCTGTGAAGGTGTTTGATTACCTGCTGCAAGGAATTGGAAAAGGCCACCGTGTATTTGCGGATAGGTACTACACTGTAGACACCGTGATTACATATCTGTTGAGTAGGGGTATTTATTATACTGGCACACTCAACATGAACAGGAAAAATTTTCCGCTTCAGTTGAAGACCATTTCTTTACAGCTCCGAGAAGCTAGGTGGTACAGAAATAATGATGGATCCCAGATATGTGTTGCTTTGCGAGATAAGAAAGCCAAAAAGCCATGTATTGTTGTCTCCACCAAGACTACAGTTCAGATGGAGCAGGTGACAACTAGAAGAGGCAACACAGTTGAAAAACCCAAAGTAGTTCAGCGATACAACATGTGTATGAATGGATGTGACCATAGCGACCAGGTGGTATCATACTATGGCAGCTTCCAAAGAAAAACAAAAAAATGGTGGAAAAAAATATTTTATTGGATCATATATTATACACGCTCTGTCATGCTGATGAGAAGCCTATGCCCTTGAAAGTCTTCAAAGAAAATTTGATGCATCAGCTGACTGAGAAGGCTGCATCCATCATCCCACAAGAGGTAGTAACCACAAACAGCAATAAAGTTGGGAGAAAATTCAAAGAAGGAAACAAAATTAAAAGATATGAGGGTGCTGTGCATCTTGTGGATCACTCAGACAAAGATAGGAACTGCATTGTATGCTCAACTCCTGCAAAGAGAGCCCGCACAAATTGTTATTGCACTGGTTGCCCAGAAAAGCCACATCTCCATCTGAAGAACTGTTTTAGAGTGTACCATACACATGATCCTGCAGATGGTGCTCACTAAAGACATTGATGTACTGTAAATAAATTGGAGATATATATTTTTTTTTTAATGTTAATTTTTGCAAAGATATATTTTTTTTTCAAATGTGAATTTTTAAAAACATTGTAACTTTTTTCTGATCTGGCCTACATGTGGTTACATTAGCTATTAGAAGTGTAAATATTATCCAATTTCTGTGTTCTTGGATTTGTTTTTCTTATTGTTAGATATACTTTATGATAACCACAATGTAAAAGACATAAAATGTTTTGGACATTCAAAAATTTAAGGTGAGTTGGCACTTTTTTTATAATTTTGTAATGCTTTTCTGTTGTAAATAATAATTTACCATTTATAAATTTCCTACTAAAAAATAACACACAATTGTTTTAGATCTATCTTAGAGAACATTCATTTGCCTACAAAATGGTATATCATTCATAAAAATATATTAATAATTAAGAAAACTGCAGCTAAATTTGTACATACACCTGCAAATGGGAAAATGGAACCTAAATTTAATTCTGCCACAGCCTGTTTTTCAATTCAGAAGCTAATCAGTTAAACCAGGTGCAAGAGTTCAAATACCTGGGAAGCATTTTCACTGAGGATGGACATTGTACAGAGAAACTCAATGTCAAAAAGCAAACTGACAATATCTTTCCAGATTATGTGGCTTGCTGTTTCTTTCGTCTTCTTAATGTCTGTTCTAGAGTAGTTGTATGTTGGTGTACTTATGTTTTATTCCTTCCTTGCTATAACATCATAACGAATGGCTGATGGTCACTTGAGCCAAACACTTCTGTAACGTTTTCAATCATATTTTCCTCTGGAGTAAATACTTGGTCGAGTGTATTTTTGCCTCTAGTAGCTTCTTCTATATGTTGAATTAAAAAAAATTGTCAGCTATGCACTTAACAAACTGATTTGACTCGACAAGTGCTTCTGGAATTCATTTCTGGAAAGTCGAAATCCCACATTAATAATAATTTCCCTGCACTTGCCGTTTCTATGCTACTAATCAGCTCCTCATCTTCCTCTTTTTGACTTCATGGACATCTGTAGTATACTCCAACCACTGTTTTTTTGATCCCCACTTTCTATTTCTCCCATACACTTTCATTTTTATTGCCAGATGATAGATCATTTCTGATAGTTGTATTAGCTGAATTTGTACGGTTTAATAAAACACCACCTCCCCTGGCCATGTCTCCAACTACCCTATCTTTCCTTAACATTGTATATCTCTATATTTAACGTAACGTCTTTATACTGGTTTAGAAGACTGCAGAGACTGTATACAACCAGTTTCATTTACATTACCTTGCTCTAAAAGCTATGCGCATCCAATTTATTCTTCAATGCATTCATTGTCCCTGCCTCCACTACCTCTCGTGGCAATGCATTCCAAACATTCACCAATCTCTGACTAAAAAAATATTTCCTAATATCTTCAATGTCCTGATATGTCCATGCTTCTGTTAGCCCTATTATATCTGGTTTTTCTTCTTCTGCACACAGTTCTAATTCTTCTCTGTTATTAACTATGCTTCTCGCATTTGCATAAAAACATTTTAGTTTGTTATTTTTCCAATTCCTGCTTTTGGTTTATAATTTTTATTTTTATTTATTCGCTACTGATTTCACACTTCTCTGAACCAACTCACCCCTTTGACTGCATTCTTTATAGCACTCTGTTTTTGGCTTATCTTTTGTCTCATCCTTCATAGGTATTACTAGTTTAAATGTATAATACATAGATGAAACATATACTTAGCTACTGAATGCTGTCCTGTCTGATTTAGATGTAATCCTATATCCATATCACACATCACCTGTAACCTGAGGTTGATGCCTATTCTCTTCAGGTCAGGTCAGGTCATACCGTAACCAGTGAGGTCATTGGGGCACACATGAAGACATTATCACAACCCCATCCCACCCTTCTCTGTCAGCTGCCGCTGTCTGTGCCTCTTCTGGTCGGAGATTGGTCCATTCTTTTATGTTGTTCTCCTACCTCGTTTTGGGCTGGCCTCGTCGTCGTCTGCCTTGCACCTTTCCGTGGAGGATCGTATTTGCAAGACCATTTGATCTCGATATGTGACCGTACCAAGCGAGTTTCCTTCTTTTGACAGTTGCCAAGAGGTCTTCAAACGGCCCTATTGCCGTTGTAATTTTATCTCGTATTTCCTCATTTGTAACTCAATCTTTGTACGTGACGTTTAAAAGTCTTCAGAAACATCTCATCTCCAAGGCCTGTATCCTTCGCTAAAGGTCAGCTGTAACTGTCCATGGATCACCAGTATAGAGGAATATTGACAGGACCAGTGTACACATTAATCTTCTTCTTCGTACGCAGTCAGACAGTAACCATTATTTTTTCGAAAAAAGCGGCGGTCATCCTGAGGCTGTCGCCACTGCCATAGAGCTTGTCTTGTGGTTCCACTGGTGAAGGCCACATCTGTTCTCTCTGATCCTCGTATGTCGGGCAGTTCTGCAGCAGATGTTCAGCGGTGATTTTACCAGTACCGCACGGCCATTCGTCAGTACACCCTATCTTCAATTTGTTGAATAGGTGGTACCTCAGTCTATTGTGGCCAGTGCGAAGTCTGAAGACAACGACCTGCTCTCTTCGGTTCAACTGGTAATAGGCATCGTTTTTGGTGTAACCAGTATGTTCGGTTTCCCATTTGGTCATGTATCTGGCTTTGATAAGCCGTTTTGACTCTTCGTACGTCATACTAGTATCTGTTTGTGGTAGTCTTGCACCTTCTTTTGCCAGTCTGTCTGCCTCCTCGTTGCCTTGGATGTTGCAGTGTGATGAGACCCACTGTACCACTACCCTTTTTGGTGCGGACTGCTGGCATAGTTGACAGAGTGCTGCTCTTAAGTCATTAAGCTCAGTATTTTTCTGGCTTTTTAGCGCTGTGACTGCGGCGAGAGCATCTGTAAGCAGGACTATATGGCTTTCATTTTCACTGTTTGTCACCATTTCTTCCACTGCCGCCCTCAGGTACACATTAATCTGATTTTTGTGCATAGTTCTAGCCGTTTATCTTGCCAGATTTTATTAAGCTGCGCAAGCGCCGTTATTGTCTGTGCTATTCTGGCCAACACCTCACATTTTGATCCTTCATCACTGACAATCGAACCCAGATATTCAAAACGGTCAACCACTTCGAGGTCCTGACCATTAGCTTTTATCCTGCTATTGAAGCCCTCAGCGCTGTTGGTCATTAATTTTGTCTTTCCAGCGTTTATCTCCATACCATAATCAAGAGCTGTTTCATCGAGCCTTCTGACCCATTCCTGGAGTTCTGCTTCTGAACCTGTCAACCCGTCGATATCATCTGCAAAACGAAGGTTGGTAATCGTTCGGTCCCCTATCTTGGCAGTACCAACGTGACCTCCAAGTGCCTCACTCATAATTCCCTCAAGGAATATATTGAAAAGAGTTGGAGAGAGTGTACACCCCTGTCTCACACCAACTGATGTGCGAAACCAGTCTCCTCGCTTCCCATTCACAAAAACTACGCTGGATGCCTTGTCATACAGGTGTTCAAGGACCGTTATAATATTTTATACATTCTCATGGTTGTCCATAGCGCTTTATGCCATACCCTATCAAGCGCCTTCTTAAAATCAACAAACACATGATACAGTTGTTGCTGCTGTTCTAGATATTTCTCGCTTAGCAGCCTTAAATTAAATATCTGTTCTGTAACGCTTATTATCTGTCTGAACCCTGCTTGCTCATCGGGAATGATGTTCTCTGCTTGGACAGTCTCAGTAGCCCATATTGTGTTGTACAAAATGCAGAAGGGAAGGCTAAGCCTACTAAGAAAATTAGCAGTCACCAGCTGGGGAGCAAATGAAAGAACCCTTAAGAAAGTGTACAATGGAGTAAAAAAACCTCACTTAGAGTTCAGCTTGGTCATCAGCTGCCAATACACATCTGCAGTCATTGGACAAGGTGCAAAACCATCCTTTATGCTCATTCGTCGGTCTCATCAAACCAACTTTGATGGTTAGTTGCCGTGTATCCAATGTGCTCAGAAGTAGTGAAGTATACAGTGTCTAATCGCGGCCCAGTCTTCGTCCACATTGGTCTGACCAAGCTACAGATTGTTAAACTTTCAATCTAGATCATTTACAAGTCCTTCAGTGATCATCGTGTTTTGCAGTTTTGTAGTGTCTAGCTTCTTTTTCTTTTGCCTTCCATCCTGATGTCGCCTCCTGGGATGTGGAAGTTAAGTTTGGACACAATTAGCCTGTGGTCGGTCCAGCACTCTGCACCACACACAGCTTAGGGGACTCTTACATCACGTATGTCAGTCCTTATGGTGATAACATAATCAATTAAGTGCAATTGCTTTGATCTGGGATGCATCCATGATGTTTTGTTCCAGGTGGGCAAGCGAACATTGTGTTTGTGATTGCTAGGTCGTGGGCTGCATACAGCCCAAGCAATAAGAGACCATTACTATTACACTTGCCTGTACCGAGCACACCGAGTATTCCATCCCAGATCAGATGGTCGGTCCCCACTCTGGCATTGAAGTCACCGAGGAGGACCAGATTCTCAGACTTTGGGACCGACGAGAGAACAGTCAAGTTATTGTTAGAATTTGTCTTTGCTATCATCTGATTGGTCATTGTTGGTGCGTAGACACTGATTAGGGTGCCATTTTGGTTTCTTCCCAGTGGGATCTATAGAGTCATTTTCGATCATTCATTCCCCTTGGAAGCCTTGCGAGGTAGTGTACAAGGGAAGATTTGATGGCGAAACCGACTCTAGAACCGAAACGTTCATTACTGGCTCACCCACTCCAAAACAATGTGTCTCCCCCCCCCCCCCCCCCCCTCCCCCACTTCCGATAGTTGACCCTCATCGGGTAGTCTGTCTCACTTACAACTGCTGTGTCTACACCGTTCCATAGCGTGCGAGTTCGCTAGACACAGGTGCAGATCGTCTCTCAGGTCTTTCTTCTCTAGGGTTGTCGAGTAGCATTCGTACGTTCCTTTAACTTCTTCATTTATTCTGGTGTATGTGAGTGTCAGTATGTGAGTGTCTGTATGTGAGTGTCTGTATGTGAGTGTCTGTATATGAGTGTCTGTATGTGAATGTCTGTGTGAGTGTCTGTATGTGAGTATCTGTATGTGAGTGTCTGTATGTGAGTGTCTGTATGTGGGTGTCTGTATGTGAGTGTCTGTATGTGGGTGTCTGTATGTGGGTATATGTATGTGAGTGTCTGTATGTGGGTGTCTGTATGGGAGTGTCTGTATGTGGGTCTCTGCATGATGGTGTCTGTGAATGTTTGTATGTGAGTGTCTGTATGTGAGTGTCTGTATGTGAGGGTCTTGAGTGAGTGTCTGTATGTGAGTGTATATGAGTGTCTATATGTGAGTGTCTGTATTTTAGTGTATGTATGTGAGTGTATGTATGTGAGTGTATGTGAGTTTCTGTATTTGAGTGTCTGTATGTGGATGTCTTTATGTAAGTGTCTTTATGTGAGTGTATGTGAGTGTCTGTGTGGGTGCCTGTATGTGAGTGTCTGTATGTGAGTGTCTGTATGTTAGTGTATGGGGGTGTCTGTATGTGAGTGTCTGTATGTAGGTGTTTGTGAGTGTCTGTATGTGAGTGTATGTGGGTGTATGTATGTGGGTGTTTGAGAGTGTCTGTATGTGAGTGTCTGTATGTAAGACTCTGTCGGTGTATGTATGTGGATGTTTGTGAGTGTCTGTATGTGAGTGTCTGTATGTAAGACTCTGTGAATGTATGTATGTGGGTGTCTGTATGTGGGTGTTTGTGAGTGTATGTGAGTGTCTGTATGTGAGTGTCTGTATGTAAGACTCTGTGAGTGTCTGTATGTGGGTGTCTGAATGTGAGTGTCTGTATGTAAGTGTCTGTATGTGAGTGTCTGTATGTGAGTGTATGTGGGTGTCTGTATGTGGGTGTCTGTATGTGAGTGTCTGTATGTGGGTGTAATTGAGTGTCTGTATGTGAGTGTCTGTATGTGAGTGTCTGTAAGTGAGTGTCTGTATGTCAGTGTCTGTATGTGAGTGTTTGTGAGTGTCTGTATGTGAGTGTCTGTATGTGAGTGTCTGTATGTGAGTGTATGGGGGCGTATGTGGGTGTCTGTATGTGAGTGTCTGTATGTGAAGGTATGTGAGTGTATGTGACTGTCTATGTGAGTGTCTGTATGTGAGTGTCTGTTTGTGAGTGTCTGTATGTGAGTGTCTGTATGTGAAAGTCTGTATGTGAGTGTCTGTATGTGAGTGTCTATTTGCGTGTCTGTATAGGAGTGTCTGTATCTGAGTGTCTATGTGAGTGTCTGTAATTGAGTGTCTGTATGTGAGTGTATGTGAGTGTCTGTATGTGACTGTATGTGGGTGTCTGTATGTGAATGTATGTGGGTGTCTGTATTTGAGTGTCTGTATTTGAGTGTCTATGTGAGTGTCTGTATATGAGTGTCTGTATGTGAGTGTCTGTATGTGAGTGTTTGTGAGTGTCTGTATGTGAGTGTATGTAGGTGTCTGTATGTGAGTGTATGTATGTGAGGGTCTGTATGTGAGTTTCTGTATTTGAGTGTCTGTATCTGTGTCTTTATGTGGGTGTATGTGAGTGCCTGTATGTTAGTGTATGGGGGTGTCTGTATGTGAGTGTCTGTATGTGAGTATCTGTATGTGAGTGTCTGTATGTGGGTGTTTGTGAGTGTCTATATGTGAGTGTTTGTGAGTGTCTGTATGTGGGTGTCTGAATGAGGGTGCCAGTATGTGAGTGTCTGTATGTGAGTGTCTGTATGTGGGTGGATGTATGTGGGTGTCTGTGTGTGAGTGTCTGTATGTGAGTGTCTGTATGTGGGTGTCTGTATGTGGGTGTCTGTATGTGAGGGTCTGTATGTTGGTGTCTGTATGTGAGTGTCTGTATGTGGGTCTCTGCATGTGGGTGTCTGTGAATGTTTGTATGTGAGTGTCTGTATGTGAGTGTCTGTATGTGAGGGTCTTGAGTGAGTGTCTGTATGTGAGTGTATATGAGTGTCTATATGTGAGTGTCTGTATGTGAGTGTCTGTATTTTAGTGTATGTATGTGAGTGTCTGTATGTGAGTGTATGTGCGTTTCTGTATTTGAGTGTCTGTATGTGGATGTCTTTATGTAAGTGTCTTTATGTGAGTGTATGTGAGTGTCTGTGTGGGTGCCTGTAAGTGAGTGTCTGTATGTGGGTGTATGTGAGTGTCTGTATGTTAGTGTGTGGGGGTGTCTGTATGTGAGTGTCTGTATATGAGTGTCTGTATGTAGGTGTTTGTGAGTGTCTGTATGTGAGTGTATGTGGGTGTCTGTATGTGGGTATTTGTGAGTGTCTGTAAATGAGTGTCTGTATGCAGGACTCTGTGGGTGTATGTATGTGGGTGTTTGAGAGTGTCTGTATGTGAGTGTCTGTATGTAAGACTCTGTCGGTGTATGTATGTGGATGTTTGTGAGTGTCTGTATGTGAGTATCTGTATGTAAGACTCTGTGAATGCATGTATGTGGGTGTCTGTATGTGGGTGTTTGTGAGTGTCTGTATGTGGGTGTCTGTATGTGAGTGTCTGTATGTGGGTGTAATTGAGTGTCTGTATGTGAGTGTCTGTATGTGAGTGTCTGTAAGTGAGTGTCTGTATGTCAGTGTCTGTATGTGAGTGTTTGTGAGTGTCTGTATGTGAGTGTCTGTATGTGAGTGTATGGGGGCGTATGTGGGTGTCTGTATGTGAGTGTCTGTATGTGAAGGTATGTGAGTGTATGTGACTGTCTATGTGAGTGTCTATATGTGAGTGTCTGTTTGTGAGTGTCTGTGTATGAAAGTCTGTATGTGAGTGTCTGTATGTGAGTGTCTGTATGTGAGTGTCTATTTGCGTGTCTGTATAGGAGTGTCTGTATCTGAGTGTCTATGTGAGTGTCTGTAATTGAGTGTCTGTATGTGAGTGTCTGTATGTGAGTGTATGTGGGTGTCTGTATGTGAATGTATGTGGGTGTCTGTATTTGAGTGTCTGTATGTGAGTGTCTATGTGAGTGTCTGTATATGAGTTTCTGTATGTGAGTGTCTGTATGTGAGTGTTTGTGAGTGTCTGTATGTGAGTGTATGTAGGTGTCTGTATGTGAGTGTATGTATGTGAGTGTCTGTATGTGAGTTTCTGTATTTGAGTGTCTGTATCTGTCTTTATGTAAGTGTCTTTATGTGGGTGTATGTGAGTGCCTGTATGTTAGTGTATGGGGGTGTCTGTATGTGAGTGTCTGTATGTGAGTATCTGTATGTGAGTGTCTGTATGTAGGTGTTTGTGAGTGTCTGTATGTGAGTGTTTGTGAGTGTCTGTATGTGGGTGTCTGAATGAGGGTGCCAGTATGTGAGTGTCTGTATGTGGGTGTTTGTGAGTGTCTGTATGTGAGTGTCTGTATGTGAGTGTCTGTATGTGGGTGTCTGTATGTGAGTGTCTGTGGGTGTCTGTATGTGAGTGTTTGTGAGTGTCTGTATGTAGGTGTATGTATGTGAGTGTCTGTATGTGAGTGTCTGTGGGTGTATGTATGTGAGTGTATGTAGGTGTATGTGGGTGTCTGTATGTGAGTGTCTATGTGACTTCCTGTATGTGAGTGTCTGTATGTGAGTGTCTTTGTGAGTATCTGTATGTGAGTGTCTATGTGAGTATCTGTATGTGAGTGTCTGTATGTGAGTGTATGTATGTGAGTGTCTTTGTGAGAGATGGGAGTGTATGTGATTGGATGTATGTAAGTGTCTGTATGTGAGTGTCTGTATGTGAGTATATGTATGTAAGTGTCTGTATGTGATTGTCTTTGTGAGTATCGTTATATGAGTGTATGTATGTGAGTGTCTGTATGTAAGACTCTGTGAGTGTCTGTATGTGTATGTCTGAATGTGAGTGTCTGTATGTAAGTGTCTGTATGTGAGTGTCTGTATGTGAGTGTATGTGGGTGTCTGTATGTGGGTGTCTGTATGTGAGTGTCTGTATGTGGGTGTAATTGAGTGTCAGTATGTGAGTGTCTGTATGTCAGTGTCTGTAAGTGAGTGTCTGTATGTCAGTATCTGTATGTGAGTGTTTGTGAGTGTCTGTATGTGAGTGTCTGTATGTGGGTGTCTGTATGTGAGTGTCTGTATGTGAAGGTATGTGAGTGTATGTGACTGTCTATGTGAGTGTCTGTATGTAAGTGTCTGTTTGTGAGTGTCTGTTTGTGAGTGTCTGTATGTGAGTTTCTGTATTTGAGTGTCTGTATCTGTGTCTTTATGTAAGTGTCTTTATGTGGGTGTTTGTGAGTGACTGTATGTGAGTGTTTGTGAGTGTCTGTATGTAGGTGTCTGAATGAGGGTGCCAGTATGTGAGTGTCTGTATGTGAGTGTCTGTATGTGGGTGTTTGTGAGTGACTGTATGTGAGTGTTTGTGAGTGTCTGTATGTAGGTGTCTGAATGAGGGTGCCAGTATGTGATTGTCTGTATGTGAGTGTCTGTAAGGGATTGTCCATATGAGTTTCTGTATGTGAGTGTCTATGTAAGTGTCTGTATATGTGTGTCTCTATGTGGGTGTCTGTATGTGAGTGTCTGTATGTGAGTGTCTGTATGTGACTTTCTGTATGTGAGTGTCTCTATGTTAGTGTCTGTATGTGAGTGTATGTGGGTGTCTCCATGTGAGTGTCTGTATGTGAGTGTATGTATGTGAGCGTTTGTATGTGAGTTTCTGAATGTGAGTGTCTAAGTGCGTGTCTATGTTAGTGTCTATGTGAGTGTCTGTATGTGATTGTCTGTATGTGAATGTCTATCTTAGTGTCTGTATGTGAGTGTATTTTTGTGAGTGTCTGTATGGGAGTGTCTATATGTTAGTGTATATTTGAGTGTCTGTATATGAGTGTCTGTATGTGGGTGTCCGTATGTGGGTGTATGTGTGTGAGTTTCTGTATGTAAGTGTATGTAAATGATTGTATATGAGTGTCTGTATGTGAGTGTCTGTATGTGAGTGTCTGTATGTGATTGTCTGTATGTGATTGTCTGTATGGGTGTCTATTTTAGTTTCTGAATTTGATTTTCTATATTTGAGTGTCTATGTGATTTTCTGTATATGAGTGTTTTTATGTGGGTGTTTGTATGTGAGTGTCTGTACGTGACTTTCTGTATGTGAGTGTCTGTATGTTAGTGTCTGTATGTGAGTTTCTGTATGTGGGTTTCTGTATGTGAGTGTCTGTATGTGAGTATCTGTATGTGAGTGTCTGTATGTGAGTGTCTGTATGTTAGTGTCTGTGTGTAAGTGTATGTATGTGAATGTCTGTTTGTTAGTGTCTGTATGTGGGTATCTGTATGTGGGTGTATGTGTGTGAATGTCTGTATGTTTGTGTCTGTATGTGGGTGTATGTGAGTATCTGTATGTGAGTGTCTATGTGATTGTCTGTATGTGAGTGTCTGTATGTGAGTGTCTATATGTGATTGTCTGTATGTGATTTCTGTATGTGAGTGTCTGTATGTGAGTGTCTATGTGAGTGTCTATATATGAGTGTCCGTATGTGAGTATATATGTGAGTGTCTGTATGTGAGAGTCTATGTGAGTGTCTGTATATGCGTGTTTTTATGTTGGTGTCTGTATGTGAATGTCTGTATGTGACTTTCTGTATGTGAGTGTCTGTATGTGGTTGACTTTATGTAAGTGTCTTTATGTGGGTGTATGTGAGTGTATGTATGTGAGTGTATATGTGCGTATCTATGTGAGTGTCTTTGTCAATGTCTGTATGTGATTGTCTGTATGTGAATGTCTATCTGAGTGTTTGTATGTGAGTGTATATTTGTGAGTGTCTGTATCTGAATGTATGTATGTGAGTGTCTATGTGAGTGTATGTGGGTGTATGTAATTTTCTGTATGTGAGTGTATGTGGGTGTCTGTATGTTAGTGTATGTATGTGAGTGTCTGTATGTGGGTGTATGTGAGTGTCTGTATGTTAGTGTATGGGGATATATGTATGTGAGTGTCTGTATGTGAGTGTATGTATGTGAGTGTCTGTATGTGGGTGTTTGTGAGTGTCTGTATGTGAGTGTATGTGGGTGTTTGAATGTGAGTGTCTGTATGTGAGTGTCTATGTGAGTGTCTGTTTATGAGTGTATGTATGGGGGTGTCTGTATGTGAGTGTCTATATGTGAGTGTCTGTATGTGAGTGTCTGTATGTGAGTGTCTGTATGTGAGTGTCTGTATGTGAGTGTCTGTATGTGAGTGTCTGTATGTGAGTGTATGTGGGTGTCTGTATGTGGGTGTCTGTATGTGGGTGTAATTTAGTGTCTGTATGTGAGTGTCTGTATGTGAGTGTCTGTAAGTGAGTGTCTATATGTCAGTGAGTGTTTGTGAGTGTCTGTATGTGAGTGTCTGTATGTGCGTGTCTGTATGTGAGTGTCTGTATGTGAGTGTATGTGAGTGTCTGTGTGGGTGCCTGTATGTGAGAGTCTGTATGTGGGTGTATGTGAGTGTCTGTATGTTAGTGTATGGGGGTGTCTGTATGTGAGTGTCTGTATATGAGTGTCTGTATGTAAGTGTTTGTGAGTGTCTGTATGTGAGTGTATGTGGGTGTCTGTATGTGGGTGTTTGTGAGTGTCTGTAAGTGAGTGTCTGTATGCATGACTCTGTGGGTGTATGTATGTGGGTGTTTGAGAGTGTCTGTATGTGAGTGTCTGTATGTAAGACTCTGTCGGTGGATGTATGTGGATGTTTGTGAGTGTCTGTATGTGAGTGTCTGTATGTAAGACTCTGTGAATGTATGTATGTGGGTGTCTGTATGTGGGTGTTTGTGAGTGTCTGTATGTGAGTGTCTGTATGTGAGTGTCTGTATGTAAGACTCTGTGAGTGTCTGTATGTGAGTGTCTGAATGTGAGTGTCTGTATGTAAGTGTCTGTATGTGAGTGTCTGTATGTGAGTGTATGTGGGTGTCTGTATGTGGGTGTCTGTATGTGAGTGTCTGTATGTGGGTGTAATTGAGTGTCAGTATGTGAGTGTCTGTATGTCAGTGTCTGTAAGTGAGTGTCTGTATGTCAGTATCTGTATGTGAGTGTCTGTATGTGAGTGTCTGTATGTGGGTGTCTGTATGTGAGTGTCTGTATGTGAAGGTATGTGAGTGTATGTGACTGTCTATGTGAGTGTCTGTATGTGAGTGTCTGTTTGTGAGTGTCTGTATGTGAGTGTCTGTATGTGAGTTTCTGTATTTGAGTGTCTGTATCTGCGTCTTTATGTAAGTGTCTTTATGTGGGTGTATGTGAGTGCCTGTATGTTAGTGTATGGGGGTGTCTGTATGTGAGTGTCTGTATGTGAGTATCTGTATGTGAGTGTCTGTATGTGGGTGTTTGTGAGTGACTGTATGTGAGTGTTTGTGAGTGTCTGTATGTAGGTGTCTGAATGAGGGTGCCAGTATGTGAGTGTCTGTATGTGGGTGTTTGTGAGTGTCTGTATGTGAGTGTCTGTATGTGAGTGTCTGTATGTGGGTGTCTGTATGTGAGTGTCTGTGGGTGTCTGTATGTGAGTGTCTGTATGTGAGTGTCTGTATGTGAGTCTTTGTGAGTGTCTGTATGTGAGTGTATGTAGGTGTCCCTATGTGAGTGTCTGTATGTGAGTGTCTGTATGTGAGTTTCTGTATTTGAGTGTCTGTATCTGTGTCTTTATGTAAGTGTCTTTATGTGGGTGTATGTTAGTGCCTGTATGTTAGTGTATGGGGGTGTCTGTATGTGAGTGTCTGTATGTGAGTGTCTGTATGTAGGTGTTTGTGAGTGACTGTATGTGAGTGTTTGTGAGTGTCTGTATGTGGGTGTCTGAATGAGGGTGCCAGTATGTGAGTGTCTGTATGTGGGTGTTTGTGAGTGTCTGTATGTGAGTGTCTGTATGTGAGTGTCTGTATGTGGGTGTCTGTATGTGAGTGTCTGTGGGTGTCTGTATGTGAGTGTTTGTGAGTGTCTGTATGTAGGTGTATGTATGTGAGTGTCTGTATGTGAGTGTCTGTGGGTGTATGTATGTGAGTGTATGTAGGTGTATGTGGGTGTCTGTATGTGAGTGTCTATGTGACTTCCTGTATGTGAGTGTCTGTATGTGAGTGTCTTTGTGAGTATCTGTATGTGAGTGTCTGTATGTGAGTGTCTATGTGAGTATCTGTATGTAAGTGTCTGTATGTGAGTGTATGTATGTGAGTGTCTATGTGAGTGTCTATGTGAGAGATGGGAGTGTATGTGATTGGATGTATGTAAGTGTCTGTATGTGAGTGTCTGTATGTGAGTATCTGTATGTAAGTGTTTGTATGTGATTGTCTTTGTGAGTATCGGTATATGAGTGTATGTATGTGAGTGTCTGTATGTAAGACTCTGTGAGTGTCTGTATGTGAGTGTCTGAATGTGAGTGTCTGTATGTAAGTGTCTGTATGTGAGTGTCTGTATGTGAGTGTATGTGGGTGTCTGTATGTGGGTGTCTGTATGTGAGTGTCTGTATGTGGGTGTAATTGAGTGTCAGTATGTGAGTGTCTGTATGTCAGTGTCTGTAAGTGAGTGTCTGTATGTCAGTATCTGTATGTGAGTGTTTGTGAGTGTATGTATGTGAGTGTCTGTATGTGGGTGTCTGTATGTGAGTGTCTGTATGTGAAGGTATGTGAGTGTATGTGACTGTCTATTTGAGTGTCTGTATGTGAGTGTCTGTTTGTGAGTGTCTGTATGTGAGTTTCTGTATTTGAGTGTCTGTATCTGTGTCTTTATGTAAGTGTCTTTATGTGGGTGTTTGTGAGTGACTGTATGTGAGTGTTTGTGAGTGTCTGTATGTATGTGTCTGAATGAGGGTGCCAGTATGTGAGTGTCTGTATGTGAGTGTCTGTATGTGGGTGTTTGTGAGTGACTGTATGTGAGTGTTTGTGAGTGTCTGTATGTAGGTGTCTGAATGAGGGTGCCAGTATGTGAGTGTCTGTATGTGGGTGTTTGTGATTGTCTGTATGTGAGTGTCTGTAAGGGATTGTCCATATGAGTTTCTGTATGTGAGTGTCTATGTAAGTGTCTGTATATGTGTGTCTCTATGTGGGTGTCTGTATGTGAGTGTCTGTATGTGAGTGTCTGTATGTGACTTTCTGTATGTGAGTGTCTCTATGTTAGTGTCTGTATGTGAGTGTATGTGGGTGTCTCCATGTGAGTGTCTGTATGTGAGTGTATGTATGTGAGCGTTTGTATGTGAGTTTCTGAATGTGAGTGTCTAAGTGCGTGTCTATGTTAGTGTCTATGTGAGTGTCTGTATGTGATTTTCTGTATGTGAATGTCTATCTTAGTGTCTGTATGTGAGTGTATTTTTGTGAGTGTCTGTATGGGAGTGTCTATATGTTAGTGTATATTTGAGTGTCTGTATATGAGTGTCTGTATGTGGGTGTCCGTATGTGGGTGTATGTGTGTGAGTTTCTGTATGTAAGTGTATGTAAATGATTGTATATGAGTGTCTGTATGTGAGTGTCTGTATGTGAGTGTCTGTATGTGATTGTCTGTATGTGATTGTCTGTATGGGTGTCTATTTTAGTTTCTGAATTTGATTTTCTATATTTGAGTGTCTATGTGATTTTCTGTATATGAGTGTTTTTATGTCGGTGTTTGTATGTGAGTGTCTGTACGTGACTTTCTGTATGTGAGTGTCTGTATGTTAGTGTCCGTATGTGAGTTTCTGTATGTGGGTTTCTGTATGTGAGTGTCTGTATGTGAGTATCTGTATGTGAGTGTCTGTATGTGAGTGTCTGTATGTTAGTGTCTGTGTGTAAGTGTATGTATGTGAATGTCTGTTTGTTAGTGTCTGTATGTGGGTATCTGTATGTGGGTGTATGTGTGTGAATGTCTGTATGTTTGTGTCTGTATGTGGGTGTATGTGAG
This sequence comes from Ariolimax columbianus, assembly GCA_036924085.1. Classification (NCBI taxonomy): domain Eukaryota; kingdom Metazoa; phylum Mollusca; class Gastropoda; order Stylommatophora; family Arionidae; genus Ariolimax; species Ariolimax columbianus. Next base: position 45,621,480 of record JAVGWX010000017.1, read on the forward strand.
TATCTGTATGTGAGTGTCTATGTGATTGTCTGTATGTGAGTGTCTGTATGTGAGTGTCTATATGTGATTGTCAGTATGTGATTTCTGTATGTGAGTGTCTGTATGTGAGTGTCTATGTGAGTGTCTATATATGAGTGTCCGTATGTGAGTATATATGTGAGTGTCTGTATGTGAGAGTCTATGTGAGTGTCTGTATATGCGTGTTTTTATTTTGGTGTCTGTATGTGAATGTCTGTATGTGACTTTCTGTATGTGAGTGTCTGTATGTGGTTGACTTTATGTAAGTGTCTTTATGTGGGTGTATGTGAGTGTATGTATGTGAGTGTATATGTGCGTGTCTATGTGAGTGTCTTTGTCAATGTCTGTATGTGATTGTCTGTATGTGAATGTCTATCTGAGTGTTTGTATGTGAGTGTATATTTGTGAGTGTCTGTATCTGAATGTATGTATGTGAGTGTCTATGTGAGTGTCTGTATGTGAGTGTCTGTATGTGAGTGTCTGTTGTGAGTGTCTGTATGTGAGTGTCTGTATAAGGGTGTCTGTATGTGAGTGTCTGTTTGTAAGTGTATGTATGTGAGTGTCTGTAAGTGAGTGTCTGTATGTGGGTATCTGTATGTGGGTGTATGTGTGTGAATGTCTGTATGTTTGTGTCTGTATGTGAGTGTATGTTGGTATCTGTATGTGAGTGTCTATGTTAGTCTCTGTATGTTAGTGTCTGAATGTGAGTGTCTGAATGTGAGTGTCTGTATGTGATTGTCTGTATGTGGGTGTCTGTAAGTGAGTGTAGTAATGTGAGTATACGTGAGTGTCTGTATGTGAGTGTCTGTATGTGAGTCTTCTTATGCGGGTGTCTGTATGTGTATTTCTGTATGTGAGTGTATGTTAGTGTACGTGAGTTTCTGTATGTGAGTGTATGTATGTGGGTTTCTGTATGTGAGTGTCTGAATGTGAGTGTATGAATGTGAGTGTCTGTATTTCGGTGTATATGAGTGTATATGAGTGTATGTATGTGAGTGTCTGTGAGTGTATGTGAGTGTCTGTATGTGATTGTCTGTATGTGAGTGTCTGTATGTGAGTGTCTGTAAGGGATTGTCTATATGAGTTTCTGTATGTGAGTGTCCATGTAAGTGTCTGTATATGTGTGTCTCTATGTGGGTGTCTGTATGTGAGTGTCTGTATGTGAGTGTCTGTATGTGACTTTCTGTATTTGAGTGTCTCTATGTTAGTGTCTGTATGTGAGTGTATGTGGGTGTCTCCATGTGAGTGTCTGTATGTGAGTGTATGTATGTGAGCGTTTGTATGTGAGCTTCTGTATGTGAGTGTCTAAGTGCGTGTCTATGTGAGTGTCTATGTGAGTGTCTGTATGTGATTGTCTGTATGTGAATGTCTATCTTAGTGTCTGTATGTGAGTGTATGTTTGTGAGTGTCTGTATGTGAGTGTCAATATGTTAGTGTATATTTGAATGTCTGTATATGAGTGTCTGTATGTGGGTGTTAGTATGTGAGTGTCTGTATGTGGGTATCTGTATGTGGGTGTATGTGTGTGAATGTCTGTATGTTTGTGTCTGTATGTGAGTGTATGTGGGTATCTGTATGTGAGTGTCTATGTGAGTGTCTGTATGTGAGTGTCTGAATGTGAGTGTCTGAATGTGAGTGTCTGTATGTGATTGTCTGTATGTGGGTGTCTGTAAGTGAGTGTAGTGATGTGAGTATACGTGAGTGTCTGTATGTGATTTTCTGTATGTGAGTCTTCTTATGCGGGTGTCTATTTGTGTATTTCTGTATGTGAGTGTATGTTAGTGTACGTGAGTGTCTGTATGTGAGTGTATGTATGTGAGCGTTTGTATGTGAGTTTCTGTATGTGAGTGTCTAAGTGCGTGTCTATGTGAGTGTCTATGTGAGTGTCTGTATGTGATTGTCTGTATGTGAATGTCTATCTTAGTGTCTGTATGTGAGTGTATGTTTGTGAGTGTCTGTATGTGAGTGTCAATATGTTAGTGTATATTTGAGTGTCTGTATATGAGTGTCTGTATGTGGGTGTCAGTATGTGAGTGTCTGTATGTGGGTATCTGTATGTGGGTGTATGTGTGTGAATGTCTGTATGTTTGTGTCTGTATGTGAGTGTCTGTGGGTGTCTGTATGTGAGTGTTTGTGAGTGTCTGTATGTAGGTGTATGTATGTGAGTGTCTGTATGTGAGTGTCTGTGGGTGTATGTATGTGAGTGTATGTAGGTGTATGTGGGTGTCTGTATGTGAGTGTCTATGTGACTTCCTGTATGTGAGTGTCTGTATGTGAGTGTCTTTGTGAGTATCTGTATGTGAGTGTCTGTATGTGAGTGTCTATGTGAGTATCTGTATGTGAGTGTCTGTATGTGAGTGTATGTATGTGAGTGTCTATGTGAGTGTCTATGTGAGAGATGGGAGTGTATGTGATTGGATGTATGTAAGTGTCTGTATGTGAGTGTCTGTATGTGAGTATCTGTATGTAAGTGTTTGTATGTGATTGTCTTTGTGAGTATCGGTATATGAGTGTATGTATGTGAGTGTCTGTATGTAAGACTCTGTGAGTGTCTGTATGTGAGTGTCTGAATGTGAGTGTCTGTATGTAAGTGTCTGTATGTGAGTGTCTGTATGTGAGTGTATGTGGGTGTCTGTATGTGGGTGTCTGTATGTGAGTGTCTGTATGTGGGTGTAATTGAGTGTCAGTATGTGAGTGTCTGTATGTCAGTGTCTGTAAGTGAGTGTCTGTATGTCAGTATCTGTATGTGAGTGTTTGTGAGTGTATGTATGTGAGTGTCTGTATGTGGGTGTCTGTATGTGAGTGTCTGTATGTGAAGGTATGTGAGTGTATGTGACTGTCTATTTGAGTGTCTGTATGTGAGTGTCTGTTTGTGAGTGTCTGTATGTGAGTTTCTGTATTTGAGTGTCTGTATCTGTGTCTTTATGTAAGTGTCTTTATGTGGGTGTTTGTGAGTGACTGTATGTGAGTGTTTGTGAGTGTCTGTATGTAGGTGTCTGAATGAGGGTGCCAGTATGTGAGTGTCTGTATGTGAGTGTCTGTATGTGGGTGTTTGTGAGTGACTGTATGTGAGTGTCTGTGAGTGTCTGTATGTAGGTGTCTGAATGAGGGTGCCAGTATGTGAGTGTCTGTATGTGGGTGTTTGTGATTGTCTGTATGTGAGTGTCTGTAAGGGATTGTCCATATGAGTTTCTGTATGTGAGTGTCTATGTAAGTGTCTGTATATGTGTGTCTCTATGTGGGTGTCTGTATGTGAGTGTCTGTATGTGAGTGTCTGTATGTGACTTTCTGTATGTGAGTGTCTCTATGTTAGTGTCTGTATGTGAGTGTATGTGGGTGTCTCCATGTGAGTGTCTGTATGTGAGTGTATGTATGTGAGCGTTTGTATGTGAGTTTCTGAATGTGAGTGTCTAAGTGCGTGTCTATGTTAGTGTCTATGTGAGTGTCTGTATGTGATTTTCTGTATGTGAATGTCTATCTTAGTGTCTGTATGTGAGTGTATTTTTGTGAGTGTCTGTATGGGAGTGTCTATATGTTAGTGTATATTTGAGTGTCTGTATATGAGTGTCTGTATGTGGGTGTCCGTATGTGGGTGTATGTGTGTGAGTTTCTGTATGTAAGTGTATGTAAATGATTGTATATGAGTGTCTGTATGTGAGTGTCTGTATGTGAGTGTCTGTATGTGATTGTCTGTATGTGATTGTCTGTATGGGTGTCTATTTTAGTTTCTGAATTTGATTTTCTATATTTGAGTGTCTATGTGATTTTCTGTATATGAGTGTTTTTATGTCGGTGTTTGTATGTGAGTGTCTGTACGTGACTTTCTGTATGTGAGTGTCTGTATGTTAGTGTCCGTATGTGAGTTTCTGTATGTGGGTTTCTGTATGTGAGTGTCTGTATGTGAGTATCTGTATGTGAGTGTCTGTATGTGAGTGTCTGTATGTTAGTGTCTGTGTGTAAGTGTATGTATGTGAATGTCTGTTTGTTAGTGTCTGTATGTGGGTATCTGTATGTGGGTGTATGTGTGTGAATGTCTGTATGTTTGTGTCTGTATGTGGGTGTATGTGAGTATCTGTATGTGAGTGTCTATGTGATTGTCTGTATGTGAGTGTCTGTATGTGAGTGTCTATATGTGATTGTCTGTATGTGATTTCTGTATGTGAGTGTCTGTATGTGAGTGTCTATGTGAGTGTCTATATATGAGTGTCCGTATGTGAGTATATATGTGAGTGTCTGTATGTGAGAGTCTATGTGAGTGTCTGTATATGCGTGTTTTTATGTTGGTGTCTGTATGTGAATGTCTGTATGTGACTTTCTGTATGTGAGTGTCTGTATGTGGTTGACTTTATGTAAGTGTCTTTATGTGGGTGTATGTGAGTGTATGTATGTGAGTGTATATGTGCGTGTCTATGTGAGTGTCTTTGTCAATGTCTGTATGTGATTGTCTGTATGTGAATGTCTATCTGAGTGTCTGTATGTGAGTTTCTGTATTTGAGTGTCTGTATCTGTGTCTTTATGTAAGTGTCTTTATGTGGGTGTATGTTAGTGCCTGTATGTTAGTGTATGGGGGTGTCTGTATGTGAGTGTCTGTATGTGAGTGTCTGTATGTAGGTGTTTGTGAGTGACTGTATGTGAGTGTTTGTGAGTGTCTGTATGTGGGTGTCTGAATGAGGGTGCCAGTATGTGAGTGTCTGTATGTGGGTGTTTGTGAGTGTCTGTATGTGAGTGTCTGTATGTGAGTGTCTGTATGTGGGTGTCTGTATGTGAGTGTCTGTGGGTGTCTGTATGTGAGTGTTTGTGAGTGTCTGTATGTAGGTGTATGTATGTGAGTGTCTGTATGTGAGTGTCTGTGGGTGTATGTATGTGAGTGTATGTAGGTGTATGTGGGTGTCTGTATGTGAGTGTCTATGTGACTTCCTGTATGTGAGTGTCTGTATGTGAGTGTCTTTGTGAGTATCTGTATGTGAGTGTCTGTATGTGAGTGTCTATGTGAGTATCTGTATGTAAGTGTCTGTATGTGAGTGTATGTATGTGAGTGTCTATGTGAGTGTCTATGTGAGAGATGGGAGTGTATGTGATTGGATGTATGTAAGTGTCTGTATGTGAGTGTCTGTATGTGAGTATCTGTATGTAAGTGTTTGTATGTGATTGTCTTTGTGAGTATCGGTATATGAGTGTATGTATGTGAGTGTCTGTATGTAAGACTCTGTGAGTGTCTGTATGTGAGTGTCTGAATGTGAGTGTCTGTATGTAAGTGTCTGTATGTGAGTGTCTGTATGTGAGTGTATGTGGGTGTCTGTATGTGGGTGTCTGTATGTGAGTGTCTGTATGTGGGTGTAATTGAGTGTCAGTATGTGAGTGTCTGTATGTCAGTGTCTGTAAGTGAGTGTCTGTATGTCAGTATCTGTATGTGAGTGTTTGTGAGTGTATGTATGTGAGTGTCTGTATGTGGGTGTCTGTATGTGAGTGTCTGTATGTGAAGGTATGTGAGTGTATGTGACTGTCTATTTGAGTGTCTGTATGTGAGTGTCTGTTTGTGAGTGTCTGTATGTGAGTTTCTGTATTTGAGTGTCTGTATCTGTGTCTTTATGTAAGTGTCTTTATGTGGGTGTTTGTGAGTGACTGTATGTGAGTGTTTGTGAGTGTCTGTATGTATGTGTCTGAATGAGGGTGCCAGTATGTGAGTGTCTGTATGTGAGTGTCTGTATGTGGGTGTTTGTGAGTGACTGTATGTGAGTGTTTGTGAGTGTCTGTATGTAGGTGTCTGAATGAGGGTGCCAGTATGTGAGTGTCTGTATGTGGGTGTTTGTGATTGTCTGTATGTGAGTGTCTGTAAGGGATTGTCCATATGAGTTTCTGTATGTGAGTGTCTATGTAAGTGTCTGTATATGTGTGTCTCTATGTGGGTGTCTGTATGTGAGTGTCTGTATGTGAGCTTCTGTATGTGAGTGTCTAAGTGCGTGTCTATGTGAGTGTCTATGTGAGTGTCTGTATGTGATTGTCTGTATGTGAATGTCTATCTTAGTGTCTGTATGTGAGTGTATGTTTGTGAGTGTCTGTATGTGAGTGTCAATATGTTAGTGTATATTTGAATGTCTGTATATGAGTGTCTGTATGTGGGTGTTAGTATGTGAGTGTCTGTATGTGGGTATCTGTATGTGGGTGTATGTGTGTGAATGTCTGTATGTTTGTGTCTGTATGTGAGTGTATGTGGGTATCTGTATGTGAGTGTCTATGTGAGTGTCTGTATGTGAGTGTCTGAATGTGAGTGTCTGAATGTGAGTGTCTGTATGTGATTGTCTGTATGTGGGTGTCTGTAAGTGAGTGTAGTGATGTGAGTATACGTGAGTGTCTGTATGTGATTTTCTGTATGTGAGTCTTCTTATGCGGGTGTCTATTTGTGTATTTCTGTATGTGAGTGTATGTTAGTGTACGTGAGTGTCTGTATGTGAGTGTATGTATGTGAGCGTTTGTATGTGAGTTTCTGTATGTGAGTGTCTAAGTGCGTGTCTATGTGAGTGTCTATGTGAGTGTCTGTATGTGATTGTCTGTATGTGAATGTCTATCTTAGTGTCTGTATGTGAGTGTATGTTTGTGAGTGTCTGTATGTGAGTGTCAATATGTTAGTGTATATTTGAGTGTCTGTATATGAGTGTCTGTATGTGGGTGTCAGTATGTGAGTGTCTGTATGTGGGTATCTGTATGTGGGTGTATGTGTGTGAATGTCTGTATGTTTGTGTCTGTATGTGAGTGTCTGTGGGTGTCTGTATGTGAGTGTTTGTGAGTGTCTGTATGTAGGTGTATGTATGTGAGTGTCTGTATGTGAGTGTCTGTGGGTGTATGTATGTGAGTGTATGTAGGTGTATGTGGGTGTCTGTATGTGAGTGTCTATGTGACTTCCTGTATGTGAGTGTCTGTATGTGAGTGTCTTTGTGAGTATCTGTATGTGAGTGTCTGTATGTGAGTGTCTATGTGAGTATCTGTATGTGAGTGTCTGTATGTGAGTGTATGTATGTGAGTGTCTATGTGAGTGTCTATGTGAGAGATGGGAGTGTATGTGATTGGATGTATGTAAGTGTCTGTATGTGAGTGTCTGTATGTGAGTATCTGTATGTAAGTGTTTGTATGTGATTGTCTTTGTGAGTATCGGTATATGAGTGTATGTATGTGAGTGTCTGTATGTAAGACTCTGTGAGTGTCTGTATGTGAGTGTCTGAATGTGAGTGTCTGTATGTAAGTGTCTGTATGTGAGTGTCTGTATGTGAGTGTATGTGGGTGTCTGTATGTGGGTGTCTGTATGTGAGTGTCTGTATGTGGGTGTAATTGAGTGTCAGTATGTGAGTGTCTGTATGTCAGTGTCTGTAAGTGAGTGTCTGTATGTCAGTATCTGTATGTGAGTGTTTGTGAGTGTATGTATGTGAGTGTCTGTATGTGGGTGTCTGTATGTGAGTGTCTGTATGTGAAGGTATGTGAGTGTATGTGACTGTCTATTTGAGTGTCTGTATGTGAGTGTCTGTTTGTGAGTGTCTGTATGTGAGTTTCTGTATTTGAGTGTCTGTATCTGTGTCTTTATGTAAGTGTCTTTATGTGGGTGTTTGTGAGTGACTGTATGTGAGTGTCTGTATGTAGGTGTCTGAATGAGGGTGCCAGTATGTGAGTGTCTGTATGTGAGTGTCTGTATGTGGGTGTTTGTGAGTGACTGTATGTGAGTGTCTGTGAGTGTCTGTATGTAGGTGTCTGAATGAGGGTGCCAGTATGTGAGTGTCTGTATGTGGGTGTTTGTGATTGTCTGTATGTGAGTGTCTGTAAGGGATTGTCCATATGAGTTTCTGTATGTGAGTGTCTATGTAAGTGTCTGTATATGTGTGTCTCTATGTGGGTGTCTGTATGTGAGTGTCTGTATGTGAGTGTCTGTATGTGACTTTCTGTATGTGAGTGTCTCTATGTTAGTGTCTGTATGTGAGTGTATGTGGGTGTCTCCATGTGAGTGTCTGTATGTGAGTGTATGTATGTGAGCGTTTGTATGTGAGTTTCTGAATGTGAGTGTCTAAGTGCGTGTCTATGTTAGTGTCTATGTGAGTGTCTGTATGTGATTTTCTGTATGTGAATGTCTATCTTAGTGTCTGTATGTGAGTGTATTTTTGTGAGTGTCTGTATGGGAGTGTCTATATGTTAGTGTATATTTGAGTGTCTGTATATGAGTGTCTGTATGTGGGTGTCCGTATGTGGGTGTATGTGTGTGAGTTTCTGTATGTAAGTGTATGTAAATGATTGTATATGAGTGTCTGTATGTGAGTGTCTGTATGTGAGTGTCTGTATGTGATTGTCTGTATGTGATTGTCTGTATGGGTGTCTATTTTAGTTTCTGAATTTGATTTTCTATATTTGAGTGTCTATGTGATTTTCTGTATATGAGTGTTTTTATGTCGGTGTTTGTATGTGAGTGTCTGTACGTGACTTTCTGTATGTGAGTGTCTGTATGTTAGTGTCCGTATGTGAGTTTCTGTATGTGGGTTTCTGTATGTGAGTGTCTGTATGTGAGTATCTGTATGTGAGTGTCTGTATGTGAGTGTCTGTATGTTAGTGTCTGTGTGTAAGTGTATTTATGTGAATGTCTGTTTGTTAGTGTCTGTATGTGGGTATCTGTATGTGGGTGTATGTGTGTGAATGTCTGTATGTTTGTGTCTGTATGTGGGTGTATGTGAGTATCTGTATGTGAGTGTCTATGTGATTGTCTGTATGTGAGTGTCTGTATGTGAGTGTCTATATGTGATTGTCTGTATGTGATTTCTGTATGTGAGTGTCTGTATGTGAGTGTCTATGTGAGTGTCTATATATGAGTGTCCGTATGTGAGTATATATGTGAGTGTCTGTATGTGAGAGTCTATGTGAGTGTCTGTATATGCGTGTTTTTATGTTGGTGTCTGTATGTGAATGTCTGTATGTGACTTTCTGTATGTGAGTGTCTGTATGTGGTTGACTTTATGTAAGTGTCTTTATGTGGGTGTATGTGAGTGTATGTATGTGAGTGTATATGTGCGTGTCTATGTGAGTGTCTTTGTCAATGTCTGTATGTGATTGTCTGTATGTGAATGTCTATCTGAGTGTTTGTATGTGAGTGTATATTTGTGAGTGTCTGTATCTGAATGTATGTATGTGAGTGTCTATGTGAGTGTCTGTATGTGAGTGTCTGTATGTGAGTGTCTGTTGCGAGTGTCTGTATGTGAGTGTCTGTATAAGGGTGTCTGTATGTGAGTGTCTGTTTGTAAGTGTATGTATGTGAGCGTCTGTAAGTGAGTGTCTGTATGTGGGTATCTGTATGTGGGTGTATGTGTGTGAATGTCTGTATGTTTGTGTCTGTATGTGAGTGTATGTTGGTATCTGTATGTGAGTGTCTATGTTAGTCTCTGTATGTTAGTGTCTGAATGTGAGTGTCTGAATGTGAGTGTCTGTATGTGAGTGTCTGTATGTGGGTGTTTGTGAGTGACTGTATGTGAGTGTATGTGAGTGTCTGTATGTAGGTGTCTGAATGAGGGTGCCAGTATGTGAGTGTCTGTATGTGGGTGTTTGTGATTGTCTGTATGTGAGTGTCTGTAAGGGATTGTCCATATGAGTTTCTGTATGTGAGTGTCTATGTAAGTGTCTGTATATGTGTGTCTCTATGTGGGTGTCTGTATGTGAGTGTCTGTATGTGAGTGTCTGTATGTGACTTTCTGTATGTGAGTGTCTCTATGTTAGTGTCTGTATGTGAGTGTATGTGGGTGTCTCCATGTGAGTGTCTGTATGTGAGTGTATGTATGTGAGCGTTTGTATGTGAGTTTCTGAATGTGAGTGTCTAAGTGCGTGTCTATGTTAGTGTCTATGTGAGTGTCTGTATGTGATTTTCTGTATGTGAATGTCTATCTTAGTGTCTGTATGTGAGTGTATTTTTGTGAGTGTCTGTATGGGAGTGTCTATATGTTAGTGTATATTTGAGTGTCTGTATATGAGTGTCTGTATGTGGGTGTCCGTATGTGGGTGTATGTGTGTGAGTTTCTGTATGTAAGTGTATGTAAATGATTGTATATGAGTGTCTGTATGTGAGTGTCTGTATGTGAGTGTCTGTATGTGATTGTCTGTATGTGATTGTCTGTATGGGTGTCTATTTTAGTTTCTGAATTTGATTTTCTATATTTGAGTGTCTATGTGATTTTCTGTATATGAGTGTTTTTATGTCGGTGTTTGTATGTGAGTGTCTGTACGTGACTTTCTGTATGTGAGTGTCTGTATGTTAGTGTCCGTATGTGAGTTTCTGTATGTGGGTTTCTGTATGTGAGTGTCTGTATGTGAGTATCTGTATGTGAGTGTCTGTATGTGAGTGTCTGTATGTTAGTGTCTGTGTGTAAGTGTATGTATGTGAATGTCTGTTTGTTAGTGTCTGTATGTGGGTATCTGTATGTGGGTGTATGTGTGTGAATGTCTGTATGTTTGTGTCTGTATGTGGGTGTATGTGAGTATCTGTATGTGAGTGTCTATGTGATTGTCTGTATGTGAGTGTCTGTATGTGAGTGTCTATATGTGATTGTCTGTATGTGATTTCTGTATGTGAGTGTCTGTATGTGAGTGTCTATGTGAGTGTCTATATATGAGTGTCCGTATGTGAGTATATATGTGAGTGTCTGTATGTGAGAGTCTATGTGAGTGTCTGTATATGCGTGTTTTTATGTTGGTGTCTGTATGTGAATGTCTGTATGTGACTTTCTGTATGTGAGTGTCTGTATGTGGTTGACTTTATGTAAGTGTCTTTATGTGGGTGTATGTGAGTGTATGTATGTGAGTGTATATGTGCGTGTCTATGTGAGTGTCTTTGTCAATGTCTGTATGTGATTGTCTGTATGTGAATGTCTATCTGAGTGTTTGTATGTGAGTGTCTGTTTGTGATTGTCTGTATGTGAGTGTCTATGTGAGTTTCTGTATATGAGTGTCCGTATGTGAGTATATATGTGAGTGTCTGTATGTGAGAGTCTATGTGAGTGTCTGTATATGAGTGTTTTTATGTGGGTGTCTGTATGTGACTTTCTGTATGTGAGTGTCTGTATGTGGTTGACTTTATGTGGTTGACTTTATGTAAGTGTCTTTATGTGGGTGTATGTGCGTGTATGTATGTGAGTGTATATGTGCGTGTCTATGTGAGTGTCTTTGTGAATCTCTGTATGTGAATGTCTGTATGTGAATGTCTATCTGAGTGTTTGTATGTGAGTGTATGTTTGTGAGCATCTTAATGTGAATGTATGTATGTGCGTGTCTATGTGAGTGTCTGTATGTGAGTGTCTGTTGTGAGTGTCTGTATATGAGTGTCTGTATGTGAGTGTCTGTATGAGGGTGTCTGTATGTGAGTGTCTGTACGAGGGTGTCTGTATGTGAGCATCTGTATGTAAGTGTATGTATTTTAGTGTATGTATGTGAGTGTCTGTATGTGGGTATCTGTATGTGGGTGTATGTGTATGAATGTCTGTATGTTTGTGTCTGTATGTGAGTGTATGTGGGTATCTGTATGTGAGTGTCTGTGTGAGTGTCTGTATGTGAGTGTCTGAATGTGAGTGTCTGAATGTGAGTGTCTGTATATGATTGTCTATATGTGGGTGTCTGTAAGTGAGTGTATTAATGTGAGTATATGTGAGTGTCTGTATGTGATTGTCTGTATGTGAGTCTTCTTATGCGGGTGTCTGAATGTGTATTTCTGTATGTGAGTGTATGTTAGTGTACGTGAGTTTCTGTATGTGAGTGTCTGTATGTGGGTTTCTGTATGTGAGTGTCTGAATGTGAGTGTCTGAATGTGAGTGTCTGTATTTCGGTGTATATGAGTGTTTGTGAGTGTCTGTATGTGAGTGTAAGTATGTGAGTGTCTGTATGTTAGTGTCTGTGAGTGTATGTGAGTGTATGTGAATTTCTGTATGTGAGTGTCTATCAGTGTCTGTATGTGATTGTCTGTATGTGAGTGTCTGTAAGGGATTGTCTGTATGAGTTTCTGTATGTGAGTGTCTATGTAAGTGTTTGTATATGTGTGTCTCTATGTGGGTGTCTGTATGTGAGTGTCTGTATGTGACTTTCTGTATGTGAGTGTCCCTATGTTAGTGTCTGTATGTGAGTGTATGTGGGTGTCTCCATGTGAGTGTCTGTATGTGAGTGTATGTATGTGAGCGTTTGTATGTGAGTTTCTGTATGTGAGTGTCTAAGTGCGTGTCTATGTGAGTGTCTGTATGTGATTGTCTGTATGTGAATGTCTATCTTAGTGTCTGTATGTGAGTGTATTTTTGTGAGTGTCTGTATGTGAGTGTCTATATGTTAGTGTATATTTGAGTGTCTGTATATGAGTGTCTGTATGTGGGTGTCCGTATGTGGGTGTATGTGTGTGAGTTTCTGTATGTAAGTGTATGTAAATGATTGTATATGAGTGTCTGTATGTGAGTGTCTGTATGTGAGTGTCTGTATGTGATTGTCTGTATGTGATTGTCTGTATGTGTGTCTATTTTAGTTTCTGAATTTGATTTTCTATTTTTGAGTGTCTATGTGATTTCTGTATATGAGTGTTTTTATGTGGGTGTTTGTATGTGAGTGTCTGTATGTGACTTTCTGTATGTGAGTGTCTGTATGTTAGTGTCTGTATGTGAGTTTCTGTATGTGGGTGTCTGTATGTGAGTGTCTGTATGAGAGTGTCTGTATGTGAGTGTCTGTATGTGAGTGTCTGTATGTTAGTGTCTGTGTGTAAGTGTATGTATGTGAATGTCTGTTTGTGAGTGTCTGTATTTGGGTATCTGTATGTGGGTGTATGTGTGTGAATGTCTGTATGTTTGTGTCTGTATGTGGGTGTATGTGAGTATCTGTATGTGAGCGTCTATGTGATTGTCTGTATGTGAGTGTCTGTATGTGAGTGTCTATATGTGATTGTCTGTATGTGAGTGTCTGCATGTGAGTGTCTGTATGTGAGTGTCTATGTGAGTGTCTATATATGAGTGTCCGTATGTGAGTATATATGTGAGTGTCTGTATGTGAGAGTCTATGTGAGTGTCTGTATATGAGTGTTTTTATGTTGGTGTCTGTATGTGAATTTCTGTATGTGACTTTCTGTATGTGAGTGTCTGTATGTGGTTGACTTTATGTAAGTGTCTTTATGTGGGTGTATGTGAGTGTATGTATGTGAGTGTATATGTGCGTGTCTATGTGAGTGTCTTTGTCAATGTCTGTATGTGATTGTCTGTATGTGAATGTCTTTCTGAGAGTTTGTATGTGAGTGTATATTTGTGAGTGTCTGTATGTGAATGTATGTATGTGAGTGTCTATGTGAGTGTCTGTATGTGAGTGTCTGTATGTGAGTGTCTGTTGTGAGTGTCTGTATGTGAGTGTCTGTATGAGGGTGTCTGTATGTGAGTGTCTGTATGTAAGTGTATGTATGTGAGTGTCTGTAAGTGAGTGTCTGTATGTGGGTATCTGTATGTGGGTGTATGTGTGTGAATGTCTGTATGTTTGTGTCTGTATGTGAGTGTATGTTGGTATCTGTATGTGAGTGTCTATGTTAGTCTCTGTATGTTAGTGTCTGAATGTGAGTGTCTGAATGTGAGTGTCTGTATGTGATTGTCTGTATGTGGGTGTCTGTAAGTGAGTGTAGTAATGTGAGTATACGTGAGTGTCTGTATGTGAGTGTCTGTATGTGAGTCTTCTTATGCGGGTGTCTGTATGTGTATTTCTGTATGTGAGTGTATGTTAGTGTACGTGAGTTTCTGTATGTGAGTGTATGTATGTGGGTTTCTGTATGTGAGTGTCTGAATGTGAGTGTCTGAATGTGAGTGTCTGTATTTCGGTGTATATGAGTGTATATGAGTGTCTGTATGTGAGTGTATGTATGTGAGTTTCTGTATGTGAGTGTCTGTGAGTGTGTGTGAGTGTATGTGAGTGTCTGTATGTGAGTGTCTGTGTGAGTGTCTATGTGAGTGTCTGTATGTGATTGTCTGTATGTGAGTGTCTGTATGTGAGTGTCTGTAAGGGATTGTCTATATGAGTTTCTGTATGTGAGTGTCCATGTAAGTGTCTGTATATGTGTGTTTCTATGTGGGTGTCTGTATGTGAGTGTATGTATGTGACTTTCTGTATTTGAGTGTCTCTATGTTAGTGTCTGTATGTGAGTGTATGTGGGTGTCTCCATGTGAGTGTCTGTATGTGAGTGTATGTATGTGAGCGTTTGTATGTGAGTTTCTGTATGTGAGTGTCTAAGTGCGTGTCTATGTGAGTGTCTATGTGAGTGTCTGTATGTGATTGTCTGTATGTGAATGTCTATCTTAGTGTCTGTATGTGAGTGTATGTTTGTGAGTGTCTGTATGTGAGTGTATGTATGTGAGTTTCTGTATGTTTGTGTATGTATGTGGGTGTCCGTATGTGGGTGTATGTGTGTGAGTGTCTGTATGTGAGTGTATATGTAAATGATTGTATATGAGTGTCTGTATGTGAGTGTCTGTAAGTGAGTGTCTGTATGTGGGTATCTGTATGTGGGTGTATGTGTGTGAATGTCTGTATGTTTGTGTCTGTATATGATTGTCTGTATGTGGGTGTCTGTAAGTGAGTGTAGTAATGTGAGTATACGTGAGTGTCTGTATGTGAGTGTCTGTATGTGAGTCTTCTTATGCGGGTGTCTGTATGTGTATTTCTGTATGTGAGTGTATGTTAGTGTACGTGAGTTTCTTAATGTGAGTGTATGTATGTGGGTTTCTGTATGTGAGTGTCTGAATGTGAGTGTCTGAATGTGAGTGTCCGTATTTCGGTGTATATGAGTGTATATGAGTGTCTGTATGTGAGTGTATGTATGTGAGTTTCTGTATGTGAGTGTCTGTGAGTGTATGTGAGTGTCTGTATGTAAGTGTCTGTGTGAATGTCTATGTGAGTGTCTGTATGTCATTGTCTGTATGTGAGTGTCTGTATGTGAGTGTCTGTATGTCAGTGTCTGTATGTGAGTGTCTGTATGTGAGTGTATGTATGTGGGTGTATGTGTGTGAGTGTCTGTATATTTGTGTCTGTATTTGGGTTTCTGTATGTGGGTGTATGTGAGTGTCTGTATTTGAGTATCTGTATATGAGTGTCAGTATGTGATTGTCTGTATGTGGGTGTCTGTATATGAGTGTATGTATGTGAGTATATGTGGGTTTCTGTATGTGAGTGTCTGTATGTGAGTGTCTGTATGTGAGTGTCTGTATGTGAGTGTACGTGAGTGTCTGTATGTGAGTGTCTGTATGTGAGTTTCTGTATGTAAGTGTACGGGAGTGTTTGTGAGTGTATGTGAGTGTATGTGAGTGTCTGTATGTGGGTGTCTGTGTGAGTGTCTATGTCAGTGTTTGTATGTGATTGTCTGTATGTGAGTGTCTGAATGTGAGTGTCTGTATGTAAGTGTCTGTATGTGAGTGTCTGTATGTGAGTGTATGTGGGTGTCTGTATGTGGGTGTCTGTATGTGAGTGTCTGTATGTGGGTGTAATTGAGTGTCAGTATGTGAGTGTCTGTATGTCAGTGTCTGTAAGTGAGTGTCTGTATGTCAGTATCTGTATGTGAGTGTTTGTGAGTGTATGTATGTGAGTGTCTGTATGTGGGTGTCTGTATGTGAGTGTCTGTATGTGAAGGTATGTGAGTGTATGTGACTGTCTATTTGAGTGTCTGTATGTGAGTGTCTGTTTGTGAGTGTCTGTATGTGAGTTTCTGTATTTGAGTGTCTGTATCTGTGTCTTTATGTAAGTGTCTTTATGTGGGTGTTTGTGAGTGACTGTATGTGAGTGTCTGTATGTAGGTGTCTGAATGAGGGTGCCAGTATGTGAGTGTCTGTATGTGAGTGTCTGTATGTGGGTGTTTGTGAGTGACTGTATGTGAGTGTCTGTGAGTGTCTGTATGTAGGTGTCTGAATGAGGGTGCCAGTATGTGAGTGTCTGTATGTGGGTGTTTGTGATTGTCTGTATGTGAGTGTCTGTAAGGGATTGTCCATATGAGTTTCTGTATGTGAGTGTCTATGTAAGTGTCTGTATATGTGTGTCTCTATGTGGGTGTCTGTATGTGAGTGTCTGTATGTGAGTGTCTGTATGTGACTTTCTGTATGTGAGTGTCTCTATGTTAGTGTCTGTATGTGAGTGTATGTGGGTGTCTCCATGTGAGTGTCTGTATGTGAGTGTATGTATGTGAGCGTTTGTATGTGAGTTTCTGAATGTGAGTGTCTAAGTGCGTGTCTATGTTAGTGTCTATGTGAGTGTCTGTATGTGATTTTCTGTATGTGAATGTCTATCTTAGTGTCTGTATGTGAGTGTATTTTTGTGAGTGTCTGTATGGGAGTGTCTATATGTTAGTGTATATTTGAGTGTCTGTATATGAGTGTCTGTATGTGGGTGTCCGTATGTGGGTGTATGTGTGTGAGTTTCTGTATGTAAGTGTATGTAAATGATTGTATATGAGTGTCTGTATGTGAGTGTCTGTATGTGAGTGTCTGTATGTGATTGTCTGTATGTGATTGTCTGTATGGGTGTCTATTTTAGTTTCTGAATTTGATTTTCTATATTTGAGTGTCTATGTGATTTTCTGTATATGAGTGTTTTTATGTCGGTGTTTGTATGTGAGTGTCTGTACGTGACTTTCTGTATGTGAGTGTCTGTATGTTAGTGTCCGTATGTGAGTTTCTGTATGTGGGTTTCTGTATGTGAGTGTCTGTATGTGAGTATCTGTATGTGAGTGTCTGTATGTGAGTGTCTGTATGTTAGTGTCTGTGTGTAAGTGTATGTATGTGAATGTCTGTTTGTTAGTGTCTGTATGTGGGTATCTGTATGTGGGTGTATGTGTGTGAATGTCTGTATGTTTGTGTCTGTATGTGGGTGTATGTGAGTATCTGTATGTGAGTGTCTATGTGATTGTCTGTATGTGAGTGTCTGTATGTGAGTGTCTATATGTGATTGTCTGTATGTGATTTCTGTATGTGAGTGTCTGTATGTGAGTGTCTATGTGAGTGTCTATATATGAGTGTCCGTATGTGAGTATATATGTGAGTGTCTGTATGTGAGAGTCTATGTGAGTGTCTGTATATGCGTGTTTTTATGTTGGTGTCTGTATGTGAATGTCTGTATGTGACTTTCTGTATGTGAGTGTCTGTATGTGGTTGACTTTATGTAAGTGTCTTTATGTGGGTGTATGTGAGTGTATGTATGTGAGTGTATATGTGCGTGTCTATGTGAGTGTCTTTGTCAATGTCTGTATGTGATTGTCTGTATGTGAATGTCTATCTGAGTGTTTGTATGTGAGTGTATATTTGTGAGTGTCTGTATCTGAATGTATGTATGTGAGTGTCTATGTGAGTGTCTGTATGTGAGTGTCTGTATGTGAGTGTCTGTTGCGAGTGTCTGTATGTGAGTGTCTGTATAAGGGTGTCTGTATGTGAGTGTCTGTTTGTAAGTGTATGTATGTGAGCGTCTGTAAGTGAGTGTCTGTATGTGGGTATCTGTATGTGGGTGTATGTGTGTGAATGTCTGTATGTTTGTGTCTGTATGTGAGTGTATGTTGGTATCTGTATGTGAGTGTCTATGTTAGTCTCTGTATGTTAGTGTCTGAATGTGAGTGTCTGAATGTGAGTGTCTGTATGTGAGTGTCTGTATGTGGGTGTTTGTGAGTGACTGTATGTGAGTGTATGTGAGTGTCTGTATGTAGGTGTCTGAATGAGGGTGCCAGTATGTGAGTGTCTGTATGTGGGTGTTTGTGATTGTCTGTATGTGAGTGTCTGTAAGGGATTGTCCATATGAGTTTCTGTATGTGAGTGTCTATGTAAGTGTCTGTATATGTGTGTCTCTATGTGGGTGTCTGTATGTGAGTGTCTGTATGTGAGTGTCTGTATGTGACTTTCTGTATGTGAGTGTCTCTATGTTAGTGTCTGTATGTGAGTGTATGTGGGTGTCTCCATGTGAGTGTCTGTATGTGAGTGTATGTATGTGAGCGTTTGTATGTGAGTTTCTGAATGTGAGTGTCTAAGTGCGTGTCTATGTTAGTGTCTATGTGAGTGTCTGTATGTGATTTTCTGTATGTGAATGTCTATCTTAGTGTCTGTATGTGAGTGTATTTTTGTGAGTGTCTGTATGGGAGTGTCTATATGTTAGTGTATATTTGAGTGTCTGTATATGAGTGTCTGTATGTGGGTGTCCGTATGTGGGTGTATGTGTGTGAGTTTCTGTATGTAAGTGTATGTAAATGATTGTATATGAGTGTCTGTATGTGAGTGTCTGTATGTGAGTGTCTGTATGTGATTGTCTGTATGTGATTGTCTGTATGGGTGTCTATTTTAGTTTCTGAATTTGATTTTCTATATTTGAGTGTCTATGTGATTTTCTGTATATGAGTGTTTTTATGTCGGTGTTTGTATGTGAGTGTCTGTACGTGACTTTCTGTATGTGAGTGTCTGTATGTTAGTGTCCGTATGTGAGTTTCTGTATGTGGGTTTCTGTATGTGAGTGTCTGTATGTGAGTATCTGTATGTGAGTGTCTGTATGTGAGTGTCTGTATGTTAGTGTCTGTGTGTAAGTGTATGTATGTGAATGTCTGTTTGTTAGTGTCTGTATGTGGGTATCTGTATGTGGGTGTATGTGTGTGAATGTCTGTATGTTTGTGTCTGTATGTGGGTGTATGTGAGTATCTGTATGTGAGTGTCTATGTGATTGTCTGTATGTGAGTGTCTGTATGTGAGTGTCTATATGTGATTGTCTGTATGTGATTTCTGTATGTGAGTGTCTGTATGTGAGTGTCTATGTGAGTGTCTATATATGAGTGTCCGTATGTGAGTATATATGTGAGTGTCTGTATGTGAGAGTCTATGTGAGTGTCTGTATATGCGTGTTTTTATGTTGGTGTCTGTATGTGAATGTCTGTATGTGACTTTCTGTATGTGAGTGTCTGTATGTGGTTGACTTTATGTAAGTGTCTTTATGTGGGTGTATGTGAGTGTATGTATGTGAGTGTATATGTGCGTGTCTATGTGAGTGTCTTTGTCAATGTCTGTATGTGATTGTCTGTATGTGAATGTCTATCTGAGTGTTTGTATGTGAGTGTCTGTTTGTGATTGTCTGTATGTGAGTGTCTATGTGAGTTTCTGTATATGAGTGTCCGTATGTGAGTATATATGTGAGTGTCTGTATGTGAGAGTCTATGTGAGTGTCTGTATATGAGTGTTTTTATGTGGGTGTCTGTATGTGACTTTCTGTATGTGAGTGTCTGTATGTGGTTGACTTTATGTGGTTGACTTTATGTAAGTGTCTTTATGTGGGTGTATGTGCGTGTATGTATGTGAGTGTATATGTGCGTGTCTATGTGAGTGTCTTTGTGAATCTCTGTATGTGAATGTCTGTATGTGAATGTCTATCTGAGTGTTTGTATGTGAGTGTATGTTTGTGAGCATCTTAATGTGAATGTATGTATGTGCGTGTCTATGTGAGTGTCTGTATGTGAGTGTCTGTTGTGAGTGTCTGTATATGAGTGTCTGTATGTGAGTGTCTGTATGAGGGTGTCTGTATGTGAGTGTCTGTACGAGGGTGTCTGTATGTGAGCATCTGTATGTAAGTGTATGTATTTTAGTGTATGTATGTGAGTGTCTGTATGTGGGTATCTGTATGTGGGTGTATGTGTATGAATGTCTGTATGTTTGTGTCTGTATGTGAGTGTATGTGGGTATCTGTATGTGAGTGTCTGTGTGAGTGTCTGTATGTGAGTGTCTGAATGTGAGTGTCTGAATGTGAGTGTCTGTATATGATTGTCTATATGTGGGTGTCTGTAAGTGAGTGTATTAATGTGAGTATATGTGAGTGTCTGTATGTGATTGTCTGTATGTGAGTCTTCTTATGCGGGTGTCTGAATGTGTATTTCTGTATGTGAGTGTATGTTAGTGTACGTGAGTTTCTGTATGTGAGTGTCTGTATGTGGGTTTCTGTATGTGAGTGTCTGAATGTGAGTGTCTGAATGTGAGTGTCTGTATTTCGGTGTATATGAGTGTTTGTGAGTGTCTGTATGTGAGTGTAAGTATGTGAGTGTCTGTATGTTAGTGTCTGTGAGTGTATGTGAGTGTATGTGAATTTCTGTATGTGAGTGTCTATCAGTGTCTGTATGTGATTGTCTGTATGTGAGTGTCTGTAAGGGATTGTCTGTATGAGTTTCTGTATGTGAGTGTCTATGTAAGTGTTTGTATATGTGTGTCTCTATGTGGGTGTCTGTATGTGAGTGTCTGTATGTGACTTTCTGTATGTGAGTGTCCCTATGTTAGTGTCTGTATGTGAGTGTATGTGGGTGTCTCCATGTGAGTGTCTGTATGTGAGTGTATGTATGTGAGCGTTTGTATGTGAGTTTCTGTATGTGAGTGTCTAAGTGCGTGTCTATGTGAGTGTCTGTATGTGATTGTCTGTATGTGAATGTCTATCTTAGTGTCTGTATGTGAGTGTATTTTTGTGAGTGTCTGTATGTGAGTGTCTATATGTTAGTGTATATTTGAGTGTCTGTATATGAGTGTCTGTATGTGGGTGTCCGTATGTGGGTGTATGTGTGTGAGTTTCTGTATGTAAGTGTATGTAAATGATTGTATATGAGTGTCTGTATGTGAGTGTCTGTATGTGAGTGTCTGTATGTGATTGTCTGTATGTGATTGTCTGTATGTGTGTCTATTTTAGTTTCTGAATTTGATTTTCTATTTTTGAGTGTCTATGTGATTTCTGTATATGAGTGTTTTTATGTGGGTGTTTGTATGTGAGTGTCTGTATGTGACTTTCTGTATGTGAGTGTCTGTATGTTAGTGTCTGTATGTGAGTTTCTGTATGTGGGTGTCTGTATGTGAGTGTCTGTATGAGAGTGTCTGTATGTGAGTGTCTGTATGTGAGTGTCTGTATGTTAGTGTCTGTGTGTAAGTGTATGTATGTGAATGTCTGTTTGTGAGTGTCTGTATTTGGGTATCTGTATGTGGGTGTATGTGTGTGAATGTCTGTATGTTTGTGTCTGTATGTGGGTGTATGTGAGTATCTGTATGTGAGCGTCTATGTGATTGTCTGTATGTGAGTGTCTGTATGTGAGTGTCTATATGTGATTGTCTGTATGTGAGTGTCTGCATGTGAGTGTCTGTATGTGAGTGTCTATGTGAGTGTCTATATATGAGTGTCCGTATGTGAGTATATATGTGAGTGTCTGTATGTGAGAGTCTATGTGAGTGTCTGTATATGAGTGTTTTTATGTTGGTGTCTGTATGTGAATTTCTGTATGTGACTTTCTGTATGTGAGTGTCTGTATGTGGTTGACTTTATGTAAGTGTCTTTATGTGGGTGTATGTGAGTGTATGTATGTGAGTGTATATGTGCGTGTCTATGTGAGTGTCTTTGTCAATGTCTGTATGTGATTGTCTGTATGTGAATGTCTTTCTGAGAGTTTGTATGTGAGTGTATATTTGTGAGTGTCTGTATGTGAATGTATGTATGTGAGTGTCTATGTGAGTGTCTGTATGTGAGTGTCTGTATGTGAGTGTCTGTTGTGAGTGTCTGTATGTGAGTGTCTGTATGAGGGTGTCTGTATGTGAGTGTCTGTATGTAAGTGTATGTATGTGAGTGTCTGTAAGTGAGTGTCTGTATGTGGGTATCTGTATGTGGGTGTATGTGTGTGAATGTCTGTATGTTTGTGTCTGTATGTGAGTGTATGTTGGTATCTGTATGTGAGTGTCTATGTTAGTCTCTGTATGTTAGTGTCTGAATGTGAGTGTCTGAATGTGAGTGTCTGTATGTGATTGTCTGTATGTGGGTGTCTGTAAGTGAGTGTAGTAATGTGAGTATACGTGAGTGTCTGTATGTGAGTGTCTGTATGTGAGTCTTCTTATGCGGGTGTCTGTATGTGTATTTCTGTATGTGAGTGTATGTTAGTGTACGTGAGTTTCTGTATGTGAGTGTATGTATGTGGGTTTCTGTATGTGAGTGTCTGAATGTGAGTGTCTGAATGTGAGTGTCTGTATTTCGGTGTATATGAGTGTATATGAGTGTCTGTATGTGAGTGTATGTATGTGAGTTTCTGTATGTGAGTGTCTGTGAGTGTGTGTGAGTGTATGTGAGTGTCTGTATGTGAGTGTCTGTGTGAGTGTCTATGTGAGTGTCTGTATGTGATTGTCTGTATGTGAGTGTCTGTATGTGAGTGTCTGTAAGGGATTGTCTATATGAGTTTCTGTATGTGAGTGTCCATGTAAGTGTCTGTATATGTGTGTTTCTATGTGGGTGTCTGTATGTGAGTGTATGTATGTGACTTTCTGTATTTGAGTGTCTCTATGTTAGTGTCTGTATGTGAGTGTATGTGGGTGTCTCCATGTGAGTGTCTGTATGTGAGTGTATGTATGTGAGCGTTTGTATGTGAGTTTCTGTATGTGAGTGTCTAAGTGCGTGTCTATGTGAGTGTCTATGTGAGTGTCTGTATGTGATTGTCTGTATGTGAATGTCTATCTTAGTGTCTGTATGTGAGTGTATGTTTGTGAGTGTCTGTATGTGAGTGTATGTATGTGAGTTTCTGTATGTTTGTGTATGTATGTGGGTGTCCGTATGTGGGTGTATGTGTGTGAGTGTCTGTATGTGAGTGTATATGTAAATGATTGTATATGAGTGTCTGTATGTGAGTGTCTGTAAGTGAGTGTCTGTATGTGGGTATCTGTATGTGGGTGTATGTGTGTGAATGTCTGTATGTTTGTGTCTGTATATGATTGTCTGTATGTGGGTGTCTGTAAGTGAGTGTAGTAATGTGAGTATACGTGAGTGTCTGTATGTGAGTGTCTGTATGTGAGTCTTCTTATGCGGGTGTCTGTATGTGTATTTCTGTATGTGAGTGTATGTTAGTGTACGTGAGTTTCTTAATGTGAGTGTATGTATGTGGGTTTCTGTATGTGAGTGTCTGAATGTGAGTGTCTGAATGTGAGTGTCCGTATTTCGGTGTATATGAGTGTATATGAGTGTCTGTATGTGAGTGTATGTATGTGAGTTTCTGTATGTGAGTGTCTGTGAGTGTATGTGAGTGTCTGTATGTAAGTGTCTGTGTGAATGTCTATGTGAGTGTCTGTATGTCATTGTCTGTATGTGAGTGTCTGTATGTGAGTGTCTGTATGTCAGTGTCTGTATGTGAGTGTCTGTATGTGAGTGTATGTATGTGGGTGTATGTGTGTGAGTGTCTGTATATTTGTGTCTGTATTTGGGTTTCTGTATGTGGGTGTATGTGAGTGTCTGTATTTGAGTATCTGTATATGAGTGTCAGTATGTGATTGTCTGTATGTGGGTGTCTGTATATGAGTGTATGTATGTGAGTATATGTGGGTTTCTGTATGTGAGTGTCTGTATGTGAGTGTCTGTATGTGAGTGTCTGTATGTGAGTGTACGTGAGTGTCTGTATGTGAGTGTCTGTATGTGAGTTTCTGTATGTAAGTGTACGGGAGTGTTTGTGAGTGTATGTGAGTGTATGTGAGTGTCTGTATGTGGGTGTCTGTGTGAGTGTCTATGTCAGTGTTTGTATGTGATTGTCTGTATGTGAGTGTCTATGTGAGTGTCTGTATGTGAGTATCTATGTGAGTTTCTGTATATGAGGGTCTTTATGTGGGTGTTTGTATGTGAGTGTCTGTATGTGCCTTTCTGTATGTGAGTGTCTGTATGTGAGTGTCTGTATGTAAGTGTATGTGCGTTTCTGTATGTGAGTGTCTGTATGTGAGTGTCTGTATGTGAGTGTCTGTATGTGTGTGTCTGTATTTTTAGTGTCTCTATTTTAGTGTCTGTATGTGAAATTATGTATTTGAGTGTCTGTATGTGGGTGTCTGAATGTGAGTGTCTGTATGCGAGTGTCTGTATGTGAGTGTCTGTATGTCAGTGTCTGTATGTGATTGTCTGTATGTGCGTGTATGTATGGGGGTGTATGTGTGTTAGTGTCTGTATGTTTGTGCCTGTATGTGGGTTTCTGTATGTGGGTGTATGTGAGTGTCTGTATGTGAGTGTCTATGTGAGTGTCTGTATATGAGTGTCCGTATGTGACTATATATGTGAGTGTCTGTATGTGAGAGTCTATGTGAGTGTCTGTATATGCGTGTTTTTATTTTGGTGTCTGTATGTGAATGTCTGTATGTGACTTTCTGTATGTGAGTGTCTGTATGTGGTTGACTTTATGTAAGTCTCTTTATTTGGGTGTATGTGAGTGTATGTATGCGAGTGTATATGTGCGTGTCTATGTGAGTGTCTATGTGAATGTCTGTATGTGATGTCTGTATGTGAATGTCTATCTGAGTGTTTGTATGTGAGTGTATGTTTGTGAGTGTCTGTATGTGAATGTATGTATGTGAGTGTCTATGTGAGTGTCTGTTTGTGAGTGTCTGTATGTTAGTGTCTGTTGTGAGTGTCTGTATGTAAGTATCTGTATTTGAGTGTCTGTATGAGGGTGTCTGTATGTGAGTATCTGTATGTAAGTGTATGTATGTGAGTGTATGTATGTGAGTGTCTGTATGTGGGTATCTGTATGTGGGTGTATGTGTGTGAATGTCTGTATGTGTGTGTCTGTATGTGAGTGTATGTGGGTATCTGTATGTGGGTGTATGTGTGTGAATGTCTGTATGTTTGTGTCTGTATGTGAGTGTATGTGGGTATCTGTATGTGATTGTCTATGTGAGTGTCTGTATGTGAGTGTCTGAATGTTAGTGTCTGAATGTGAGTGTCTGTATGTGATTGTCTGTATGTGGGTGTCTGTAAGTGAGTGTAGTAATGTGAGTATATGTGAGTGTCTGTATGTGAGTGTCTGTATGTGAGTCTTCTTATGCGGGTGTCTGTATGTGTATTTCTGTATGTGAGTGTATGTTAGTGTACGTGAGTTTCTGTATGTGAGTGTCTGTATGTGGGTTTCTGTATGTGAGTGTCTGAATGTGAGTGTCTGAATGTGAGTGTCTGTTTTTCGGTGTATATGAGTGTATGTGAGTGTCTGTATGTGAGTGTATGTATGTGAGTGTCTGTATGTGAGTGTCTGTGAGTGTATTGTAGTGTCTGTTTGTGAGTGTCTGTGTGAGTGTCTATGTGAGTGTCTGTATGTGAGTGTCTGTAAGGGATTGTCTGTATGAGTTTCTGTATGTGAGTGTCTATGTAAGTGTCTGTATATGTGTGTCTTTATGTGGGTGTCTGTCGGTGAGTGTCTGTATGTGAGTGTCTGTATGTGACTTTCTGTATGTGAGTGTCTCTATGTTAGTGTCTGTATGTGAGTGTATGTGGGTGTCTCCATGTGAGTGTCTGTATGTGAGTGTATGTATGTGAGCGTTTGTATGTGAGTGTCTGTATGTGAGTGTCTAAGTACGTGTCTATGTGAGTGTCTATGTGAGTGTCTATGTGAATGTCTGTATGTGATTGTCTGTATGTGAATGTCTATCTTAGTGTCTTTATGTGAGTGTATGTTTGTGAGTGTCTGTATGTGAGTGTCTGTATGTTAGTGTATATTTGAGGGTCTGTATATTAGTGTCTGTATGTGGGTGTCAGTATGTGAGTGTCTGTATGTGAGTTTCTGTATTTTTGTGTATGTATGTGGGTGTCCGTATGTGGGTGTATGTGTGTGAGTGTCTGTATGTGAGTGTATATGTAAATGATTGTATATGAGTGTCTGTATGTGAGTGTCTGTATGTGAGTGTCTGTATGTGAGTATCTGTATGTGGGTGTCTGTATTTTTAGTGTCTGTATGTGAGTGCCTGTATGTGAAATTATGTATGTGAGTGTCTGTATGTGGGTGTCTGAATGTGAGTGTCTGTATGTGAGTGTCTGTATGTGAGTGTCTGTATGTCAGTGTCTGTATGTTAGTGTATATTTGAGTGTCTGTATATTAGTGTCTGTATGTGGGTGTCAGTATGTGAGTGTCTGTATGTGAGTTTCTGTATTTTTGTGTATGTATGTGGGTGTCCGTATGTGGGTGTATGTGTGTGAGTGTCTGTATGTGAGTGTATATGTAAATGATTGTATATGAGTGTATGTATGTGAGTGTCTGTATGTGAGTGTCTGTATGTGAGTATCTGTATGTGGGTGTCTGTATTTTTAGTGTCTGTATGGGAGTGCCTGTATGTGAAATTATGTATGTGAGTGTCTGTATGTGGGTGTCTGAATGTGAGTGTCTGTATGTGAGTGTCTGTATGTGAGTGTCTGTATGTGGGTTTCTGTATGTGGGTGTATGTGAGTGTCTGTATGTGAGATTCTGTTTGTGTGTGTATGTATGTGGGTGTATGTGTGTGAGTGTCTGTATGTTTGTGTCTGTATGTGGGTTTCTGTATGTGGGTGTATGTGAGTGTCTGTATGTGAGTATCTGTATATGAGTGTCAGTATGTGATTGTCTGTATGTGGGTTTCTGTATATGAGTGTATGTATGTGAGCATATGTGGGTTTCTGTATGTGAGTGTCTGTATGTGAGTGTACGTGAGTGTCTGTATGTGAGTGTCCGTATGTTTGTTTCTGTATGTGAGTGTCTGTATGTGAGTTTCTGTATGTGAGTGTCTGTATGTAAGTGTATGTGAGTGTTTGTGAGTGTATGTGAGTGTATGTGAGTGTCTGTATGTGGGTGTCTGTGTGAGTGTCTATGTCAGTGTCTGTATGTGATTGTCTGTATGTGAGTGTCTATGTGAGTGTCTGTATTATAGTGTCCGTATCTGAGTCTATATGTGAGTGTCTGTATTATAGTGTCCGTATCTGAGTCTATATGTGAGTGTCTGTATGTGATTGTCTGTATGTGAGTGTCTATGTGAGTGTCTGTATGTGACTTTCTGTATTTGAGTGTCTGTATGTTAATGTCTGTATGTTAGTGTATGTATGTGAGTGTATGTGAGTTTCTGTATGTGAGTGTCTGTATGTGGGTGTCTTTATGTAAGTGTCTTTATGTGGGTATATGTGAGTGTATGTATGTTAGTGTATGTGGGTGTCTGTATGTGAGTGTCTGTATGTGAGTGTCTGTATGTGAGTGTTTGTATGTGGGTGTATGTGAGTGTCTATATGTAAGTGTATGGGGTTCTGTATGTGAATGTTTCTGTATGTGAGTATCTGCATGTGAGTTTCTGTATGTGGGTGTTTGTGACTGTCTGATGGGAGTGTCTATGTGAGTATCTGTATGTTAGTGTGTGTATGTGGGTGTCTGTTTGACGGTGTCTATGTGATTGTCTGAATGTGAGTGTCTGTGAATGTCTGTATGTGAGTCTATGTATTTGAGTGTCTGTATTTGGGTGTCTGTATGTGGGTGTCTGTATGTGGGTATGTGTATGTATGGAAGTATATGTATGTAAGTGTCTGTATTTTAGTGTCTTAAAGTGTCTGTATGTGAGTTTCTGTATGTCGGTGTCTGTATGTGGGTATTTGTATGTTTTTTGACGCTGAAGCTAGCGCTAAATTTGGATTATAGTGATGGTGATTTGCGCTGTTCGTCAACCTCACTCTCTCGTCCCAAAACTGTCTAGAACCAGTGGCAGTGCAAAGTCGATACGACTGGAGACAGTGCTTACTAGGTGTCTCGCCGTGTTCTTTTTGGTCCACATCACTCTGCTTAGAGAGAACATTCTACAGTTGAGCCAGTTATAACTTCATCCGTGTAATCCGCCGAGACGTCTTCAAATGCCAAGATAAGCTCGTCTTAATTTGATTTTTGTGTGTGACACCGATCAAGTCGTTTTGACAGAACGTGATAGCTGTACATAAAGCGATACGATTGCTCCGGATGGCAAGTAAACCGACAGGTCGTAGGACTACCTTTAAAGAAGGTATAATGCGTTTCTTCGCCGCCGTAACTGACTGTTGTGTAGTGACGTCATGGTTCGAGCTAAACGACCTGTGTACTTGATGATGGAATGTCATAGATCTCAACAAGTATTCATACATATGTACACTTCATGCCTCAGAACGACGTAGGGCATTGGCAACACGCAAACTGCACAATCGCACAACTTGATCCCATTCATCCATTCAATAGCGTCTCAATCTTTGATGACCATTCGCGTGGGACCCTGTGAGTAGCCTGTCGCTGAATATGGAGACCATGGGCTGCCCAAACAGCAGGACTCCCCCTCTCGGTCTCGCTGGTGTAATCCAAAGGAATGCAAATTTGCATCAGCTCAGCTGCAGGAGCTGCCGGAATGAGTTCGTAATTTTGAAACCATTCGCTTTAGGTGCTACCACTCCGGATTTTCTGTCTGGGTTTACTCCCGTAGCCCTACCCTCTCCCAAGGTTTCCACAAGGAAGTGGAGTCGTTTGTCCGCAGATGCTAGTTACTTGAGACATCCGATGATACTCTCATCATCCCAAGAATAGCCAGCACTCTCTGGGACTTGTTAGTTTAAAATCAGAGTTCCTCGTCTCCAAGGTGAACTGCCTGAACAGGCTAACGAGCTTCGTCTACCCGGGTTTAGAGTCAGAGTTTACCTTCTCTTAGATTAGCAGCCAACCAAGGCTAATGAGCCTAATTTGCCCAACTTGATTAATCTTTAACAATTACTATATTCCACGAAAACACATATTGCGGTAAATGGCTACAGGAAGAATAGCTTTCCAAGATGGCGCCACGCGTTCACCTCACCTCGCTCTACATATAGTTTATCTATTGTCAGTGCTTTTCTGTATCCCCTATTTCTTCTTCTTGTTGTAACACATGGAATCTATTTTCTATACGTTGCCAGTGCTCGTCTGTATCCTCTATTTTTTCTTCTTGTTGTAACACATGGAATCTATTTTCTATACGTTGCCAGTGCTCGTCTGTATCCTCTATTTTTTCTTCTTGTTGTAACACATGGAATCTATTTTCTATACGTTGCCAGTGCTCGTCTGTATCCTCTATTTTTTCTTCTTGTTGTAACACATGGAATCTATTTTCTATACGTTGCCAGTGCTCGTCTGTATCCTCTATTTTTTCTTCTTGTTGTAACACATGGAATCTATTTTCTATACGTTGCCAGTGCTCGTCTGTATCCTCTATTTCTTCTGGTGGTTAACTACCCTATTGACGTTGGTTACAGTATGACCAACCTGCAGCGAAATCATGCTAATTGGAGATTTCCATACTACCAGCTAGATTTCGACACCGGTGACGATGACTTGGAGAAGATCAAAAGAAACACTCCAACATGTCGACAGTCCAAGTCTTCCACCTAGCGCAAGCCAGATATCTACTCACTTTTTTCTTCTCTGTCACGCCGCAAGGCAAGAGAAGTGGGACAGAAGAAAGGACATTTGCTTACTTCCCATATTTCTTCTTCTTCCTCTCCGTTCGCTCGCTGTCAGTCAGTCATCGACTTCAATTTGTTCAAAGAAAACAGCGGTCATCATAACTTAACTTAACTTAACGTCTTTATACTGGTTTAGAAGACTCTGCAGAGTCTGTATACAACCAGTTCCAATTACACCATCTTGCTCTAGCAGCTGTACGAATCCAATCTATTCTTAAATGCATTGGCCGTCCCAGCCTCCACCACCTCACTTGGCAATGCATTCCAAGCATTCACAACTCTCTGGCTAAAGAAATACTTCCTAATATCTCATCTGGACCTCTCCTTAGTCAACGTGTAGCTGTGCCCTCTTGTCCTTGTTGGTGGTTGTACTTAAAAAAACTTGTTATAGTCTACTTTATCCATTCCTCTGATCATCTTATAAACCTGTATTAAGTCACCACGAATTCTTCTCTCTTCTAGACACTGTAAGCCGGTTCTTTTTAATCTTTCCTCTTAACTGTAATTCTGGAATCCCACTATCAGCTTTGTCGCTCTTTTTTGTATTCCTTCCAGCATGTTTATATCCCCTCTCTGATAAGGACTCCACACCTGTACACAGTACTCCAATCTAGGTCTAACTAAAGCTTTATACAGTTTGACTATCACCTTTTTGCTCCTATGTTTAATATTTCTTTTTATCATCCCTAACATTGCATTTGCCTTTTTTACTGCTACCTGAACTTGCTCCCTCACCTTACATGTATGATCTATTATAACCCCTACGTCCCTTTCTTTATCTATCTTTCTAATATTGTTCTCTCCCATTCTGTAATTATGTTCCATATTGGATCTACCCATGTGCATGACTGTACATTTATCTACATTAAACTCCATTTGCCAGATTACAGATCATTCTCGAATTTTATCTAAATCCGACCTCAATATATCCACTTCTGCTTTAGATGAGACACTACTGCATAGTTTTGTGTCATCAGCAAATTTTGCGATAATGGATCCCATACCTATGTCCAAATCATTTATATATATCAAGAATAAAATTGGTCCCAAAACCGAGCCCTGTGGCACACCACTTTTCACTTCATACCACTCAGAGTACTCCTTATTTATACCCACCCTTTGCCTTCTTCCCATTAACCAATTTTCAATCCATTTGGCAACTTCCCCACCTATTCCATGTGATTTTAACTTTCGAAATAATCTTTGATGAGGTACTCTATCAAAGGCCTTTGCAAAATCCAAATAAATAACGTCCACTGGCTCCCCTTTATCTAACATTTTTGTAACCTCCTCCATGAATTCTAATAGATTTGTTAAGCATGATCTCCCTCTGGTAAGCCCATGCTGACTATTTCTAATTAGATTAAATTTATCTAAATGCATTACAATGTTTTCATGAGGCTGTCCACACTGCCAAAGAGCTTGTTTAGTGCTGGCGCCAGTGATGGCCAATTGTGCTTTCGCTGGTCTTCGATTGTCGTGCAATGTTGCAGCAGAATGTTCAGGGGTTCTTGTCCCTGTTCCACGGGTGCATTCGTTTGTGGCACATATCTTTAGTTTATTGAATAGATGGTACCACAGTCTGTTGTGACTTTGTGGGAAGTCTGATGATCACCACTTGCTCTCATCTGTTCAACTGCTAATAAACACCATTTCTTGTGTAGCCAGTAAGCTCTGTTTCTTATATGTCAATGTATCTGGCTCTGATAAACTTGTTTGACTCTTTGTAAGTCAGATTTGAATCTGGTTGTGGTAACCTTCCATCACATTTCTCCAGTCTGCCTGCCTCGTCGTTGCCTTGAGTGTTGCAGTGGGATGGGGCCCACTATACTACGACTCTCCTGCTCTTGGACTGCTGGCATAGTTGACAGAGTACTCGTCTTATGTCATTTAGGTCTTTATTTCCCTTCCCATATTTGATATCGTGACATGAACTGTTTCGTGCATGTCCTTATTCCTGTGGAACCGAACACAGAGCTGCTGTCTGTGACTGTATGTTGTATACCTTTTAAGTGTGTTCCAGAACACACTTGCCTATCAGATGTTGGTCTGATGGTACATCGGCTCCTTTACATGCTTTTATATCGTGTAGTGATGATTGTAACTTCTTGTTTATGCATAGATGGTCAATCTGACTATTTCTTATGTGCTCTGGTGATACCCATGTTGCTTGTGTGAAAATATGCTGCAACCGATGCCCAGTTGTTTTAAAGCTCAGAAGTCCAAAAGTAACTCCATTATCATTTTCAGCCTCGACGATGTTTGTCCTATGGGTCAGCCCGAAGTGCAGTGACGTAATTTTTTACCGAAAAAAACCCAGTTTAAATGGTTTCTTATTTATCCCACACATCTGGTTTATTGAGTCAATGACATAATTAATTTACACCAGATGTGAAACATGGTAGAGATGCATACCTAATTGTTGTAAACATATATGTAGACATTGATTTGCGTGTGTGTGTGAGTGTGTAGAGATCTCTAGGAAAGAAGAGATATCCAATACCTGGTAGAGCAACTTATATGTGGTCCTTACGGGCTTTATAAATAGCGCTCCACATATACTGCTACAACTATGATATGATAGTAGTAGAAAGCTTAAACAACTCCCTTTTTATGTAGGGAAATGAAAGATGAGGCGGTTTTCAAAATGAAGTGAATGCGTGTGACTGTGTACGTTTATATATCTAAGCTCACACCCCCTACTCCATACAAGTGAGGCACTATACAATATTCAGATAGCTTCAAACACTAACTTGAACTGATCTGTGTTATGACGTCACTGCTCTCTTCCACGACAAATCACAATACAAAAGTGATTTTCAACAATTTCAAGTTCTTATTCTAAGAAAACAATGGTAATTAAATTACGAACCCTTTAACCTTAACGAACCTCTCTCCACTCTCACCCTCCTGGTTAAAAAAACAAACAAACTCCAACAAACATTTGCAGTATTTTACGTAACCAATTTCATGTTAATAATATGCACCAATAATGAGATACTGTATTATTACTACTAGACAAGCTTTTGTTTTAATTAATATGTTTTCATCGAGTGTTTTTCTGTGAGGATAAGTGTAACAGAAAATAGAATAACACGACTCAAAGCACGTGAAAAGACACTATGACCAATACGTCTAGTCCCTCACTCTAGATGACTCTTATTTGTATAGTTTAATAGTCCAGTGAAATTACTTTCCTAGAAGAGATACTTCTGTTTTTGGTGCGGGATGAAGATTGAGACGAGAAACAAACAAATTCACGCTGAAAACGAATATAGTTGGCAAAGTAACCTGCCCCATGAAGACAAGATACAGAAATGGCTATGTTTGGGCTCTGATAGCAAACAATTGCTACGAAGACATTGCTTTGTGTGTTATAGAGACAAGGGTTGCTCCACTTTCACATTTGGAGCATGCCGTTGTAGAAAATAAATATGGATCTACAGTAGAGTATGTCACATCAAATATATTCGCGCACAATAGCATTCATACATATTAAAAGCCAGCTAAGATTGGAGGTTTTTTTACCGCCTTTTAAAGAAAATCATACAAACAATGTCCCATATATGAAATGGGACTACAAAGTGAATGATCTTCTTTCCTGAAGAATAAGATGGTCAGTGTAATTCAAGACTCCCCTATTGTTAGTGACGTTTTGTAGCAGTCAGCTTTAAAATCTAAAGACCAACAATATGAGGTGAAAGTCAGACCTCTACGCTACATCTGTTTTTATAAATATACTGTATATGTGAACCAGAGCTGATAACAACATTGTTTTACTTAGTCACTCTACTTCTCCCTTGGAGTGTAACGGTCTTCTTTTCTTTTTTCTTTGTGGCATATAGTTCCTACAGCCAGCCTTATGAACAAATCTCATTACTCATCACTTGTTACATGCCTGACAGACAACAATGTACCTATTCTTTGTTCGCCATTTGAGTACTGTAAGCACATGAGCTGAGAACATTGTCTCACACAGGTAAGTGGTACTCAAAGACATAAACTACTTTTAGATTATTTTGGAGACATCAGGACATTCATTGATAAAGTATTAAATAACACGCTCAACAACAACATTAAAGGAAATACCATATATAATGTTAAATGCATGACAATTCAAAAGTTTGTCTTTTTCAACAGAACAAAAGTTGAATTTCGTTGTGCAAGAGAGGTTTCTCCAGTTGCATTGCTATCACTGGAAAATGCTATCTTGTGTATCAGAGATCCGGACATTTAAAAACACAATTAAGTAAACTTATTTGCAATCAAAATATGTAGGTGGTGGTTTGTGGGTCCCAATAGAACACTTAATAGACCCCAAAATAAAAATTCATAGGCCCCAACACGACATGTCATGTATCACTAACATAGCAGTGCATGGATCCCTGACTAGACACTGCATGGATACCCATCAGGACAATACATGGATTCTCCAACAGGGCACTTTATGTATTCTCCAATAGGGCACTTTATTGATTCCCAGCATAACACTTTATGGATTCTCCAACAGGGCACTTTATGGATTCTCCAACAGGGCACTTTATGGATTCTCCAACAGGGCACTTTATGGATTCTCCAACAGGGCACTTTATTGATTCCCAGCAGGACACTTTATGGATTCTCCAAAAGGACACTTTATGAATCTCCAACAAGACACTTTATCGATCCCCAGCAGGACACTTCATGGATTCTCCAACAGGACACTTCATGGATCCCTCACAAGACACTTAATGGATCCCTCACAAGACATTTCATGGATTCACAACAGGACACTGCATAGATCCCTACCATGACACTTCATAGACCTCCAACAGGGCCGTCTTGAATCCCCAGCAGGACACTTCATGGATTCTCCAACAGGACACTTCATGGATCCCTCACAAGACACTTCATGGATCCCTCACAAGACATTTCATGGATTCACAACAGGACACTGCATAGATCCCTACCATGACACTTCATAGACCTCCAACAGGGCTGTCATGAATCCCCAGCAGGACACTTCATGGATTCACAGCAATACACTTTATGGATTCTCCTACGGGACACTTCATGGATTCTCCAACAGGACACTTTATTGATTCCCAGCAGGACACTTCATGGATCCCTCACAAGACACTTCATGGATCCCTCACAAGACATTTCATGGATTCACAACAGGACACTGCATATATCCCTACCATGACACTTCATAGACCTCCAACAGGGCCGTCATGAATCCCCACTAGAACACTTCATGGATTCCCAACAGGACACTATGTGGATTTCCAAAAGGACATTTCATAGATCTGGTCATGACACTTCATGAATCTCCAACAAGACACCTTGAAAACTTGTCATAGAGGACAACTAATAGAGATGTCCTACCTTTCCATAACATAGAACTCTCTCTCTGTGTGTGTGTGTGAGACAAAGCGAGAATAAGGTAACTGCTTCACTGACAATTTCGTTAGAAGTGGCAAGCTAATTTATCTAACTGTAATCCCACTGGGGATTCCGTGGTTATGTCTTTGGCCTCATGATCAGGTGGTGTGGGTTCGACTCCAGAATCCGCCGTTTTTTTTCACAGGTGCTTGATGTGGAGTCCTCTGCATCTCATAGTCGCCCCCTAGTTGTCTTGTCCTTGACTTGCCACTGGGGTCTGGTGGCTCAAGGCGTGAGAGTGAGGATAAAAAGTAGCGCAGTTAATCCTTACTAAAAATTGCGCTAGCAAAATTAATTATCCATCATCATCTACGATGGACGGCGGCCTTTGCCTTTGCAATCCTACTAGGGTAGAACAGTCCCCAGCTCATGGTTCTTCCACATTCAGACAATTACATAGACCAACAATCTGTTGAGTGTGGATCACATTTGTGAAAATGAAAGAAAGCTCTAGAAACAAAATCTCAGATATGATACATCAATACAGAATGAAATTACATGTTTTCTCTATGTCTAGCTGATCAACAGAAGAATATGATGTCTACCTGAGCAATAGAAGACAATGAACACCCATTTAGATTTGGTAAGAAGTGATAAAATCATTCATTTTAAGATAATAAGGAAATATTTATCACTTAAAATGGGGAGGAAGACTAACGTCTGGTCAGGCACAATATACTGATCAGACATGTTAGTCAGGGTCAGGCAAAACATACTGGCCAAGACCCTCACCTCGGCTTCCTAGTAGCCCTCCCTGGAAATTGGTTGTTTTCTGGCAGCCTGGCTAATGGGGTGAGGGATCGATGTTATCCCCATAGTAGATGAAGCCAAGCATAGCACAACCACCTGGAGGACCCCGGTCCACCTTCATCAGCACGCTCGGGGTGTGAGGAATGCTACTGCAGCCTGTCACTTAACATCCTTTTCAGGGCGCACAAAAGAGTAACCTGCTCATTGTGGGCATTCGGAAATAACAACAACAACAACAACAACAACACTTACAAGGACACACGAAAGATGTGCAGAGTCAAAATGTAAATGTGTATTTGAGAACAACAACACTTCACTATGTCTTCGTCATCTGCTTTCTTCTTATTTTTCTTCTTCCTCTTCTTGTTGTGCTGTTTCTGATCCATATAAAACTGAGCTATTAACACAGCATTATCACAGGTAATATGTGCTTCATATCAGTGAGATCCCTAACACTTATCAACAATGGCAATTCCTGATTCTGGACGAGCAATAAGATATGATCTTTCTCAATGAGATTCCTACCAATTCATCAACAAAAGCAATACCTTGTACAGGTTTATCTTAAAACTGACACATCATACAATGAGATACCTAATACATCATCACCAACGACCATATCTGAGCTGCTTCTATAAACAAACCTCATATAATGAGATATCTAACACATTGTGCCCAATGACTGTATATAATACACAAGGCATTTTCAAATGAAACCAGATCAAACTGCAATAAGTGAACATTCGTACGATGCGCATGATGACGTCACTTCTGGTGTAAACAGCACATACCAACCGTCAAGTTTGCAAAATTTAATTATCCTCCGACTCCAAGTTTCCTCAGCAGACTGCTGAAAACATGGCGGGTGTGATACGGAATCCGTCCAGAGTTGATCAGCAAGTAGTGAGCCGGTTTCTAACAGCTGAAGGATGTCGACCAGTTGACATTCATCGCAGAATGCAGGCAGTGTATGGTGACAAAAGTGTGTCGAAGACAACAGTGAAGAAATGGACAACGATATTTAAAGAAGGACGTGAGTTAATGTCTCTTCCGAGACCAGGTCAGGCGCAAATTGTTGCAGTTTGGTCCAGTTTCATGTAAACACGCCTCATACTACTGCAAACAAAAATCTCATGACAGCTTCTATCCCATAAACTGGGGTCTTCCAACATATCTATGATTGCTAAAGGACTGCTGTGAATATATTTTCTTGTCCTGATTGTAGATTTAGAATAAGAGTTGACATACCCAAAATGGACACAACATCTTTAAACTTTGATTCATAATAAAACTCTGACTCTCTTCCTTTAACAGAAGTCCTTTCCAGATGACCACCTGTCAAAGTTGAACTGATCTCAATGAACAACCCAGGCAATCAGGCTGTTATGTTTTATGTCGGACTGCCCTGGTAGTGAATCTCTGACTGTTGTCACCAAGATTATTCAGAAGTTTTTCTATATCCTGGATGGAAAACAAATTTTATCCAGCTGGCCACAGAAAACATTGTCCATCCTGTTACGGACCTCACCCCTACAAGAATGGCAGATCTACATAAAAGTTATAACTTGTAACATAAAAAAATAATAACATTGTAACGGTCGTTGTTACTTTTTTGGTCTCTTTTTCCTTATTTACACTTTATAGATTACATTTTGCAGCTAATCCTTTACAGGGAACCTGTCCAGTTCAGTTACCATCTCTGAATGGAATGTTGGCTGACATGTTTCTCCAAAGATCTAGATATCTAGCCTTGATATGTACTCTAACAGGTTTTTCCCTATCCATCTCTTGACATTATCCTCAGACTTAAATTAATTATTTCCTCTTACACATGTTCCCTCTACTTTCACGTACAGTACGGCTTTCAGTAATATTTTATGTCTTTTCATACGACTTAGATACCCTAATTGTTGGACTCTAATTTTGTTCATTGTTTCTTCTAATTTCTCCAAAACTTCCTTAATTATCATCTTGTACTTCCATGAGATTTTATATTAGGAAATATTTTTTTAGTCAGAGAGTGGTGAATGCTTAGAATGCATTGATACAAGAAGTAGTGACGACAGAGACAATTAATGCATTCAAGAATAGATTGGAGACTCACAGCTTTTAGATCAAGTAAATGTAAATTAAACTGGTTGTATACAGACTCTTTTAAACCAGTGTAAAGAAGTCAAGTCCAGAGATGGGCCCCTTTCTTCTAAATATCCAAATCTCAAAAGCATAAATTCTCTTCTCAAACCATTTTGTTCATCATCCATGTTTTCATTCCACTCAGTAATGAGTGCATATATCTCTCCATTTTATAATTTCTGACTTAAGCTTTTGGATGTTGATATTTATCATAAGTTTCTGAAAACAGTTTCGGCTGTCCCAATTTTGACCAAAAAGTTGTTTGCATCTTCCATTCTCTGTTATTATATTTCCAAGAGAAGGCCTGTTCTAATATTTAATAATTTATTATTATCTTTACAGAAGATTTCTCGTCCAATCCATATTCCTGACTTATGATTTGTCGTCTTCTTGTGATCACATCATAGATCTTTACATCATCAGGCGAGTTTCTGCGATGAACTCAACCATTGACTATAGTCGCTCTTTAGCATACAGCTTTGATTGTAGTCTCAAATCATTTGGCCAGTGTATTAACTGACCATACAGATGACAGTCCTGCAAAACATGCTTGGCAGTTTGTTTGTCTGTCCCCCATGTACAGAACGGCGAAGCAGATAGATGAAGCTTGTACATGTGTTCATTCAGTCTATTGTGTCCAGTCATGAGGCGAAGAATGATAGTCTGCCCTTACCAGTCAAGGGTGTGGTAGTCATCGTTGGGTTGGTTCTGTTCTCTTCTGACAGCCTGTATAACTCTCTTTTTCTTAAAGTATGTGATTTTGCTGTATTCTTGTTCACATTCTCCTCCCCTCTTTGCAAGCCCATCTGCACTCTCTTTTCTAGGTACACCACAGTGGGATGGCAGCCACTGGAGTATAGCTTTCTTTCCAGCAGTTACCCTACTCAGTTAACTTCTCAGAAGCTAGAGTTTACCACCCTTAAGAGCTTACAGTACAGATAATGTGTCTGTGAAGATGACTGCTTGGTGGCAATCAGATCATGTTGGCAGCCTGTGAGAGCTTGAACCTCAGCTATAAAGTTGGAGCAGAATTTACCAGTGGGAACACTCCTTGTCTCACAATGGTCCTCTGGGTATATTATAAAGATACCAGGGCCTCCATTCTTGCCAGCATTTGTTGCTGATCCATCTGTGTAGGCATGTATCCACAATTGTTGCTGATCCATCTGTGTAGGCATGTATCCACGATTGTTGCTGATCCATCTGTGTAGGCATGTATCCACGATTGTTGCTGATCCATCTGTGTAGGCATGTATCCACGATTGTTGCTGATGCATCTGTGTAGGCATGTATCCACAATTGTTGCTGATCCATCTGTGTAGGCATATATCCACAATTGTTGCTGATCCATTTGTGTAGGCATGTATCCACGATTGTTTAGGATAGTTCTCTTTGATCATACTCAGTGAAGCAGTTTGCTGTTTGCTTTTGCAGCTTGTTCTAGTCGTGTCCAGTCGTGAGACCAGTGACTTGTCCAGTCGTGAGACCAGTGACTTGTCCAGTCGTGAGACCAGTGACTTGTCCAGTCGTGAGACCAGTGACTTGTCCAGTCGTGAGACCAGTGACTGATGTATTTATCTGAGTGGTTTCATTGTCCTATTCCGGTATTGGGTATATAATGGGCTTCAGTGGTGCTGTCTTCATGGGTAGGTCTGCTTGGTGTTGTCTTCATGGGTAGGTCTGCTTGGTGTTGTCTTCATGGGTAGGTCTGCTTGGTGCTGTCTTCATGGGTAGGTCTGCTTGGTGCTGTCTTCATGGGTAGGTCTGCTTGGTGCTGTCTTCATGGGTAGGTCTGCTTGGTGCTGTCTTCATGGGTAGGTCTGCTTGGTGTTGTCTTCATGGGTAGGTCTGCTTGGTGTTGTCTTCATGGGTAGGTCTGCTTGGTGCTGTCTTCATGGGTAGGTCTGCTTGGTGCTGTCTTCATGGGTAGGTCTGCTTGGTGTTGTCTTCATGGGTAGGTCTGCTTGGTGCTGTCTTCATGGGTAGGTCTGCTTGGTGTTGTCTTCATGGGTAGGTCTGCTTGGTGTTGTCTTCATGGGTAGGTCTGCTTGGTGTTGTCTTCATGGGTAGGTCTGCTTGGTGTTGTCTTCATGGCTAGGTCTGCTTGGTGCTGTCTTCATGGGTAGGTCTGCTTGGTGTTGTCTTCATAGGTAGGTCTGCTTGGTGTTGTCTTCATGGGTAGGTCTGCTTGGTGCTGTCTTCATGGGTAGGTCTGTTTTGTGCTGTCTTCATGGGTAGGTCTGCCTGTGGTTGTCTTCATGGGTAGGTCTGCCTGGGGTTGTCTTCATAGGTAGGTCTGCTTGGTGTTGTCTTCATGGGTAGGTCTGCTTGGTGCTGTCTTCATGGGTAGGTCTGTTTTGTGCTGTCTTCCAAGTCTCTTTCCTAGCTGCCTCATTTAAGACGACTGAAAGCCAAATCTTCTAGTCTTGCCTTCATTGGGTGTTGTAGCATACTGTTGTACTTTTCCATCTGGATCAAACATTTTTGTGTCTTTTCTATGGGACAGTGACTATAATCCAGTAACTTTCTGCATCTCTAGTTTTCATGGCTCCTGTAATGAGCCTTAGGGCTTGGTTTTGCACCTTGTCCAATGACTGCAGACGTGTATTCGCAGCTAATAACAAAGCTGTGGATCTGAACTCCTAGTGAAGTCTTATTACTCCATTTTACACTTTCTTAAGGATTCTTTCATTTGCTCCCCCTGCCAATGTTTGCTGTAGGCCTAGCTTCCTTCTGGCCTTCCCTTCTGCATTTGCAATATGTTTATTCCAAATAAGTGTTTTATCAAATGTCCCACCCAAGATAGGTAGGGGAGTTTTCTTCCTTGATCGTGGACATTCCATAATTTGTCTTTGCTTGAATTACAATTTCTGTATTTCTTGATCCCTTTCAGCTAACAGAACTATTCTGGTATTTCTTCTATTTATATTTTGTTCTGCATTAACGTTAAACAGACATTGAGACAGTACGCATCCTTGTCTCAAACCTTGTCTTAAATCTATATATGGGGAGTGAATCTTGCCAGTTTTTTCCACTTCCAGTTTTCTCACAGCATAGGTTGCTGAGTAATGTTGTGTCTTTTCCATCCATACCTAATTCTTCTGGACATTTTATAAGTTTTTCATGCTGGCCTCTGTCAAATTTATATTTGTGATATATAAAGCACATTTAACTGTTAAAAACAATAGGCAACCTGTATCAACTTAGTAATGGACACTCTTAGAGCAGTTGTTTCTGTAGCTATTTGTTTTACATGGTGAGGTTGCTAGCTCCATACACAACCTTAGGAATTGCCTTTTATGACATGTGTGTAAGTTGTACTATCTCTAATTCTTCTATCCCCAGGAGTAATGTCATGTATGCTGAACATATTATCTTAGAGAAAGATTGATATAGAATAAATATGTAATCAAAGAGCATCCCATTATTAGAGCACTCGCTTTTCATTGCAAAGGTACTGTGTTCATTTGCTATTAAGCCACACTTCAGTCAATGCAGTTGTACCAGGTTTACTGTTAGAGAAAGAATAGTAACAAGGAAGGGAACTTTCAACCCCACGTCATAGACAAGATCTTACCTTGTACAATGAATTCTCAAACACTTCATTGTCGACTAACTTTACCTTTCAATGTAAGACAAAATTAGACAGTATTTTACATAAACAGTTTGTGTTGGTTGAGATTCACGCAAATAGTTGCAGCCGACTCAGAGTTACCCCATATGTGGTCTATAAAGTTATTAAACTTAAAAACGCACTTAAAAAACAGTCACTATAAAAATATTCACTCTAAGAACAGTCACTATAAAATCATTCATTACATAAACAGTAACTTAAAAAAAATCACTATAAGATTATTTAATATATAAACAATTACTATAAAACAGTCAAAATAATAAGTTTCATTTTAAAACATCCATTATAAAACATCCACTATAAAAACATACATTATACAATATTCACTATAAAAACATCCACTATAAAACAGTCACTATAAAAACATCTGCTTCAAAAACATAGCCTATAAAAACATCCACTTTAAAAACATCTACTATAAAAAGACACTGTAAAACCATAAACAATAAAAGCAGTCACAATAAATCCATTCACAATAAAAACAACGATTATAAAAACATTCATAATAAAAAAATTCACTATCTAAACATTCACGAAATAAATATTCACTATAAAAACAGCAGCTATAAAAACAGTCACAATAAAAATATTCACTTTATAAACTTTAACTATAAATACAGTAATGATATAAACCTTCACTATAAAAACATTCACTATAAAAACATTCACAATAAAAACATTCACTATAAATACAGTAACGATAAAAACATCCACTGTATAAATAAGAAACTGTAAAAAAACAGTTGCTATATAAACATTCACAATAAAAATAGTCATTACAAATCATTCACTATAAAAACAGCTGCTATAAAAACATTCACTGTATAAACAAGCCACTGTAAAAAACATTCACAATAAAATCATTCACAATAAAAACAATCATTACAAAATCATCCGCTATTGAAACAATCACAATTAAAAACAGTCACTGTAGAAAGAATCACAATAAAAACAGTTGCTTTATATACATTCACAATAAACACATCATTGGCACCCTGTCAGTCTCAAGAGACAATGGACTTCACGCTAGAGAGGGAACTTAGTCAGTTGCTCTTGCTTTCACTTTCGCCGCTCATGTTTGGAGTCTGCATCTTAACGCATCTTGTTTTCCTCTGCGGACCAACACACAAAGCCTGCCTCCAGCTAGGTCTGTCTTAGGCAAGTTCCTCCCAGTTAAAGGTGTTCATATCCAACGCCTTCAGGTCATGCTTGCAAACATCTTTTTAGCAGAGGAAGGGTCTACCTTTGTTACGCTTGCCCGTGGTCAGCTCTTCGTATAGGATATCTTTTGATATTTGCCCATCCTGCATTCTGTACACGTGACTAAGGTGGCGCTGGCGACGAATCGTAACTAAAATGGCAATCTTTGCACAGTCCATCATGTCATTGTTTGTCACTCCATGAAATTCCGACTATACACTTTAGGCAGAGCATATGAAAAGCATGTTGTCTTTTTTTCATGTGAGGCATACAGAGTCCATGTTTCGCCGGCATAGAGCAGGGTACTAATCACACAGGATCTGTACACAACAACCTTTGTAAAGATGGTCAGCATGTTGTTATTCCACACTCTTTATGAGAGCCTGGCAAGTGCTGATGAGGTCATTCCTAATCGCTTTTGCAGCTCTGCATCCAGCGAAAGGTTGTCGGTCATGATAGATCCAAGGTAGTTAAAGTGATTTACTATCTCCAGATTTTTATCGCTTAAGACAATGTCTGAAGGATCTGCACCTTAAGACAATGTCTGAAGGATCTGCACCCTGAACCATCACTTTTGTCTTTTGAACGTTGATGGTGAGTCCAAACGGATCACAGAATTTTGCGACCTGTTAATGAGGATCTGTAATTCAGCTCTCATGTGGGTGACCAGGGCAGCATCGTCTGTGAAGAGCATATCCCGAATGACAGTCTCCCTTCTCTTACTTTTTGCTCGCAGTCTAGTTAGATTGAATAATCTCCCATCTGACCTAGTATGCAGAACGATCGCCTC
This sequence comes from Ariolimax columbianus, assembly GCA_036924085.1. NCBI lineage: Eukaryota > Metazoa > Mollusca > Gastropoda > Stylommatophora > Arionidae > Ariolimax > Ariolimax columbianus. Next base: position 45,664,664 of record JAVGWX010000017.1, read on the forward strand.
TGTGGCAGTTCCAAAGGCATGTTTAAGCCCGATGGCAAAGAAAATGCTGAATAGAGTCGGAGCCAGGACATAACCTTGCTTAACCCCGCTGTTAATGTCAAAGGCCTCAGATTCCTGACCGTCATGCAGCTCTGTACCTTGCATGCCCACATGAAAAGATCTAATCATGCTTAGTAGTTTAGATGGGCAGCCAACTTTGGACAATACTTTGAAAAGACGCTCTCCGTTTACCAGTTCAAAGAAGTCAAGAAATAGTGGTCTGTGTTGTTCTCTGCATTTCTCTTGCAATTGTCTCAGTGAAAAGACCATATCGACGGTAGACCGTTCTGCGCGAAAACCATACTGAGATTGGATATAAACTGTTGGCCAGCTTCTGCAGCCTGCTCAGGATGATGCAAACATACACGTTGCCTACAGTGTTGAGGAGCGATATTCCCCTGTAATAGTTGCAGTCTCCTCAGTCTCCATTTTTTGTTATAAAGGTTGACTATGCTGGCATCTCTCATGTTCTGTGATACAACCCCCTCACCCAACACTGGCAGATATGTTCGTACAGGTGTTGAAGAAGTACATCCCCCCCACATTTGATTTCTGCTGGAATGCCATCTCTACCGGTTGCCTTTCCCACGGACATGCCCTCGATAGCTTTTTCCAAATCTTGCATGCTTGGTTTATTGTCAAGTTCCTGCAATACCCGCAAAATCTAAATTTCGTTGAGAGTGGAATCCGCCACTACATTGGTACGGGTGTGCAAGACTGAATAGTGTTCGGCCCATCTCTTCATATGCATATCCCTGTCCAGAGTAATCTCACATGTCGGTAATTTCAATGGCGCTGTAGACTTTTGTGTAGGCAAAATGCTTTCTTTATGCCCCCGTACATTCCCCTCGTGTTATCAGTGTCCGCTGCCGACTGTATGGACTTACAGAGTTGAAGCCCGTAGTCATTTGAACAATTTCCTGCCAGTCTCTGTACTGTACTCTTTTCAGATGTGTAAGCCTCCAAGGTCGTGCTGCTCGGGGAAATATTAATATGCAGGTGAGTAATTGGCACTTTTTAATAGCTGGTGCAAGGATGGCGGACCCAGGCTCAAACCAGTCATTTCTGCTCGTTGTCTTCTGTCCAAAGACTGCCAAGGCTGTGGTGTGTATTGACCCTCTGACGTGTTCCCACCTTTCTGTAGTTCTTCCAATAGTACCAAGTTTTGCCACTAATTCGGAGAGAGATTTTGTGAATCCTTCCACCCTTTCAGGGATAATAGTTTTGGCTGTGTCTATGCAGCATTTAGCCACATGTCTTGCGTGGTGGATCTTCTTGGGCTGGAGTCTCATTTTGCAGTAGACCAGTGAGTAGTCAGTGTTGAAGTTTGCATTGTGAAATGTGCAGGTTTGCAAAACATGTTTCAGTTCAGACCGCCTAGTGATGATCAGGTCCAGCTGATGCCAATGTCTGGAGCGAGGATATATCCAGGACACTTTGTGCTGGGGCTTCGTTTGGAAGAAGGTGTTAGTAATGCACATGTCGTGATAGGCACACAGCTCCAATAGTCGCTGTCCGTTTTCGTTCATCTTTCCGACACCGAACTTTCCTTTGCACATAGGCCAGGAGTCGTGATCGTCGCCTAGCCTTACGTTGATGTCCCCAAGTAGAATCAGGTGTTCCTCACTAGGGATCCTTGTGATGAGTGAGGTCAGCTGCTGATAGAACTCATCCTTGGAGTCACTAGTGGCGCCAAGTGTAGGAGCATACATGCTGATCAGATTAACCCTGGCATTGGATGTTTGAAGACGAAGAGATAATAACCGCCCTGTGTCCTTTTGGCACACCTCTGTCAATCTTAAAAGGGAGTTTTTGATGACAAAACTGACGTCATGTTCTCTGACGTCCTCCACTCTTTTCCCCTGTCAGAAGAACCTGAGGGACCCAGACTCATCCAAAAATCTTTTCTTTTTTTTTTTTTGGGGGAAGGTGACGATGTCAACCTGAAGCCTTTTAATTAAATACATAAGACCATGACAAACACTAACATCTGCAGATAAACTTAATAGATACTGAGCGAAATTAGACATCCATAACATGATCAAATATGTACAAGAGATACTGAGCTAACTTTGATGTAAATAAAATGATCAAAGACGTAAAAGAGATACTACAATTAATTATTCAATAATTTGATCAGGCTAAAAACTATTTTCATGGAAACAGATCACGAGAACAGGTAAGAGTCGATGAAAACCTCCTAAGAATCACTGGATATATATAAACACATTTCGACCATTTGTGTTAATCTGAGATTAAACCAAGTTACCCCCTTTGTTGCTTTAGCTGCTGGTGTCTGAAGCCCGAAATCAGTCCCAGGACTGAATGACTTGATGATACTGGTGTCTGAAGTCCCTAAATCAGTCCCATTACTGAATGACTTGATGATACTGGTGTCTGAAGCCCCAAATCAGTCCCAGGACTGAATGACTTGATGATACTAGTGTCTGAAGCCCCAAATTAGTCCCAGGACTGAATGACTTGATGATGATGCTGGAGTCTGAAGCCCCAAATCAGTCCCAGGACTGAATGACTTGATGATACTGGTGTCTGAAGCCCCAAATCAGTCCCATTACTGAATGACTTGATGATGATGCTGGAGTCTGAAGCCCCAAATCAGTCACAGGACTGAATGACTTGATGATACTGGTTTCTGAAGCCCCAAATCAGTCCCATTACTGAATGACTTAATGATGCTGGTGTCTGAAGCCCGAAATCAGTCCCAGGACTGAATGACTTGATGATACTGGTGTCTGAAGCCCCAAATCAGTCCCATTACTGAATGACTTGATGATACTAGTGTCTGAAACCCCAAACCATCCCATTACTGAATGACTTGATGATTCTGGAGTCTGAAGCCCCAAATCAGTCCCATTACTGAATGATGATGATTCTGGAGTCTGAAGCCCCAAATCATTCCCAGGACTGAATGACGATGATACCGGATCTGAAGCCCCAAATCAGTCCCATTACTGAATGACTTGATGATGCTGGTGTCTGAAACCCCAAATAAACGAATATGCTCCTTGAAATACCAACTGCTCTCTAGTTTAAGAAAAAAAGAATTTTGAAATGCTTTACATACTTGCATGTATGAATACATGCCAAATGATATTCCTCATAGCCAAATCGCTCAGAGTGATGCCATTTTACATTTGGATTGTAATTAGTCTCTGAAGGATCTCTCATAATTGTCCAGCAATAGTCAGCTAGCATTGGTGCATTCCATTTTTCTTGATACTGTTTTCCGAGTGTTCACATTCCTGATGTAACCGTTCTCCTTGCAAGTCATTGAAAGCACCGTAGTTGGCCAGGAAAAGATTCAGATAAATATGCAGAAGATGCCATTTCAATGATATGAGACAGATCCCATTAACACGCCAGAGTGGCATACTGGGAATTTGGTGTTTGGCCCATATTTTTATGGACTAACTAAGGGGTTGATGTGGACGCCATTTCTTACCCAGATTATTCTGGTACCCAATTTTTGAAGCTGGGTCGACCTAAGGAATCATTTTGCGAATGTAAAAAAGTCATGGACCAACTGGGGACCAAACCCTGATCGATCAGTTGAGAAGTCAGTACACTACCTACTACGTTAACTCGGCTCGCTAATTTCCATTATGTATTGCACCATAATCTGTTGTAGTGCTGCAAACAAACTCCTACTAATTGTCATACTTTTTCAATCAATCAATTCATAGGCCATTGAAAAAACCCTTCAGTTTGTTGTGGAGAGGAGCAAGATCTTGTTGGATTCTACATGGGCTACGTTCATTTTCTGTAGATCAAGTGATTGTCGGTGGGGTGAATGATATTTATTGTAATGAGGTGTCCTAGCTCGGCTGTCCCAGAGACATAGGAACCAATCAGAACATGTAACTCTGCTGTAGCGCTATAATCAAGCTCTGTTGTAGCCCATATTATCTTGAGCAATTGCACTGCGGGTGATGTGTACATAATCCCGCCGGCCGCCTTTACTACCTAGACTTGCTCTGGTACCCAAATATTTTAGGATGAGTTGACTCTGAAGTTGTTTGTGATACTAAAAGGTAGTCCACATCAATTGGGGATGGATCCTAGATCACTTGCCTGTGGAACCACTGTGCTACCGTATCTACTACACAGCCGTACCAGATTAAAATATGTTCACCAGACCAACAAATAACACATGCTTCAAATGTAATTTTTTTAATTAAAAGTTTATTTTTTATGTGTTTGCCTCACTAGTTTCTACTGGCGGAGGTGCGTCTATTCCACCCCAGACCGTAGTCAACTGGGCGATATTAAGACACATACACCAGTGCTTGGATGTATGTGTGCATCTGTATGTACCTATGCTAGGTTTGTGCGCTCTCAGAAACCAGCCCAACCAAAGTGCAATGGAAGGGTCTCAAATGTATACACGTAACGGTACTGATTGATATATATATATATATAGTGGTTAAGTGACACGGCTCACAATCTGAAGGTGCTGCGTTTGATCCCCATCACAGCACCGGCCGTTATCCCGGGGAAGCAAACCCTTAGAAAATGCAGAAGGAAGCAGACCCTGAAATAAAATGCATGCCAAAGTCGGATGCACTGGACTGACAGGCACAAAATAGAAACATAGGGCAACGCACACCGCCTTGGGGAATAGAGAAATAAGACGAATGCATACATACACATACAAATATATCACCTAAAAGGATGCGGCCAGTGGTGGAAAGGGGCGTGCCTTCACCAGTAGAATACAGAGAGGCAAACACTTTACCAACAAACAAAAAACCCATTGTTGTTTCACTGTTCTGCTTGAAACCAAACTGCTGTGCACAGACTACTTGAATCTGAGCTTCACCAATTAGAGTGATAGGTCTAACAAATAATAATTCAGTGGATTTGAGGCATTTGTCATCAGTCGAAATGAGTTGGCCAAGGTAAACATAGCTTGACACTAGTTCCAGAATTTCTCCAATTATGTGAATGAAAGCTTTTGAACTTTCTTTCTTTTTGGTATAAAATTATAAGTACAAACTGGCAAAAAAGAAGGAACACTTGTTTGTGGTGTTTCATGTTTATTGATTGAGCAGGGTACTCCACTAACAGACATGTAAAAACAGCTAGCCAGGTTAAACACAATTATACGAGGTACAATCATTAAGTAACAGCAATTTTATTAATAACATTTAAACAAGATTGTGTGAACAAGAAATTTGTTGTCTTATTTTTCGACATAGTCTCCGTGCCTGGAAACACACTTTGTCCACTAATTTGTCGGTGCCCTCTAGAAAAAAAAATCTTTTGGTGTAACCTTTAATCAATTTTACCTCCATCACCTCGTTGTCAGCCGCCATGGAACTCATCAACTACACACTTTCCTATAACTAAGGTCATCAAGGACAATTCTGTGTGCAGAAGAGTGACTCATGTTGAAATCTACAACTATTGCATCAATAGTGACTTGCCTGTTGCCACGGACTAGCTAGTCAATCTGCTGTTTCACTGTGTCAGTTGTCACGCCTGCTGGCCTCCCATGCGGCAGTTCATCAATGACGCTTCTGTCTTTCGTTTTGAAATCTTTCTACCCCTTCACACACTCTCCTCTGACTCAAACTGTATCCACACTGAAAATTCTGTTGTAGATTTCAGAAGGTTTCACACCCTCTGACCACATCTGTAGATTTCAGAAGGTTTCACACCCTCTGACCACATCTGTAGATTTCAGAAGGTTTCACACCCTCTGACCACATCTGTAGATTTCAGAAGGTTTCACACCCTCTGACCACATCTATAGATTTCAGAAGGTTTCACACCCTCTGACCACATCTATAGATTTCAGAAGGTTTCACACCCTCTGACCACATCTGTAGATTTCAGAAGGTTTCACACCCTCTGACCGCATCTGTAGATTTCAGAAGGTTTCACATTCTCTGACCACATCTGTAGATTTCAGAAGGTTTCACACCCTCTGACCTCATCTGTAGATTTCAGAAGGTTTCACACCCTCTAACCAAAAAACAAACAACAGAATAACCCCTCATTGTTTTTCCACAGTGCAAGATGACAGTTGGGCGCCCATGTTGTACACCATATTGCGCATGCTGCTCAATCGTCACAACCCCTGTATTTTGTATTGATAATGAGCAATTTTGTGTCCTGAAATACGATTTTTTCATTGTACATACTCTTCTATGTGCTTTATAATGAAATTGCAATTACTTAATGACTGTCCCTCGATATCTCCGTATACATTCAGAATGTGAATAAAGCAACATTCCTAGCAAAAATATAGTGATTTAATTCAAAACTGTTATAATACAAACAGACATTTGATTTTTAAATGCGTTCTTTGGATGTAAGATTGACTGAGAAGTTTGAGCCAGTGTCTCGTACAGTAAAAGGGCAGGATTAGTACACTACAATCGCATTTCAGATTTGCTCATTTGCTATCTAACTATACAGCCCAGTCTTCAGAGGCTCCAATAACTGAGATTCAATAGCTGAGATATAATAACTGAGATTCAATAGCTGAGATATAATAACTGAGGAAGGACGATAGCAGAATATGTAAGGATCTTCTCTCTAGGGAATTACTGTTGGAGAAAAGGTCTCAGGGTCATCCAGTACTTGGGTACAAGGATGTATGCAAGCAGGATATGAATGATGTATATAGCGTTTTGGAATCATAGGAAAATGACGTCATGGATCATGGTACATGGATGGGCAGGATTAAGCATGGAATACACACAAGGCAGATACTGATTGTGGATAGTCTAAGAAACGCCACACCATGCGATGCCGCAACGGTCCTGATTTTCTTTCCACACACTGTGGAAGACACCTCTCTGCTTGGATTAGTCTTACGAGTCCTATATGTTATCGCCATAGACTGTAGTTACATCCTTTTTTCTTAAAGCACAATTTATTATCGTCTGACAAGATGGAAAGCGCCAATGATACATATTACATTCTCTGGCTAGTCTTTCATATTACTATTAGTCCTTATTTTACTAACACAATAATAATAATAATCTACCTAGGTGCCAATGAGTCGATTGATGGCCGAAGTCCATGAGGCATATAATTTTGATGGGGTGTGGGCGGTTTGTCGCTGCCAGATTTTGCCTGGGGACGTCTTCATGTGGGACAGGGTTTTTTTCCACCCTTAATTTTGACAGTTGGGTGCAGGACCCATCAGTCTGGAGAATTCTGGGACAGGTGGGCCACATGACTTGAGAGAGAGAGAGGAGGCGATGGGTCCATCGTAGAAATGATACTCTCGAGATGTGTTTGTTGGACGACCTAAATGCTGATAACCCTGTTGGGACTAGACTTTGTACAGAGGGTTCATAGACAAGGCTGCCATACCAATTCCTCGGACAATGTCAGGACTTCTACATACTAACACAATGATGTAGATGCATACAAACAGTAAATGAAAACAAGAAATGGATGAGATGGGAAGAATAGTTCAAGGAGTTTCAGGAAGGTCAACAAATGGAAACAGAATGTTCACCACCAAATAAAATGGTATCAAAGAACCATCAGGTACATTAGCAGAAGGCTACACACACTATGGAATGAAAAAAAGATGTTTAAGCGTACAGATGAGGGTATTTGATGCTCAGTAACAGTAGCAAAGCGTGATGATAATTTTAGGGTAAGCTGAGTCATGAACATAAAGGGGAACACATTTCTGAAAAAAATATATATCATCCTCTCCTTTAACACGTGATCAAATCGGAATCACAAAACTAAACAAACTGCACTGAAATAACATTTGAAACACAATTTTAGAGCTTGAAATGTAACACTCAGTCAGGGAAGGCCGGCCTAATTTGTGGCTAGATGGCTGTGAGGAAAAAGTAGCACCATGATGATCGTCTCCTAGCTACCAATTGACCTGGTTCTTTCGCTGTGTTAGACTAGACGCAATTAGCTTACCTTTCCAATAGTAAAGGAATAAATTCAATTTGCGATTACTTAGCCTATCCTGTTTATGTAAGTGACCACTTACAAGCTGTTTACAAAATGCATCCTTGCCAGAGTCCACACCACTCTTGAAGAATCGCAACCAGTCGAACAGGCAGGCTTTCAGCGTTTTCGTACAGCACAATGGACCATATTTCAACCTGCGCTGCCGCCTTATTGAAGCGGCCCGAGAGTTCCAGACACACTTGATATTCCCCTTCATCGACTAAAAAAAGGCTTTGATTCGGTAGAACTACATTTTGTCTGGCGTTCACTGTTGGAACGAGGTGTAGATCCTAGTTACATCAGAGTTCTCACCAACAGCTATACAAGCTGCACTACCTCATTTTGTCACTTCCAACGTCCAATTGTGATATCGATTCAAAAGAGGGTCTGACAGTGCGATCCTATCTTATGATCCAGTCTTCCTTGGTGAGGTATGATTAGAGGGTGTCAATAAGTACATTTATCTTGGACGTCTTCTCAATATGGAGAATAACCTTGAACCCGAACTGACAAGACATCGCCGCGTGAGTTCGGCAGCCTTCTCGTCTATTAACACTGCCCTGGATGGTTGTCATGACTAGGACCTACAAACCTCTCTCTTTAATTCCACTGTTCTCCCTGCGATGTGCTACAGTGCCGAGATGTGGACACTAACAAAATCACTAGAGGACAAATTGAGAATGACCCAGGCCTACCTTGAGAGACGCTTGGTCGGAATAACTCTCCGGAACCAACGTATGCAAGGTGTCCACAATTCTGACATAAGACGATTGTCCCTGGTGAAAGATGCGGTAATCCGTGCAGACAAGGCAAAACATAGATGGGCAGGTCACATATTGTGACGAAACGATGGAGCATAGCGACAGCAGTCTGGAACCCACGAGGTAAGAAGAGACCGCGGGGAAGACCTCCAATGCATTGATCATACTACCTTGCTGTATGCTGCAACACCTGAGATGCCTCTAGAGGAGCACTTACCCCGCACTGGACTTCTGTGGCCCAAGACGGGGTCTGCTGGAGACGAAGTTGGTACCTGCAGCTATGGACGAGGAATGGATCTTGATCAAGATCCTGTTTATTCCAACTTTTCACTACCGCTCAGTAATAAAAAAAAAAAAGACGCTATAAATATTAATGGTGAGATAATTGAATTGACCAAAGATACAGCACAGTGAATAAGCTGACAGCAGCCAGTTTCTCATAGCTGCCCAAGATACTGTTTCATCTCCAAGTGGCATCCCTGGTAACAAGCTGCACTAGTGCAGTCTCACTAAGAGAATAAGGGTTCGAGCTGGAAAGGCAAACTCAGTACCCAAAAAGATGTGCCAGATTTCTGTGAGCACATGTTACAATTTCATCATCTTCTGTTTGAAATCCATGATCTGCAGCATCATAACTAAGCCATTCAGCAATTCTTGAGTGATATGAGGTCAAATGTGGAGTGCCACATAGCTCGGTTTCAGGACCAATACATGATTTGAGCGATGATAACCATTCCATGATTGCAAAATTTGTGGATAACACACAAGACTATAAAGAGCTGTCTCATCTAAAGCAGAGGTGGATATATTGAGGTCAGATTTAGATACAATTCAAGAATAGAGCTGGCAGATGGAATTTAATGTATATAAATGTACAGTCATTCATTAACATCAGCTCCAGACCCTATCATCATCACCATCAGGTCATTCAGTAATGGGACTGATTTGGGACTTACGACACCAGCATCATCATCAAGTCATTCAGTCATGGGACTGATTTCGGGCTCCAGACACCAGCATCATCATTAAGTCATTCAGTCCTGGGACTGATTTGGGGTTTCAGACACCAGCATGATTAAGTCATTCAGTAATGGGACTGATTTGGGGCTTCAGACACCGGTATCATCAAGTCATTCAGTCCTGAGACTGATTTGGGGCTTCAGACTCCAGAATCATCAAGTCATTCAGTAATGGGACTGATTTGGGGCTTCAGACTCCAGAATCATCAAGTCATTCATTAATGGGACTGATTTAGGGTTTCAGACACCAGTATCATCAAGTCATTCAGTTCTGGGACTGATTTGGGGCTTCAGTCACCAGTATCATCAAGTCATTCAGTAATGGGACTGATTTGGGGCTTCAGACACCATTATCATCAAGTCATTAAGTCCTGGGACTGATTTCGGGCTTCAGACACCAGCATCATCAAGTCATTCAGAAATGGGACTGATTTGGGGCTTCAGACACCAGAATCATCAAGTCATTCAGTCATGGGACTGATTAGGGGTTTCAGACACCAGTATCATCAAGTCATTCAGTCCTGAGACTGATTTCAGGCTTCAGACACCAGCATCATCAAGTCATTCAGAAATGGGACTGATTTGGGGCTTCAGACACCAGAATCATCAAGTCATTCAGTCATGGGACTGATTTGGGGTTTCAGACACCAGTATCATCAAGTCATTCAGTCATGGGACTGATTTGGGGCTTCGGACACTGGTATCATCATCAAGTCATTCAGTCCGGGGACTGAGTTGGGGTTTCAGACACCAGTATCATCAAGTCATTCAGTATTGGGACTGATTTGGGGCTTCAGACACCGGTATCATCATCAAGTCATTCAGTCCTGAAACTGAGTTGGGGCTTCAGACACTAGTATCATCAAGTCATTCAGTAATGGAACTGATTTGGGGCTTCAGACACCAGCATCATCATCAAGTCATTCAGTCCTAGGACTGATTTGGGGCTCCAGACACCAGCATCATCATCAAGTCATTCAGTCCTGGGACTGATTTGGGGCTTCAGTCACCAATATTATCAAGTCATTCAGTAATAGGACTGATTTGGGGCTTCAGACACCAGCATCATCAAGTCATTCAGTCCTGGGACTGATTTGGGCCTTCAGACACCAGTATCATCAAGTCATTCAGTAATGGGACTGATTTGGGGTTTCAGACACCAGCATCATCAAGTCATTCAGTAATGGGACTGATTTGGGGCTTCAGATCCGGTATCATCAAGTCATTCAGTCCTGGGAATGATTTGGGGCTTCAGACACCAGTATCATCAAGTCATTCAGTAATGGGACTGATTTGGGGCTTTAGACACCGGTATCATCAAGTCATTCAGTCCTGGGACTGATTTGGGCCTTCAGACACCAGTATCATCAAGTCATTCAGTTCTGGGACTGATTTGGGGCTTCAGACTCCAGCATCATTATCAAGTCATTCAGTAATGGGACTAATTTGGGGCTTCAGACACCAGTATCATCAAGTCATTCAGTCCTGTGACTGATTTGGGGCTTCAGACTCCAGCATCATCATCAAGTCATTCAGTAATGAGACTGATTTGGGGCTTCAGACACCAGCATCATATAGTCATTCAGAAATGGGACTGATTTGGGACTTCAGACACCAATATCATCAAGTCATTAAGTAATGGGACTGATTTGGGGCTTTAGACACCGGTATCATCAAGTCATTCAGTCCTGGGACTGATTTGGGGCTTCAGACTCCAGAATCATCGTCATTCAGTAATGGGACTGATTTGGGCTTCAGACGCCAGAATCATCAAGTCATTCAGTAAAGGGATGGTTTGGGGTTTCAGACACCAGTATCATCAAGTCATTCAGTCCTGAGACTGATTTGGGGCTTCAGTCACCAGTATCATCAAGTCATTTAGTAATGGGACTGATTTGGGGCTTCAGACTCCAGCATCATCATCAAGTCATTCAGTCCTGGGACTAATTTGGGCTTCAGACACTAGTATCATCAAGTCATTCAGTCCTGGGACTGATTTGGGGCTTCAGACACCAGTATCATCAAGTCATTCAGTAATGGGACTGATTTAGGGACTTCAGACACCAGTATCATCAAGTCATTCAGTCCTGGGACTGATTTAGGGACTTCAGACACCAGTATCATCAAGTCATTCAGTCCTGGGACTGATCTCAGGCTTCAGACACCAGCATCATCAAGTCATTCAGTAATGGGACTGATTTGGCGTTTCAGACACCAGCATCATCAAGTCATTCAGTAATGGGACTGATCTGGGGCTTCAGATCCGGTATCATAGAGTCATTCAGTCCTGGGAATGATTTGGGGCTTCAGACTCCAGAATCATCGTCATTCAGTAATGGGACTGATTTGGGGCTTCAGACTCCAGAATCATCAAGTCATTCAGTAATGGGATGGTTTGGGGTTTCAGACACTAGTATCATCAAGTCATTCAGTAATGGGACTGATTTGGGGCTTCAGACACCAGAATCATCAAGTCATTCAGTCATGGGACTGATTTGGGGTTTCAGACACCAGTATCATCAAGTCATTCAGTCATGGAACTGATTTGGGGCTTCGGACACTGGTATCATCATCAAGTCATTCAGTCCGGGAACTGAGTTGGGGTTTCAGACACCAGTATCATCAAGTCATTCAGTATTGGTACTGATTTGGGGCTTCAGACACCGGTATCATCATCAAGTCATTCGGTCCTGAAACTGAGTTGGGGCTTCAGACACTAGTATCATCAAGTCATTCAGTAATGGAACTGATTTGGGGCTTCAGACACCAGTATCATCATCAAGTCATTCAGTCCTAGGTCTGATTTCGGGCTTCAGACACCAGCATCATCATCAAGTCATTCAGTCCTGGGACTGATTTAGGGCTTCAGTCACCAATATTATCAAGTCATTCAGTAATGGGACTGATTTGGGCCTTCAGACACCAGTATCATCAAGTCATTCAGTAATGGGACTGATTTGGAGCTTCAGACTCCAGCATCATTATCAAGTCATTCATTAATGTGACTGATTTGGGGTTTCAGATACCAGCATCATCAAGTCATTCAGTAATGGGACTGATTTGGGGCTTCAGATCCGGTATCATCAAGTCATTCAGTCCTGGGAATGATTTGGGGCTTCAGACACCAGTATCATCAAGTCATTCAATAATGGGACTGATTTGGGGCTTTAGACACCGGTATCATCAAGTCATTCAGTAATAGGACTAATTTGGGGTTTCAGACACCAGCATCATCAAGTCATTCAGTAATGGGACTGATTTGGGGCTTCAGATCCGGTATAATCAAGTCATTCAGTCCTGGGAATGATTTGGGGCTTCAGACTCCAGAATCATCGTCATTCAGTAATGGGACTGATTTGGGGCTTAAGACTCCAGAATCATCAACTCATTCAGTAATGGGATGGTTTGGGGTTTCAGACACTAGTATCATCAAGTCATTCAGTAATGGGACTGATTTGGGGGCTTCAGACACCAGTATCATCAAGTCATTCAGTCCTGGGACTGATCTCAGGCTTCAGACACCAGCATCATCAAGTCATTCAGTAATGGGACTGATTTAGGGACTTCAGACACCAGTATCATCGTCATTCAGTCCTTGGACTGATTTAGGGACTTCAGACACCAGTATCATCAAGTCATTCAGTCCTGGGACTGATTTCAGGCTTCAGACGCCAGCATCATCAAGTCATTCAGAAATGGGACTGATTTGGGGCTTCAGACACCAGTATCATCAAGTCATTCAGTCCTGGGACTGATCTCAGGCTTCAGACACCAGCATCATCAAGTCATTCAGTAATGGGACTGATTTGGCGTTTCAGACACCAGCATCATCAAGTCATTCAGTAATGGGACTGATCTGGGGCTTCAGATCCGGTATCATAGAGTCATTCAGTCCTGGGAATGATTTGGGGCTTCAGACTCCAGAATCATCGTCATTCAGTAATGGGACTGATTTGGGGCTTTAGACTCCAGAATCATCAAGTCATTCAGTAATGGGATGGTTTGGGGTTTCAGACACTAGTATCATCAAGTCATTCAGTAATGGGACTGATTTGGGGCTTCAGACACCAGTATCATCAACTCATTCAGTCCTGGGACTGATTTCGGGCTTCAGAGAACAGCATCATCAAGTCATTCAGTAATGGAACTGATTTGGGGTTTCAGACACCAGCATCATCAAGTCATTCAGTCATGGGACTGATTTGGGGCTTCAGACACCAGCATCATCAAGTCATTCAGAAATGGGACTGATTTGGGGCTTCAGACACCAGAATCATCAAGTCATTCAGTCATGGGACTGATTTGGGGTTTCAGACACCAGTATCATCAAGTCATTCAGTCATGGAACTGATTTGGGGCTTCGGACACTGGTATCATCATCAAGTCATTCAGTCCGGGGACTGAGTTGGGGTTTCAGACACCAGTATCATCAAGTCATTCAGTATTGGTACTGATTTGGGGCTTCAGACACCGGTATCATCATCAAGTCATTCGGTCCTGAAACTGAGTTGGGGCTTCAGACACTAGTATCATCAAGTCATTCAGTAATGGAACTGATTTGGGGCTTCAGACACCAGTATCATCATCAAGTCATTCAGTCCTAGGTCTGATTTCGGGCTTCAGACACCAGCATCATCATCAAGTCATTCAGTCCTGGGACTGATTTGGGGCTTCAGTCACCAATATTATCAAGTCATTCAGTAATGGGACTGATTTGGGGCTTCAGACACCAGCATCATCAAGTCATTCAGTCCTGGGACTGATTTGGGCCTTCAGACACCAGTATCATCAAGTCATTCAGTAATGGGACTGATTTGGAGCTTCAGACTCCTGCATCATTATCAAGTCATTCATTAATGTGACTGATTTGGGGTTTCAGATACCAGCATCATCAAGTCATTCAGTAATGGGACTGATTTGGGGCTTCAGATCCGGTATCATCAAGTCATTCAGTCCTGGGAATGATTTGGGGCTTCAGACACCAGTATTATCAAGTCATTCAATAATGGGACTGATTTGGGGCTTTAGACACCGGTATCATCAAGTCATTCAGTCCTGGGACTGATTTGGGCCTTCAGACACCATTATCATCAAGTCATTCAGTTCTGGGACTGATTTTGGGCTTCAGACTCCAGCATCATTATCAAGTCATTCAGTAATAGGACTAATTTGGGGTTTCAGACACCAGCATCATCAAGTCATTCAGTAATGGGACTGATTTGGGGCTTCAGATCCGGTATAATCAAGTCATTCAGCCCTGGGAATGATTTGGGGCTTCAGACTCCAGAATCATCGTCATTCAGTAATGGGACTGATTTGGGGCTTCAGACTCCAGAATCATCAAGTCATTCAGTAATGGGATGGTTTGGGGTTTCAGACACTAGTATCATCAAGTCATTCAGTAATGGGACTGATTTGGGGGCTTCAGACACCAGTATCATCAAGTCATTCAGTCCTGGGACTGATTTCGGGCTTCAGAAACCAGCATCATCAAGTCATTCAATAATGGGACTGATTTGGGGCTTTAGACACCGGTATCATCAAGTCATTCAGTCCTGGGACTGATTTGGGCCTTCAGACACCATTATCATCAAGTCATTCAGTTCTGGGACTGATTTTGGGCTTCAGACTCCAGCATCATTATCAAGTCATTCAGTAATAGGACTAATTTGGGGTTTCAGACACCAGCATCATCAAGTCATTCAGTAATGGGACTGATTTGGGGCTTCAGATCCGGTATAATCAAGTCATTCAGCCCTGGGAATGATTTGGGGCTTCAGACTCCAGAATCATCGTCATTCAGTAATGGGACTGATTTGGGGCTTCAGACTCCAGAATCATCAAGTCATTCAGTAATGGGATGGTTTGGGGTTTCAGACACTAGTATCATCAAGTCATTCAGTAATGGGACTGATTTGGGGGCTTCAGACACCAGTATCATCAAGTCATTCAGTCCTGGGACTGATTTCGGGCTTCAGAAACCAGCATCATCAAGTCATTCAGTAATGGGACTGATTTGGGGCTTCAGACACCAGTATCATCAAGTCATTCAGTCCTGTGACTGATTTGGGGCTTCAGACTTCAGCATCATCATCAAGTCATTCAGTAATGAGACTGATTTGGGGCTTCAGACACCAGCATCATCAAGTCATTCAGAAACAGGACTGATTTGGGGCATCAGACACCAGTATCATCAAGTCATTCAGTAATGGGACTGATTTGGGGCTTTAGACACCGGTATCATCAAGTCATTCAGTCCTGGGAATGATTTGGGGCTTCAGACTCCAGAATCATCGTCATTCAGTAATGGGACTGATTTGGGCTTCAGACGCCAGAATCATCAAGTCATTCAGTAAAGGGATGGTTTGGGGATTCAGACACCAGTATCATAAAGTCATTCAGTCCTGAGACTGATTTGGGGCTTCAGTCACCAGTATCATCAAGTCATTCAGTCCTGGGACTGATTTCGGGCTTCAGACTCCAGAATCATCGTCATTCAGTAATGGGACTGATTTGGGGCTTAAGACTCCAGAATCATCAACTCATTCAGTAATGGGATGGTTTGGGGTTTCAGACACTAGTATCATCAAGTCATTCAGTAATGGGACTGATTTGGGGGCTTCAGACACCAGTATCATCAAGTCATTCAGTCCTGGGACTGATCTCAGGCTTCAGACACCAGCATCATCAAGTCATTCAGTAATGGGACTGATTTAGGGACTTCAGACACCAGTATCATCGTCATTCAGTCCTTGGACTGATTTAGGGACTTCAGACACCAGTATCATCAAGTCATTCAGTCCTGGGACTGATTTCAGGCTTCAGACGCCAGCATCATCAAGTCATTCAGAAATGGGACTGATTTGGGGCTTCAGACACCAGTATCATCAAGTCATTCAGTCCTGGGACTGATCTCAGGCTTCAGACACCAGCATCATCAAGTCATTCAGTAATGGGACTGATTTGGCGTTTCAGACACCAGCATCATCAAGTCATTCAGTAATGGGACTGATCTGGGGCTTCAGATCCGGTATCATAGAGTCATTCAGTCCTGGGAATGATTTGGGGCTTCAGACTCCAGAATCATCGTCATTCAGTAATGGGACTGATTTGGGGCTTTAGACTCCAGAATCATCAAGTCATTCAGTAATGGGATGGTTTGGGGTTTCAGACACTAGTATCATCAAGTCATTCAGTAATGGGACTGATTTGGGGCTTCAGACACCAGTATCATCAACTCATTCAGTCCTGGGACTGATTTCGGGCTTCAGAGAACAGCATCATCAAGTCATTCAGTAATGGAACTGATTTGGGGTTTCAGACACCAGCATCATCAAGTCATTCAGTCATGGGACTGATTTGGGGCTTCAGACACCAGCATCATCAAGTCATTCAGAAATGGGACTGATTTGGGGCTTCAGACACCAGAATCATCAAGTCATTCAGTCATGGGACTGATTTGGGGTTTCAGACACCAGTATCATCAAGTCATTCAGTCATGGAACTGATTTGGGGCTTCGGACACTGGTATCATCATCAAGTCATTCAGTCCGGGGACTGAGTTGGGGTTTCAGACACCAGTATCATCAAGTCATTCAGTATTGGTACTGATTTGGGGCTTCAGACACCGGTATCATCATCAAGTCATTCGGTCCTGAAACTGAGTTGGGGCTTCAGACACTAGTATCATCAAGTCATTCAGTAATGGAACTGATTTGGGGCTTCAGACACCAGTATCATCATCAAGTCATTCAGTCCTAGGTCTGATTTCGGGCTTCAGACACCAGCATCATCATCAAGTCATTCAGTCCTGGGACTGATTTGGGGCTTCAGTCACCAATATTATCAAGTCATTCAGTAATGGGACTGATTTGGGGCTTCAGACACCAGCATCATCAAGTCATTCAGTCCTGGGACTGATTTGGGCCTTCAGACACCAGTATCATCAAGTCATTCAGTAATGGGACTGATTTGGAGCTTCAGACTCCTGCATCATTATCAAGTCATTCATTAATGTGACTGATTTGGGGTTTCAGATACCAGCATCATCAAGTCATTCAGTAATGGGACTGATTTGGGGCTTCAGATCCGGTATCATCAAGTCATTCAGTCCTGGGAATGATTTGGGGCTTCAGACACCAGTATCATCAAGTCATTCAATAATGGGACTGATTTGGGGCTTTAGACACCGGTATCATCAAGTCATTCAGTCCTGGGACTGATTTGGGCCTTCAGACACCATTATCATCAAGTCATTCAGTTCTGGGACTGATTTTGGGCTTCAGACTCCAGCATCATTATCAAGTCATTCAGTAATAGGACTAATTTGGGGTTTCAGACACCAGCATCATCAAGTCATTCAGTAATGGGACTGATTTGGGGCTTCAGATCCGGTATAATCAAGTCATTCAGCCCTGGGAATGATTTGGGGCTTCAGACTCCAGAATCATCGTCATTCAGTAATGGGACTGATTTGGGGCTTCAGACTCCAGAATCATCAAGTCATTCAGTAATGGGATGGTTTGGGGTTTCAGACACTAGTATCATCAAGTCATTCAGTAATGGGACTGATTTGGGGGCTTCAGACACCAGTATCATCAAGTCATTCAGTCCTGGGACTGATTTCGGGCTTCAGAAACCAGCATCATCAAGTCATTCAATAATGGGACTGATTTGGGGCTTTAGACACCGGTATCATCAAGTCATTCAGTCCTGGGACTGATTTGGGCCTTCAGACACCATTATCATCAAGTCATTCAGTTCTGGGACTGATTTTGGGCTTCAGACTCCAGCATCATTATCAAGTCATTCAGTAATAGGACTAATTTGGGGTTTCAGACACCAGCATCATCAAGTCATTCAGTAATGGGACTGATTTGGGGCTTCAGATCCGGTATAATCAAGTCATTCAGCCCTGGGAATGATTTGGGGCTTCAGACTCCAGAATCATCGTCATTCAGTAATGGGACTGATTTGGGGCTTCAGACTCCAGAATCATCAAGTCATTCAGTAATGGGATGGTTTGGGGTTTCAGACACTAGTATCATCAAGTCATTCAGTAATGGGACTGATTTGGGGGCTTCAGACACCAGTATCATCAAGTCATTCAGTCCTGGGACTGATTTCGGGCTTCAGAAACCAGCATCATCAAGTCATTCAGTAATGGGACTGATTTGGGGCTTCAGACACCAGTATCATCAAGTCATTCAGTCCTGTGACTGATTTGGGGCTTCAGACTTCAGCATCATCATCAAGTCATTCAGTAATGAGACTGATTTGGGGCTTCAGACACCAGCATCATCAAGTCATTCAGAAACAGGACTGATTTGGGGCATCAGACACCAGTATCATCAAGTCATTCAGTAATGGGACTGATTTGGGGCTTTAGACACCGGTATCATCAAGTCATTCAGTCCTGGGAATGATTTGGGGCTTCAGACTCCAGAATCATCGTCATTCAGTAATGGGACTGATTTGGGCTTCAGACGCCAGAATCATCAAGTCATTCAGTAAAGGGATGGTTTAGGGATTCAGACACCAGTATCATAAAGTCATTCAGTCCTGAGACTGATTTGGGGCTTCAGTCACCAGTATCATCAAGTCATTCAGTCCTGGGACTGATTTCGGGCTTCAGACGCCAGCATCATCAAGTCATTCAGAAATGGGACTGATTTGGGGCTTCAGACACCAGTATCATCAAGTCATTCAGTCCTGGGACTGATCTCAGGCTTCAGACACCAGCATCATCAAGTCATTCAGTAATGGGACTGATTTGGCGTTTCAGACACCAGCATCATCAAGTCATTCAGTAATGGGACTGATCTGGGGCTTCAGATCCGGTTTCATAGAGTCATTCAGTCCTGGGAATGATTTGGGGCTTCAGACTCCAGAATCATCGTCATTCCGTAATGGGACTGATTTGGGGCTTCAGACTCCAGAATCATCAAGTCATTCAGTAATGGGATGGTTTGGGGTTTCAGACACTAGTATCATCAAGTCATTCAGTAATGGGACTGATTTGGGGCTTCAGACACCAGTATCATCAAGTCATTCAGTCCTGGGACTGATTTCGGGCTTCAGAGACCAGCATCATCAAGTCATTCAGTCATGGTACTGATTTGGGGCTTCAGACACCAGCATCATCAAGTCATTCAGAAATGGGACTGATTTGGGGCTTCAGACACCAGAATCATCAAGTCATTCAGTCATGGGACTGATTTGGGGTTTCAGACACCAGTATCATCAAGTCATTCAGTCATGGGACTGATTTGGGGGCTTCAGACACTGGTATCATCATCAAGTCATTCAGTCCGGGGACTGAGTTGGGGTTTCAGACACCAGTATCATCAAGTCATTCAGTATTGGTACTGATTTGGGGCTACAGACACCGGTATCATCATCAAGTCATTCAGTCCTGAAACTGAGTTGGGGCTTCAGACACTAGTATCATCAAGTCATTCAGTAATGGAACTGATTTGGGGCTTCAGACACCAGTATCATCATCAAGTCAATCAGTCCTAGGACTGATTTCGGGCTTCAGACACCAGCATCATCATCAAGTCATTCAGTCCTGGGACTGATTTGGGGCTTCAGTCACCAATATTATCAAGTCATTCAGTAATGGGACTGATTTGGGGCTTCAGACACCAGCATCATCAAGTCATTCAGTCCTGGGACTGATTTCGGCCTTCAGACACCAGTATCATCAAGTCATTCAGTAATGGGACTGATTTGGGGCTTCAGACTCCAGCATCATTATCAAGTCATTCAGTCCTGGGACTGATTTGGGGCTTCAGACTCCAGCATCATTATCAAGTCATTCAGTAATGGGACTGATTTGGGGCTTCAGATCCGGTATAATCAAGTCATTCAGTCCTGGGAATGATTTGGGGCTTCAGACTCCAGAGTCATCGTCATTCAGTAATGGGACTGATTTGGAGCTTCAGACTCCAGAATCATCAAGTCATTCAGTCATGGGACTGATTTGGTGCTTCGGACACTGGTATCATCATCAAGTCATTCAGTCCGGGGACTGAGTTGGGGTTTCAGACACCAGTATCATCAAGTCATTCAGTATTGGGACTGATTTGGGGCTTCAGTAACCGGTATCATCAAGTCATTCAGTAATGGAACTGATTTGGGGCTTAAGACCCCAGCATCATCATCAAGTCATTCAGTCCTAGGACTGATTTGGGGCTCCAGACACCAGCATCATCATCAAGTCATTCAGTCCTGGGACTGATTTTGGGCTTCAGTCACCAATATTATCAAGTCATTAAGTAATGGGACCTATTTGGGGCTTCAGACACCAGCATCATCAAGTCATTCAGTCCTGGGACTGATTTGGGCCTTCAGACACCAGTATCATCAAGTCATTCAGTAATGGGACTGATTTGGGGCTTCAGACTCCAGCATCATTATCAAGTCATTCATTAATGTGACTGATTTGGGGTTTCAGACACCAGCATCATCAAGTCATTCAGTAATGGGACTGATTTGGGGCCTCAGATCCGGTATCATCAAGTAATTCAGTCCAGGGAATGATTTGGGGCTTCAGACACCAGTATCATCAAGTCATTCAGTAATGGGACTGATTTGGGGCTTTAGACACCGGTATCATCAAGTCATTCAGTCCTGGGACTGATTTGGGCCTTCAGACACCAGTATCAACAAGTCATTCAGTTCTGGGACTGATTTGGGGCTTCAGACTCCAGCATCATTATCAAGTCATTCAGTAATGGGACTAATTTGGGGTTTCAGACACCAGCATCATCAAGTCATTCAGTAATGGGACTGATTTGGGGCTTCAGATCGTGTATAATCAAGTCATTCAGTCCTGGGAATGATTTGGGGCTTCAGACTCCAGAATCATCGTCATTCAGTAATGGGACTGATTTAGGGCTTAATACTCCAGAATTATCAAGTCATTCAGTAATGGGATGGTTTGGGGTTTCAGACACTAGTATCATCAAGTCATTCAGTAATGGGACTGATTTGGGGCTTCAGACACCAGTATCATCAAGTCATTCAGTCCTGGGACTGATTTGGGGCTTCAGAAACCAGCATCATCAAGTCATTCAGTAATGGGACTGATTTGGGGCTTCAGACACCAGTATCATCAAGTCATTCAGTCCTGTGACTGATTTGGGGCTTCAGACTCCAGCATCATCAAGTCATTCAGTAATGGGACTAATTTTGGGCTTCAGACATCAGCATCATCAAGTCATTCAGAAATGGGACTGATTTGGGGCTTCAGACGCCAGTATCATCAAGTCATTCAGTCCTGGGAATGATTTGGGGCTTCAGACACCAGTATCATCAAGTCATTCAGTAATGGGACTGATTTGGGGATTTAGACACCGGTATCATCAAGTCATTCAGTCCTGGGACTGATTTCGGCCTTCAGACACCAGTATCATCAAGTCATTCAGTTCTGGGACTGATTTGGGGGCTTCAGACTCCAGCATCATTATCAAGTCATTCAGTAATGGGACTAATTTGGGGTTTCAGACACCAGCATCATCAAGTCATTCAGTAACGTGACTGATTTGGGGCTTCAGATCCGGTATAATCAAGTCATTCAGTCCTGGGAATGATTTGGGGCTTCAGACTCCAGAATCATCGTCATTCAGTAATGGGACTGATTTGGGGCTTCAGACTCCAGAATCATCAAGTCATTCAGTAATGGAAAGGTTTGGGGTTTCAGACACTAGTATCATCAAGTCATTCAGTAATGGGACAGATTTGGGGCTTCAGACACCAGTATCATCAAGTCATTCAGTCCTGGGACTGATTTCGGGCTTCAGAAACCAGCATCATCAAGTCATTCAGTAATGGGACTGATTTGGGGCTTCAGACACCAGTATCATCAAGTCATTCAGTCATGTGACTGATTTGGGGCTTCAGACTCAGCATCATCATCAAGTCATTCAGTAATGAGACTGATTTGGGGCTTCAGACATCAGCATCATCAAGTCATTCAGAAATGGGACTGATTTGGGGCTTCAGACACCAGTATCATCAAGTCATTCAGTAATGGGACTGATTTGGGGCTTTAGACACCGGTATCATCAAGTCATTCAGTCCTGGGAATGATTTGGGGCTTCAGACTCCAGAATCATCGTCATTCAGTAATGGGACTGATTTGGGCTTCAGACGCCAGAATCATCAAGTCATTCAGTAAAGGGATGGTTTGGGGTTTCAGACACCAGTATCATCAAGTCATTCAGTCCTGAGACTGATTTGGGGCTTCAGTCACCAGTATCATCAAGTCATTTAGTAATGGAACTGATTTGGGGCTTCAGACTCCAGCATCATCATCAAGTCATTCAGTCCTGGGACTAATTTGAGCTTTAGACACTAGTATCATCAAGTCATTCAGTCCTGGGACTGATTTGGGGCTTCAGACTCCAGCATCATTATCAAGTCATTCAGTAATGGGACTGATTTGGGGCTTCAGATCCGGTATAATCAAGTCATTCAGTCCTGGGAATGATTTGGGGCTTCAGACTCCAGAGTCATCGTCATTCAGTAATGGGACTGATTTGGAGCTTCAGACTCCAGAATCATCAAGTCATTCAGTCATGGGACTGATTTGGTGCTTCGGACACTGGTATCATCATCAAGTCATTCAGTCCGGGGACTGAGTTGGGGTTTCAGACACCAGTATCATCAAGTCATTCAGTATTGGGACTGATTTGGGGCTTCAGTCACCGGTATCATCAAGTCATTCAGTAATGGAACTGATTTGGGGCTTAAGACCCCAGCATCATCATCAAGTCATTCAGTCCTAGGACTGATTTGGGGCTCCAGACACCAGAATCATTATCAAGTCATTCAGTCCTGGGACTGATTTTGGGCTTCAGTCACCAATATTATCAAGTCATTAAGTAATGGGACCTATTTGGGGCTTCAGACACCAGCATCATCAAGTCATTCAGTCCTGGGACTGATTTGGGCCTTCAGACACCAGTATCATCAAGTCATTCAGTATTGGTACTGATTTGGGGCTTCAGACACCGGTATCATCATCAAGTCATTCAGTCCTGAAACTGAGTTGGGGCTTCAGACACTAGTATCATCAAGTCATTCAGTAATGGAACTGATTTGGGGCTTCAGACACCAGTATCATCATCAAGTCATTCAGTCCTAGGACTGATTTCGGGCTTCAGACACCAGCATCATCATCAAGTCATTCAGTCCTGGGACTGATTTGGGGCTTCAGTCACCAATATTATCAAGTCATTCAGTAATGGGACTGATTTGGGGCTTCAGACACCAGCATCATCAAGTCATTCAGTCCTGGGACTGATTTCGGCCTTCAGACACCAGTATCATCAAGTCATTCAGTAATGGGACTGATTTGGGGCTTCAGACTCCAGCATCATTATCAAGTCATTCAGTCCTGGGACTGATTTGGGGCTTCAGACTCCAGCATCATTATCAAGTCATTCAGTAATGGGACTGATTTGGGGCTTCAGATCCGGTATAATCAAGTCATTCAGTCCTGGGAATGATTTGGGGCTTCAGACTCCAGAGTCATCGTCATTCAGTAATGGGACTGATTTGGGGCTTCAGACTCCAGAATCATCAAGTCATTCAGTCATGGGACTGATTTGGTGCTTCGGACACTGGTATCATCATCAAGTCATTCAGTCCGGGGACTGAGTTGGGGTTTCAGACACCAGTATCATCAAGTCATTCAGTATTGGGACTGATTTGGGGCTTCAGTAACCGGTATCATCAAGTCATTCAGTAATGGAACTGATTTGGGGCTTAAGACCCCAGCATCATCATCAAGTCATTCAGTCCTAGGACTGATTTGGGGCTCCAGACACCAGCATCATCATCAAGTCATTCAGTCCTGGGACTGATTTTGGGCTTCAGTCACCAATATTATCAAGTCATTAAGTAATGGGACCTATTTGGGGCTTCAGACACCAGCATCATCAAGTCATTCAGTCCTGGGACTGATTTGGGCCTTCAGACACCAGTATCATCAAGTCATTCAGTAATGGGACTGATTTGGGGCTTCAGACTCCAGCATCATTATCAAGTCATTCATTAATGTGACTGATTTGGGGTTTCAGACACCAGCATCATCAAGTCATTCAGTAATGGGACTGATTTGGGGCCTCAGATCCGGTATCATCAAGTAATTCAGTCCAGGGAATGATTTGGGGCTTCAGACACCAGTATCATCAAGTCATTCAGTAATGGGACTGATTTGGGGCTTTAGACACCGGTATCATCAAGTCATTCAGTCCTGGGACTGATTTGGGCCTTCAGACACCAGTATCAACAAGTCATTCAGTTCTGGGACTGATTTGGGGCTTCAGACTCCAGCATCATTATCAAGTCATTCAGTAATGGGACTAATTTGGGGTTTCAGACACCAGCATCATCAAGTCATTCAGTAATGGGACTGATTTGGGGCTTCAGATCGTGTATAATCAAGTCATTCAGTCCTGGGAATGATTTGGGGCTTCAGACTCCAGAATCATCGTCATTCAGTAATGGGACTGATTTAGGGCTTAATACTCCAGAATCATCAAGTCATTCAGTAATG
Organism: Ariolimax columbianus; assembly: GCA_036924085.1. Taxonomy (NCBI): domain Eukaryota; kingdom Metazoa; phylum Mollusca; class Gastropoda; order Stylommatophora; family Arionidae; genus Ariolimax; species Ariolimax columbianus. The sequence continues at coordinate 45,690,010 of JAVGWX010000017.1, forward strand.
GGATGGTTTGGGGTTTCAGACACTAGTATCATCAAGTCATTCAGTAATGGGACTGATTTGGGGCTTCAGACACCAGTATCATCAAGTCATTCAGTCCTGGGACTGATTTGGGGCTTCAGAAACCAGCATCATCAAGTCATTCAGTAATGGGACTGATTTGGGGCTTCAGACACCAGTATCATCAAGTCATTCAGTCCTGTGACTGATTTGGGGCTTCAGACTCCAGCATCATCAAGTCATTCAGTAATGGGACTAATTTTGGGCTTCAGACATCAGCATCATCAAGTCATTCAGAAATGGGACTGATTTGGGGCTTCAGACGCCAGTATCATCAAGTCATTCAGTCCTGGGAATGATTTGGGGCTTCAGACACCAGTATCATCAAGTCATTCAGTAATGGGACTGATTTGGGGATTTAGACACCGGTATCATCAAGTCATTCAGTCCTGGGACTGATTTCGGCCTTCAGACACCAGTATCATCAAGTCATTCAGTCCTGGGACTGATTTCGGGCTTCAGAAACCAGCATCATCAAGTCATTCAGTAATGGGACTGATTTGGGGCTTCAGACACCAGTATCATCAAGTCATTCAGTCATGTGACTGATTTGGGGCTTCAGACTCAGCATCATCATCAAGTCATTCAGTAATGAGACTGATTTGGGGCTTCAGACATCAGCATCATCAAGTCATTTAGAAATGGGACTGATTTGGGGCTTCAGACACCAGTATCATCAAGTCATTCAGTAATGGGACTGATTTGGGGCTTTAGACACCGGTATCATCAAGTCATTCAGTCCTGGGAATGATTTGGGGCTTCAGACTCCAGAATCATCGTCATTCAGTAATGGGACTGATTTGGGCTTCAGACGCCAGAATCATCAAGTCATTCAGTAAAGGGATGGTTTGGGGTTTCAGACACCAGTATCATCAAGTCATTCAGTCCTGAGACTGATTTGGGGCTTCAGTCACCAGTATCATCAAGTCATTTAGTAATGGAACTGATTTGGGGCTTCAGACTCCAGCATCATCATCAAGTCATTCAGTCCTGGGACTAATTTGAGCTTTAGACACTAGTATCATCAAGTCATTCAGTCCTGGGACTGATTTGGGGCTTCAGACACCAGTATCATCAAGTCATTCAGTAATGGGACTAATTTTGGGACTTCAGACACCAGTATCATCAAGTCATTCAGTCCTGGGACTGATTTAGGGACTTCAGACACCAGTATCATCAAGTCATTCAGTCCTGGGACTGATTTCGGGCTTCAGACGCCAGCATCATCAAGTCATTCAGAAATGGGACTGATTTGGGGCTTCAGACACCAGTATCATAAAGTCATTCAGTCCTGGGACTGATCTCAGGCTTCAGACACCAGCATCATCAAGTCATTCAGTAATTGGACTGATTTGGCGTTTCAGACACCAGCATCATCAAGTCATTTAGTAATGGGACTGATCTGGGGCTTCAGATCCGGTATCATAGAGTCATTCAGTCCTGGGAATTATTTGGGGCTTCGGACTCCAGAATCATCGTCATTCAGTAATGGGACTGATTTGGGGCTTCAGACTCCAGAATCATCAAGTCATTCAGTAATGGGATGGTTTGGGGTTTCAGACACTAGTATCATCAAGTCATTCAGTAATGGGACTGATTTGGGGGCTTCAGACACCAGTATCATCAAGTCATTCATTCCTGGGACTGATTTCGGGCTTCAGACACCAGTATCATCAAGTCATTCAGTCCTGTGACTGATTTGGGCTTCAGACTCCAGCATCATCAAGTCATTCAGTAATGGGACTAATTTTAGGCTTCAGACATCAGCATCATCAAGTCATTCAGAAATGGACTGATTTGGGGCTTCAGACGCCAGTATCATCAAGTCATTCAGTCCTGGGAATGATTTGGGGCTTCATACACCAGTATCATCAAGTCATTCAGTAATGGGACTGATTTGGGGCTTTAGACACCGGTATCATCAAGTCATTCAGTCCTGGGACTGATTTGGGCCTTCAGACACCAGTATCATCAAGTCATTCAGTTCTGGGACTGATTTGGGGGCTTCAGACTCCAGCATCATTATCAAGTCATTCAGTAATGGGACTAATTTGGGGTTTCAGACACCAGCATCATCAAGTCATTCAGTAATGAAACTGATTTGGGGCTTTAGATCCGGTATAATCAAGTCATTCAGTCCTGGGATGGTTTGGGGTTTCAGACACTAGTATCATCAAGTCATTCAGTAATGGGACTGATTTGGGGCTTCAGACACCAGTATCATCAAGTCATTCAGTCCTTGGACTGATTTCGGGCTTCAGAAACCAGCATCATCAAGTCATTCAGTAATGGGACTGATTTGGGGCTTCAGACACCAGTATCATCAAGTCATTCAGTCATTTGACTGATTTGGGGCTTCAGACTCCAGCATCATCATCAAGTCATTCAGTAATGAGACTGATTTGGGGCTTCAGACATCAGCATCATCAAGTCATTCAGAAATGGGACTGATTTGGGGCTTCAGACACCAGTATCATCAAGTCATTCAGTAATGGGACTGATTTGGGGCTTTAGACACCGGTATCATCAAGTCATTCAGTCCTGGGAATGATTTGGGGCTTCAGACTCCAGAATCATCGTCATTCAGTAATGGGACTGATTTGGGCTTCAGACGCCAGAATCATCAAGTCATTCAGTAAAGGGATGGTTTGGGGTTTCAGACACCAGTATCATCAAGTCATTCAGTCCTGAGACTGATTTGGGGCTTCAGTCACCAGTATCATCAAGTCATTCAGTCCTGGGACTGATTTGGGGCTTCAGACACCAGTATCATCAAGTCATTCAGTAATGGGACTGATTTAGGGACTTCAGACACCAGTATCATCAAGTCATTCAGTCCTGAGACTGATTTAGGGACTTCAGACACCAGTATCATCAAGTCATTCAGTCCTGGGACTGATTTCGGGCTTCAGTCGCCAGCATCATCAAGTCATTCAGAAATGGGACTGATTTGGGGCTTCAGACACCAGTATCATAAAGTCATTCAGTCCTGGGACTGATCTCAGGCTTCAGACACCAGCATCATCAAGTCATTCAGTAATGGGACTGATTTGGCGTTTCAGACACCAGCATCATCAAGTCATTCAGTAATGGGACTGATCTGGGGCTTCAGATCCGGTATCATAGAGTCATTCAGTCCTGGGAATGATTTGGGGCTTCAGACTCCAGAATCATCGTCATTCAGTAATGGGACTGATTTGGGGCTTCAGACTCCAGAATCATCAAGTCATTCAGTAATGGGATGGTTTGGGGTTTCAGACACTAGTATCATCAAGTCATTCAGTAATGGGACTGATTTGGGGGCTTCAGACACCAGTATCATCAAGTCATTCAGTCCTGGGACTGATTTCGGGCTTCAGAAACCAGCATCATCAAGTCATTCAGTAATGGGACTGATTTGGGGCTTCAGACACCAGTATCATCAAGTCATTCAGTCCTGTGACTGATTTGGGGCTTCAGACTCCAGCATCATCATCAAGTCATTCAGTAATGGAACTGATTTGGGGCTTCAGACACCAGCATCATCATCAAGTCATTCAGTCCTGGGACTGATTTGGGGCTTCAGTCACCAATATTATCAAGTCATTCAGTAATGGGACTGATTTGGGGCTTCAGACACCAGCATCATCAAGTCATTCAGTCCTGGGACTGATTTCGGCCTTCAGACACCAGTATCATCAAGTCATTCAGTAATGGGACTGATTTGGGGCTTCAGACTCCAGCATCATTATCAAGTCATTCAGTCCTGGGACTGATTTGGGGCTTCAGACTCCAGCATCATTATCAAGTCATTCAGTAATGGGACTGATTTGGGGCTTCAGATCCGGTATAATCAAGTCATTCAGTCCTGGGAATGATTTGGGGCTTCAGACTCCAGAGTCATCGTCATTCAGTAATGGGACTGATTTGGAGCTTCAGACTCCAGAATCATCAAGTCATTCAGTCATGGGACTGATTTGGTGCTTCGGACACTGGTATCATCATCAAGTCATTCAGTCCGGGGACTGAGTTGGGGTTTCAGACACCAGTATCATCAAGTCATTCAGTATTGGGACTGATTTGGGGCTTCAGTCACCGGTATCATCAAGTCATTCAGTAATGGAACTGATTTCGGGCTTAAGACCCCAGCATCATCATCAAGTCATTCAGTCCTAGGACTGATTTGGGGCTCCAGACACCAGCATCATCATCAAGTCATTCAGTCCTGGGACTGATTTTGGGCTTCAGTCACCAATATTATCAAGTCATTAAGTAATAGGACCTATTTGGGGCTTCAGACACCAGCATCATCAAGTCATTCAGTCCTGGGACTGATTTGGGCCTTCAGACACCAGTATCATCAAGTCATTCAGTATTGGTACTGATTTGGGGCTTCAGACACCGGTATCATCATCAAGTCATTCAGTCCTGAAACTGAGTTGGGGCTTCAGACACTAGTATCATCAAGTCATTCAGTAATGGAACTGATTTGGGGCTTCAGACACCAGTATCATCATCAAGTCATTCAGTCCTAGGACTGATTTCGGGCTTCAGACACCAGCATCATCATCAAGTCATTCAGTCCTGGGACTGATTTGGGGCTTCAGTCACCAATATTATCAAGTCATTCAGTAATGGGACTGATTTGGGGCTTCAGACACCAGCATCATCAAGTCATTCAGTCCTGGGACTGATTTCGGCCTTCAGACACCAGTATCATCAAGTCATTCAGTAATGGGACTGATTTGGGGCTTCAGACTCCAGCATCATTATCAAGTCATTCAGTCCTGGGACTGATTTGGGGCTTCAGACTCCAGCATCATTATCAAGTCATTCAGTAATGGGACTGATTTGGGGCTTCAGATCCGGTATAATCAAGTCATTCAGTCCTGGGAATGATTTGGGGCTTCAGACTCCAGAGTCATCGTCATTCAGTAATGGGACTGATTTGGGGCTTCAGACTCCAGAATCATCAAGTCATTCAGTCATGGGACTGATTTGGTGCTTCGGACACTGGTATCATCATCAAGTCATTCAGTCCGGGGACTGAGTTGGGGTTTCAGACACCAGTATCATCAAGTCATTCAGTATTGGGACTGATTTGGGGCTTCAGTAACCGGTATCATCAAGTCATTCAGTAATGGAACTGATTTGGGGCTTAAGACCCCAGCATCATCATCAAGTCATTCAGTCCTAGGACTGATTTGGGGCTCCAGACACCAGCATCATCATCAAGTCATTCAGTCCTGGGACTGATTTTGGGCTTCAGTCACCAATATTATCAAGTCATTAAGTAATGGGACCTATTTGGGGCTTCAGACACCAGCATCATCAAGTCATTCAGTCCTGGGACTGATTTGGGCCTTCAGACACCAGTATCATCAAGTCATTCAGTAATGGGACTGATTTGGGGCTTCAGACTCCAGCATCATTATCAAGTCATTCATTAATGTGACTGATTTGGGGTTTCAGACACCAGCATCATCAAGTCATTCAGTAATGGGACTGATTTGGGGCCTCAGATCCGGTATCATCAAGTAATTCAGTCCAGGGAATGATTTGGAGCTTCAGACACCAGTATCATCAAGTCATTCAGTAATGGGACTGATTTGGGGCTTTAGACACCAGTATCATCAAGTCATTCAGTCCTGGGACTGATTTGGGCCTTCAGACACCAGTATCAACAAGTCATTCAGTTCTGGGACTGATTTGGGGCTTCAGACTCCAGCATCATTATCAAGTCATTCAGTAATGGGACTAATTTGGGGTTTCAGACACCAGCATCATCAAGTCATTCAGTAATGGGACTGATTTGGGGCTTCAGATCGTGTATAATCAAGTCATTCAGTCCTGGGAATGATTTTGGGCTTCAGACTCCAGAATCATCGTCATTCAGTAATGGGACTGATTTAGGGCTTAATACTCCAGAATCATCAAGTCATTCAGTAATGGGATGGTTTGGGGTTTCAGACACTAGTATCATCAAGTCATTCAGTAATGGGACTGATTTGGGGCTTCAGACACCAGTATCATCAAGTCATTCAGTCCTGGGACTGATTTGGGGCTTCAGAAACCAGCATCATCAAGTCATTCAGTAATGGGACTGATTTGGGGCTTCAGACACCAGTATCATCAAGTCATTCAGTCCTGTGACTGATTTGGGGCTTCAGACTCCAGCATCATCAAGTCATTCAGTAATGGGACTAATTTTGGGCTTCAGACATCAGCATCATCAAGTCATTCAGAAATGGGACTGATTTGGGGCTTCAGACGCCAGTATCATCAAGTCATTCAGTCCTGGGAATGATTTGGGGCTTCAGACACCAGTATCATCAAGTCATTCAGTAATGGGACTGATTTGGGGATTTAGACACCGGTATCATCAAGTCATTCAGTCCTGGGACTGATTTCGGCCTTCAGACACCAGTATCATCAAGTCATTCAGTTCTGGGACTGATTTGGGGGCTTCAGACTCCAGCATCATTATCAAGTCATTCAGTAATGGGACTAATTTGGGGTTTCAGACACCAGCATCATCAAGTCATTCAGTAACGTGACTGATTTGGGGCTTCAGATCCGGTATAATCAAGTCATTCAGTCCTGGGAATGATTTGGGGCTTCAGACTCCAGAATCATCGTCATTCAGTAATGGGACTGATTTGGGGCTTCAGACTCCAGAATCATCAAGTCATTCAGTAATGGAAAGGTTTGGGGTTTCAGACACTAGTATCATCAAGTCATTCAGTAATGGGACAGATTTGGGGCTTCAGACACCAGTATCATCAAGTCATTCAGTCCTGGGACTGATTTCGGGCTTCAGAAACCAGCATCATCAAGTCATTCAGTAATGGGACTGATTTGGGGCTTCAGACACCAGTATCATCAAGTCATTCAGTCATGTGACTGATTTGGGGCTTCAGACTCAGCATCATCATCAAGTCATTCAGTAATGAGACTGATTTGGGGCTTCAGACATCAGCATCATCAAGTCATTCAGAAATGGGACTGATTTGGGGCTTCAGACACCAGTATCATCAAGTCATTCAGTAATGGGACTGATTTGGGGCTTTAGACACCGGTATCATCAAGTCATTCAGTCCTGGGAATGATTTGGGGCTTCAGACTCCAGAATCATCGTCATTCAGTAATGGGACTGATTTGGGCTTCAGACGCCAGAATCATCAAGTCATTCAGTAAAGGGATGGTTTGGGGTTTCAGACACCAGTATCATCAAGTCATTCAGTCCTGAGACTGATTTGGGGCTTCAGTCACCAGTATCATCAAGTCATTTAGTAATGGAACTGATTTGGGGCTTCAGACTCCAGCATCATCATCAAGTCATTCAGTCCTGGGACTAATTTGAGCTTTAGACACTAGTATCATCAAGTCATTCAGTCCTGGGACTGATTTGGGGCTTCAGACACCAGTATCATCAAGTCATTCAGTAATGGGACTAATTTTGGGACTTCAGACACCAGTATCATCAAGTCATTCAGTCCTGGGACTGATTTAGGGACTTCAGACACCAGTATCATCAAGTCATTCAGTCCTGGGACTGATTTCGGGCTTCAGACGCCAGCATCATCAAGTCATTCAGAAATGGGACTGATTTGGGGCTTCAGACACCAGTATCATAAAGTCATTCAGTCCTGGGACTGATCTCAGGCTTCAGACACCAGCATCATCAAGTCATTCAGTAATTGGACTGATTTGGCGTTTCAGACACCAGCATCATCAAGTCATTTAGTAATGGGACTGATCTGGGGCTTCAGATCCGGTATCATAGAGTCATTCAGTCCTGGGAATTATTTGGGGCTTCGGACTCCAGAATCATCGTCATTCAGTAATGGGACTGATTTGGGGCTTCAGACTCCAGAATCATCAAGTCATTCAGTAATGGGATGGTTTGGGGTTTCAGACACTAGTATCATCAAGTCATTCAGTAATGGGACTGATTTGGGGGCTTCAGACACCAGTATCATCAAGTCATTCATTCCTGGGACTGATTTCGGGCTTCAGACACCAGTATCATCAAGTCATTCAGTCCTGTGACTGATTTGGGGCTTCAGACTCCAGCATCATCAAGTCATTCAGTAATGGGACTAATTTTAGGCTTCAGACATCAGCATCATCAAGTCATTCAGAAATGGGACTGATTTGGGGCTTCAGACGCCAGTATCATCAAGTCATTCAGTCCTGGGAATGATTTGGGGCTTCATACACCAGTATCATCAAGTCATTCAGTAATGGGACTGATTTGGGGCTTTAGACACCGGTATCATCAAGTCATTCAGTCCTGGGACTGATTTGGGCCTTCAGACACCAGTATCATCAAGTCATTCAGTTCTGGGACTGATTTGGGGGCTTCAGACTCCAGCATCATTATCAAGTCATTCAGTAATGGGACTAATTTGGGGTTTCAGACACCAGCATCATCAAGTCATTCAGTAATGGGACTGATTTGGGGCTTTAGATCCGGTATAATCAAGTCATTCAGTCCTGGGATGGTTTGGGATTTCAGACACTAGTATCATCAAGTCATTCAGTAATGGGACTGATTTGGGGCCTCAGATCCGGTATCATCAAGTAATTCAGTCCAGGGAATGATTTGGGGCTTCAGACACCAGTATCATCAAGTCATTCAGTAATGGGACTGATTTGGGGCTTTAGACACCGGTATCATCAAGTCATTCAGTCCTGGGACTGATTTGGGCCTTCAGACACCAGTATCAACAAGTCATTCAGTTCTGGGACTGATTTGGGGCTTCAGACTCCAGCATCATTATCAAGTCATTCAGTAATGGGACTAATTTGGGGTTTTAGACACCAGCATCATCAAGTCATTCAGTAATGGGACTGATTTGGGGCTTCAGATCGTGTATAATCAAGTCATTCAGTCCTGGGAATGATTTGGGGCTTCAGACTCCAGAATCATCGTCATTCAGTAATGGGACTGATTTAGGGCTTAATACTCCAGAATCATCAAGTCATTCAGTAATGGGATGGTTTGGGGTTTCAGACACTAGTATCATCAAGTCATTCAGTAATGGGACTGATTTGGGGCTTCAGACACCAGTATCATCAAGTCATTCAGTCCTGGGACTGATTTGGGGCTTCAGAAACCAGCATCATCAAGTCATTCAGTAATGGGACTGATTTGGGGCTTCAGACACCAGTATCATCAAGTCATTCAGTCCTGTGACTGATTTGGGGCTTCAGACTCCAGCATCATCAAGTCATTCAGTAATGGGACTAATTTTGGGCTTCAGACATCAGCATCATCAAGTCATTCAGAAATGGGACTGATTTGGGGCTTCAGACGCCAGTATCATCAAGTCATTCAGTCCTGGGAATGATTTGGGGCTTCAGACACCAGTATCATCAAGTCATTCAGTAATGGGACTGATTTGGGGATTTAGACACCGGTATCATCAAGTCATTCAGTCCTGGGACTGATTTCGGCCTTCAGACACCAGTATCATCAAGTCATTCAGTTCTGGGACTGATTTGGGGGCTTCAGACTCCAGCATCATTATCAAGTCATTCAGTAATGGGACTAATTTGGGGTTTCAGACACCAGCATCATCAAGTCATTCAGTAATGGGACTGATTTGGGGCTTCAGATCGTGTATAATCAAGTCATTCAGTCCTGGGAATGATTTTGGGCTTCAGACTCCAGAATCATCGTCATTCAGTAATGGGACTGATTTAGGGCTTAATACTCCAGAATCATCAAGTCATTCAGTAATGGGATGGTTTGGGGTTTCAGACACTAGTATCATCAAGTCATTCAGTAATGGGACTGATTTGGGGCTTCAGACACCAGTATCATCAAGTCATTCAGTCCTGGGACTGATTTGGGGCTTCAGAAACCAGCATCATCAAGTCATTCAGTAATGGGACTGATTTGGGGCTTCAGACACCAGTATCATCAAGTCATTCAGTCCTGTGACTGATTTGGGGCTTCAGACTCCAGCATCATCAAGTCATTCAGTAATGGGACTAATTTTGGGCTTCAGACATCAGCATCATCAAGTCATTCAGAAATGGGACTGATTTGGGGCTTCAGACGCCAGTATCATCAAGTCATTCAGTCCTGGGAATGATTTGGGGCTTCAGACACCAGTATCATCAAGTCATTCAGTAATGGGACTGATTTGGGGATTTAGACACCGGTATCATCAAGTCATTCAGTCCTGGGACTGATTTCGGCCTTCAGACACCAGTATCATCAAGTCATTCAGTTCTGGGACTGATTTGGGGGCTTCAGACGCCAGCATCATTATCAAGTCATTCAGTAATGGGACTAATTTGGGGTTTCAGACACCAGCATCATCAAGTCATTCAGTAACGTGACTGATTTGGGGCTTCAGATCCGGTATAATCAAGTCATTCAGTCCTGGGAATGATTTGGGGCTTCAGACTCCAGAATCATCGTCATTCAGTAATGGGACTGATTTGGGGCTTCAGACTCCAGAATCATCAAGTCATTCAGTAATGGAAAGGTTTGGGGTTTCAGACACTATTATCATCAAGTCATTCAGTAATGGGACAGATTTGGGGCTTCAGACACCAGTATCATCAAGTCATTCAGTCCTGGGACTGATTTCGGGCTTCAGAAACCAGCATCATCAAGTCATTCAGTAATGGGACTGATTTGGGGCTTCAGACACCAGTATCATCAAGTCATTCAGTCATGTGACTGATTTGGGGCTTCAGACTCAGCATCATCATCAAGTCATTCAGTAATGAGACTGATTTGGGGCTTCAGACATCAGCATCATCAAGTCATTCAGAAATGGGACTGATTTGGGGCTTCAGACACCAGTATCATCAAGTCATTCAGTAATGGGACTGATTTGGGGCTTTAGACACCGGTATCATCAAGTCATTCAGTCCTGGGAATGATTTGGGGCTTCAGACTCCAGAATCATCGTCATTCAGTAATGGGACTGATTTGGGCTTCAGACGCCAGAATCATCAAGTCATTCAGTAAAGGGATGGTTTGGGGTTTCAGACACCAGTATCATCAAGTCATTCAGTCCTGAGACTGATTTGGGGCTTCAGTCACCAGTATCATCAAGTCATTTAGTAATGGAACTGATTTGGGGCTTCAGACTCCAGCATCATCATCAAGTCATTCAGTCCTGGGACTAATTTGAGCTTTTGACACTAGTATCATCAAGTCATTCAGTCCTGGGACTGATTTGGGGCTTCAGACACCAGTATCATCAAGTCATTCAGTAATGGGACTAATTTTGGGACTTCAGACACCAGTATCATCAAGTCATTCAGTCCTGGGACTGATTTAGGGACTTCAGACACCAGTATCATCAAGTCATTCAGTCCTGGGACTGATTTCGGGCTTCAGACGCCAGCATCATCAAGTCATTCAGAAATGGGACTGATTTGGGGCTTCAGACACCAGTATCATAAAGTCATTCAGTCCTGGGACTGATCTCAGGCTTCAGACACCAGCATCATCAAGTCATTCAGTAATTGGACTGATTTGGCGTTTCAGACACCAGCATCATCAAGTCATTTAGTAATGGGACTGATCTGGGGCTTCAGATCCGGTATCATAGAGTCATTCAGTCCTGGGAATTATTTGGGGCTTCGGACTCCAGAATCATCGTCATTCAGTAATGGGACTGATTTGGGGCTTCAGACTCCAGAATCATCAAGTCATTCAGTAATGGGATGGTTTGGGGTTTCAGACACTAGTATCATCAAGTCATTCAGTAATGGGACTGATTTGGGGGCTTCAGACACCAGTATCATCAAGTCATTCATTCCTGGGACTGATTTCGGGCTTCAGACACCAGTATCATCAAGTCATTCAGTCCTGTGACTGATTTGGGGCTTCAGACTCCAGCATCATCAAGTCATTCAGTAATGGGACTAATTTTAGGCTTCAGACATCAGCATCATCAAGTCATTCAGAAATGGGACTGATTTGGGGCTTCAGACGCCAGTATCATCAAGTCATTCAGTCCTGGGAATGATTTGGGGCTTCATACACCAGTATCATCAAGTCATTCAGTAATGGGACTGATTTGGGGCTTTAGACACCGGTATCATCAAGTCATTCAGTCCTGGGACTGATTTGGGCCTTCAGACACCAGTATCATCAAGTCATTCAGTTCTGGGACTGATTTGGGGGCTTCAGACTCCAGCATCATTATCAAGTCATTCAGTAATGGGACTAATTTGGGGTTTCAGACACCAGCATCATCAAGTCATTCAGTAATGGGACTGATTTGGGGCTTTAGATCCGGTATAATCAAGTCATTCAGTCCTGGGATGGTTTGGGATTTCAGACACTAGTATCATCAAGTCATTCAGTAATGGGACTGATTTGGGGCCTCAGATCCGGTATCATCAAGTAATTCAGTCCAGGGAATGATTTGGGGCTTCAGACACCAGTATCATCAAGTCATTCAGTAATGGGACTGATTTGGGGCTTTAGACACCGGTATCATCAAGTCATTCAGTCCTGGGACTGATTTGGGCCTTCAGACACCAGTATCAACAAGTCATTCAGTTCTGGGACTGATTTGGGGCTTCAGACTCCAGCATCATTATCAAGTCATTCAGTAATGGGACTAATTTGGGGTTTTAGACACCAGCATCATCAAGTCATTCAGTAATGGGACTGATTTGGGGCTTCAGATCGTGTATAATCAAGTCATTCAGTCCTGGGAATGATTTGGGGCTTCAGACTCCAGAATCATCGTCATTCAGTAATGGGACTGATTTAGGGCTTAATACTCCAGAATCATCAAGTCATTCAGTAATGGGATGGTTTGGGGTTTCAGACACTAGTATCATCAAGTCATTCAGTAATGGGACTGATTTGGGGCTTCAGACACCAGTATCATCAAGTCATTCAGTCCTGGGACTGATTTGGGGCTTCAGAAACCAGCATCATCAAGTCATTCAGTAATGGGACTGATTTGGGGCTTCAGACACCAGTATCATCAAGTCATTCAGTCCTGTGACTGATTTGGGGCTTCAGACTCCAGCATCATCAAGTCATTCAGTAATGGGACTAATTTTGGGCTTCAGACATCAGCATCATCAAGTCATTCAGAAATGGGACTGATTTGGGGCTTCAGACGCCAGTATCATCAAGTCATTCAGTCCTGGGAATGATTTGGGGCTTCAGACACCAGTATCATCAAGTCATTCAGTAATGGGACTGATTTGGGGATTTAGACACCGGTATCATCAAGTCATTCAGTCCTGGGACTGATTTCGGCCTTCAGACACCAGTATCATCAAGTCATTCAGTTCTGGGACTGATTTGGGGGCTTCAGACTCCAGCATCATTATCAAGTCATTCAGTAATGGGACTAATTTGGGGTTTCAGACACCAGCATCATCAAGTCATTCAGTAACGTGACTGATTTGGGGCTTCAGATCCGGTATAATCAAGTCATTCAGTCCTGGGAATGATTTGGGGCTTCAGACTCCAGAATCATCGTCATTCAGTAATGGGACTGATTTGGGGCTTCAGACTCCAGAATCATCAAGTCATTCAGTAATGGAAAGGTTTGGGGTTTCAGACACTAGTATCATCAAGTCATTCAGTAATGGGACAGATTTGGGGCTTCAGACACCAGTATCATCAAGTCATTCAGTCCTGGGACTGATTTCGGGCTTCAGAAACCAGCATCATCAAGTCATTCAGTCCTGGGACTGATTTGGGGCTTCAGACACCAGTATCATCAAGTCATTCAGTCATGTGACTGATTTGGGGCTTCAGACTCAGCATCATCATCAAGTCATTCAGTAATGAGACTGATTTGGGGCTTCAGACATCAGCATCATCAAGTCATTCAGAAATGGGACTGATTTGGGGCTTCAGACACCAGTATCATCAAGTCATTCAGTAATGGGACTGATTTGGGGCTTTAGACACCGGTATCATCAAGTCATTCAGTCCTGGGAATGATTTGGGGCTTCAGACTCCAGAATCATCGTCATTCAGTAATGGGACTGATTTGGGCTTCAGACGCCAGAATCATCAAGTCATTCAGTAAAGGGATGGTTTGGGGTTTCAGACACCAGTATCATCAAGTCATTCAGTCCTGAGACTGATTTGGGGCTTCAGTCACCAGTATCATCAAGACATTTAGTAATGGAACTGATTTGGGGCTTCAGACTCCAGCATCATCATCAAGTCATTCAGTCCTGGGACTAATTTGAGCTTTTGACACTAGTATCATCAAGTCATTCAGTCCTGGGACTGATTTGGGGCTTCAGACACCAGTATCATCAAGTCATTCAGTAATGGGACTAATTTTGGGACTTCAGACACCAGTATCATCAAGTCATTCAGTCCTGGGACTGATTTAGGGACTTCAGACACCAGTATCATCAAGTCATTCAGTCCTGGGACTGATTTCGGGCTTCAGACGCCAGCATCATCAAGTCATTCAGAAATGGGACTGATTTGGGGCTTCAGACACCAGTATCATAAAGTCATTCAGTCCTGGGACTGATCTCAGGCTTCAGACACCAGCATCATCAAGTCATTTAGTAATGGGACTGATCTGGGGCTTCAGATCCGGTATCATAGAGTCATTCAGTCCCTGGAATTATTTGGGGCTTCGGACTCCAGAATCATCGTCATTCAGTAATGGGACTGATTTGGGGCTTCAGACTCCAGAATCATCAAGTCATTCAGTAATGGGATGGTTTGGGGTTTCAGACACTAGTATCATCAAGTCATTCAGTAATGGGACTGATTTGGGGGCTTCAGACACCAGTATCATCAAGTCATTCATTCCTGGGACTGATTTCGGGCTTCAGACACCAGTATCATCAAGTCATTCAGTCCTGTGACTGATTTGGGGCTTCAGACTCCAGCATCATCAAGTCATTCAGTAATGGGACTAATTTTAGGCTTCAGACATCAGCATCATCAAGTCATTCAGAAATGGGACTGATTTGGGGCTTCAGACGCCAGTATCATCAAGTCATTCAGTCCTGGGAATGATTTGGGGCTTCATACACCAGTATCATCAAGTCATTCAGTAATGGGACTGATTTGGGCTTTAGACACCGGTATCATCAAGTCATTCAGTCCTGGGACTGATTTGGGCCTTCAGACACCAGTATCATCAAGTCATTCAGTTCTGGGACTGATTTGGGGGCTTCAGACTCCAGCATCATTATCAAGTCATTCAGTAATGGGACTAATTTGGGGTTTCAGACACCAGCATCATCAAGTCATTCAGTAATGGGACTGATTTGGGGCTTTAGATCCGGTATAATCAAGTCATTCAGTCCTGGGATGGTTTGGGGTTTCAGACACTAGTATCATCAAGTCATTCAGTAATGGGACTGATTTGGGGCTTCAGACACCAGTATCATCAAGTCATTCAGTCCTTGGACTGATTTCGGGCTTCAGAAACCAGCATCATCAAGTCATTCAGTAATGGGACTGATTTGGGGCTTCAGACACCAGTATCATCAAGTCATTCAGTCATTTGACTGATTTGGGGCTTCAGACTCCAGCATCATCATCAAGTCATTCAGTAATGAGACTGATTTGGGGCTTCAGACATCAGCATCATCAAGTCATTCAGAAATGGGACTGATTTGGGGCTTCAGACACCAGTATCATCAAGTCATTCAGTAATGGGACTGATTTGGGGCTTTAGACACCGGTATCATCAAGTCATTCAGTCCTGGGAATGATTTGGGGCTTCAGACTCCAGAATCATCGTCATTCAGTAATGGGACTGATTTGGGCTTCAGACGCCAGAATCATCAAG
Organism: Ariolimax columbianus; assembly: GCA_036924085.1. Lineage (NCBI taxonomy): Eukaryota > Metazoa > Mollusca > Gastropoda > Stylommatophora > Arionidae > Ariolimax > Ariolimax columbianus. The sequence goes on from JAVGWX010000017.1 coordinate 45,705,831, forward strand.
TCATTCAGTAAAGGGATGGTTTGGGGTTTCAGACACCAGTATCATCAAGTCATTCAGTCCTGAGACTGATTTGGGGCTTCAGTCACCAGTATCATCAAGTCATTTAGTAATGGAACTGATTTGGGGCTTCAGACTCCAGCATCATCATCAAGTCATTCAGTCCTGGGACTAATTTGGGCTTCAGACACTAGTATCATCAAGTCATTCAGTCCTGGGACTGATTTGGGGCTTCAGACACCAGTATCATCAAGTCATTCAGTAATGGGACTGATTTAGGGACTTCAGACACCAGTATCATCAAGTCATTCAGTCCTGAGACTGATTTAGGGACTTCAGACACCAGTATCATCAAGTCATTCAGTCCTGGGACTGATTTCGGGCTTCAGTCGCCAGCATCATCAAGTCATTCAGAAATGGGACTGATTTGGGGCTTCAGACACCAGTATCATAAAGTCATTCAGTCCTGGGACTGATCTCAGGCTTCAGACACCAGCATCATCAAGTCATTCAGTAATGGGACTGATTTGGCGTTTCAGACACCAGCATCATCAAGTCATTCAGTAATGGGACTGATCTGGGGCTTCAGATCCGGTATCATAGAGTCATTCAGTCCTGGAATGATTTGGGGCTTCAGACTCCAGAATCATCGTCATTCAGTAATGGGACTGATTTGGGGCTTCAGACTCCAGAATCATCAAGTCATTCAGTAATGGGATGGTTTGGGGTTTCAGACACTAGTATCATCAAGTCATTCAGTAATGGGACTGATTTGGGGGCTTCAGACACCAGTATCATCAAGTCATTCAGTCCTGAGACTGATTTCGGGCTTCAGAAACCAGCATCATCAAGTCATTCAGTAATGGGACTGATTTGGGGCTTCAGACACCAGTATCATCAAGTCATTCAGTCCTGTGACTGATTTGGGGCTTCAGACTCCAGCATCATCATCAAGTCATTCAATAATGAGACTGATTTGGGGCTTCAGACACCAGCATCATCAAGTCATTCAGAAATGGGACTGATTTGGGGCTTCAGACACCAGCATCATCAAGTCATTCAGTAATGGGACTGATTTGGGGCTTTAGACACCGGTATCATCAAGTCATTCAGTCCTGGGAATGATTTGGGGCTTCAGACTCCAGAATCATCGTCATTCAGTAATGGGACTGATTTGGGCTTCAGACGCCAGAATCATCAAGTCATTCAGTAAAGGGATGGTTTGGGGTTTCAGACACCAGTATAATCAAGTCATTCAGTCCTGAGACTGATTTGGGGCTTCAGTCACCAGTATCATCAAGTGATTTAGTAATGGGACTGATTTGGGGCTTAAGACTCCAGCATCATCATCAAGTCATTCAGTCATGGGACTGATTAGGGGTTTCAGAAACCAGTATCATCAAGTCATTCAGTCCTGGTACTGATTTCAGGCTTCAGACACCAGCATCATCAAGTCATTCAGAAATGGGACTGATTTGGGGGCTTCAGACACCAGAATCATCAAGTCATTC